>JBBPBO010000003.1:22774262-23057414 GCA_037974295.1 Cicer cuneatum
AGAGGTATTTTCTGAACTTACTCGATCTGATTTAATTACTGCAATGAATGATATTTTAAATATCAACAACAAACTGTCTTTAAAACTGAAAACACTTAGGGAAGAAAATTCAATTCTAACCAAAGAAATCGATGTTTTAAAGAATCAAAATGCAGAATGTAAAACAGAAAATGCAACTCTTAAATTTGATATTGTTGAGCTTAAGTCTGAAAACCTAACTCTAAAAAGTAATCTTTGTTCAACATCAAGTAAAAATAATGTATGTAATTCTGATATGCATGAACAAGTTTTACAAGATGTTATTGTTAATGGTTTGGAAATAAGCAAATATGCTTCTATGATCTATGGAGTTAGTAACAATACTAAAAGAGGCTTAGGATTTGATGAATCTGTAACTGTAACTGAACATATTCCCTCTAATGTTTTGTGTGTTGTTTGTGCTAAGAAAGGTCACTCAAAATTGTCTTGTCCCATGATACAATCAAGGAAAGACAAGAAATCATTCTGAGCAACCAAAGTGAAACAATGGTGCCTGGTCAATGGATGCTGGCAATATATGAAGAGAAAAAGGTTTATGTTCCAGCATCGACAAAGCAAAGCAAAGTAACTCTGGTGGAAGAAGAACTGGTCAACACAATACCTATCAGAACCAGAACTAGAATCATATGGGGTACAAGAAATATCAATACAGACAGAGAAAGCACACATATCAACCAAATCAAAATAGGCAGAGGAATCATACATATCAACAAAACTGGAACTACCAGAGGAATAAGAATTATCATGAGTTCCAGAATTATTAGAGGAACCTGATATATCAGCAGAAAGAGAAGAATCAGAATCAGGAGAGTTCTTCAAACACTCCAGTAAAATTCATCAAGACTACAAACCAAGAAGGGAATTCAAAGCCCTTCATCCAAACCATCTAATCACAGAACATACAAAGTCAGAATCTGAAAATCAAAAAAGAGGATTTTCAGAGTAAAACTGAAACTGTTGACATAGAGGTTGCATCTTGCTGTAAATACTATTATTGTTTGATATTTATATTTATTGTGATAACAAGAAGCTTGATCTTAAAAATCAAAGCTAGATAAGTATTCTGCAGGTTTTCAAACTGTCAGAGGAATCAAGTGATCCACGAAATGTGAACACTTCAACAGAAACATAATTTCAGTAGTTTCAAAAACAAGCAGAAACCACCAGAAGCAGAATTAATGGTTTGACTGTATTGAGTTCATTTTTAAATTATTTGATTTATATTATATGACAAATAGCTTGACCTGAAAAGTCAAAGCAAGAGTAAGTTGAAGCAGATCTACCAGAAGCAGAAGATGATGCAGGCAAAAGAACTTGAAAAAAGCAGAAGCTACCGGCATGCATACGACAAATCTTCAGAGGATGAATCTGAAGATGATTCAGAAGGAAGATATAGATGGAAGTACAAATCTTCACATCCCGGAATGCTAATCATTGGGAGTGCAAGTGATCCCTTAAAGATTAGATCATCATTTAAAGAAATCAGTTTGTTTGGCTTACTCTCATCTGTTGAGCTTACTTTTGTTGATGAAGCACTGAGGGAAGATGGATGGATTCTTGCCATGCAAGAGGAGTTAAATGAATTTGAAAGGAATGATGTTTGGGATCTAGTTCCAAGACCAGAAAAGAATATTATTGGAACCAAGTGGTTTTCAGAAACAAGCTGAATGGAAAAGGAGAAGTTGTCAGAAACAAGGCACGACTTGTTGCACAAGGCTACAATCAGCAAGAAGATATTGACTACACTAAGACTTTTGCTCTAGTGGCCAGAATTTTCTAAATTGATACAACAGGAATTTCAAATGAGCATGATGGGAGAACTTAAGTTCTTCCTAGGAATACAAATTCAGCAAAGTTAAAAGGGTATATACATTCATCAATCAAAATATACAAAAGAGCTTATCAAGAAGTTTAAGATGAGTGATTGCAAACCTATGGCTACTCTAATCCACCCTACCTGCTCACTTGAAAAGGATGACTCAGGGCAAAAAAAAGTTGATCAAAAATCCTACAGAGGAGTGATAGGATCTCTACTCTATTTCACTACTTCGAGACCTGATATCATGTTTAGTGTACGCGTATGTGCTAGATTTCAGTCTGACCCTAGGAAATCCCATTTAACCGCCGTTGAGAGAATCCTTAGATACCTAAAAGGCACTATTAACCTCATCTTGTTCTACAAGAAAGCTCCTACATACAAACAGAGTGGATACTGTGACTCTGATTATGCTGGAGATAAACTTGAAAGAAAGAGTACAAGTGGAAACTGCACATTCTTAAGAAAAAATCCAATATCTTGGACAACCAAGAGGCAAAGCACCATTGCCATGTCAACAACAGAAGCTGAATACATTTCAGTAGTCGGATGCATCTCCCAACTCATTTGGATGAAACATCAGCTGGAAGACTACAAAATCATGGAAACAAACATCCCTTCATACTATGACAACACTTCAACCATCAACCTAACCAAAAACCCTATCCTACATTCTAGAGCCAAACACATAGAGATCAAACACCACTTAATTAGAGATTATGTTTAAAAAGGGGTACTTAACATTCAATTTGTAGACACTGATCATCAAACACCACATATTCACCAAACCATTACCTGAAGATAGGTTTGACTTCATCAAGAAAAACCTCATCCTTACCTTCATCCCTGACTAGTTGCTTAGTAAGGTTGTAGTTTATTTTAATTTATTGCCATATGTATTTTCGTGTACTTTTATATAATAAAAAAAAACAAAAAACTTCAGCAACATTCCTTTTTGTCTGATGACAAAGGGGGAGAAGATTTAGTATTTGATAAAATATCTAGGAAAAGATGATGTATTTGAAAAGGGGAGAGGATGATGTATTTGATATGGCATCTGGGTATTAGACTTAGGGGGAGAAAATATAAAATGAAGCTTAGTCTTAGGGGGAGTCAAAGTCAAAAGAAAGAAAAAGTATTATAAAAAATACATGGTGTTGTCATCATCAAAAAAGGGGAGATTGTTGGAACCAAGTTGGTTCTTACAATTAAAGTTTTGATGTTAACAAATGTATTTTACGAAAATCGTATTTTGACTTAGAAGAAGAATGAAAAATTATAAGATGTCATCAGAAGCATAAACCAGAAGATGACGTCACCAGAAGAAGAAATCAGAGGATGTCATCAAAAGCATAAACTAGAAGATAACGTCACCAGAAGCATAAATCAGAGGATGACATCAGCAGAAGATATCACTAGAAGATACAAATCAGAAGCAGAAGATGTCATCAGAAAATGACGTCACCAGAAGATAAAATCCAGTGGATACTAGAGGATATCACCATAGGGTACAAGAAGATACCTCTAGAAAATACCAGAGGATATCATCAGGAAATATCATCAAGGGATACAATCAGAGGATCCCGTCGGAGGATAATTTCAGAGGATCTCATTAGACTACATCATTAGAAGCTGAAAGTATGCTCAAAACATAATCTGAGAAAAATGCTCAAAACAGAATCGGAGAAAAAGACTCTAGAAAAAAAATCTAGCTAAAAGTATGCTCAAAACAGAATCTGAGTAAAATGCTCAAAACAGAATCGGAGCAAAACACTCCAGAAACAAAATCTGAGCAAAATACTCCAAAATATTCTCAAAACAGAATTAATCGAAATACACTCCAGAAGTAAAGCATCAGATCAAAGTGAAGCTCTAATTTCAACTATAAATAGAGGCTTAATGCTGAAGAATAAAGCATCGAAAAATAGAAGAACTTGAGCAAAAAATTCCTAAGTATTCAAAGAGTTCAAAGGAGAGAAACACTTGCTTAAAAGATAAATATTTTGTAAGTGTTCTTTTCTTATAGTGTGAAGCAGATCATCATCATAAATTTTCATAAGCAAACACTCTAGTTCACTTTAAGCTTATTGTGATTATCAACTTTCTATAAGTAATTACTCAGTTCTAATTTTGATCCCTTGTATAAAATCATATAATGTTGAAGTTTCTTCAAAAATCTAGGGTTGTCAGGTTGTTAGAAAAAGACTTAGCTTGTAGGTTTAAGGTGTTGTTGTTCCTCAAAAGTTTGGGGTTGTCAGACTATTTGAGAAGACTTGGCTGGTATAGTCAGACTTGGTTGGTACAGTCAAGGTGTTGTTGTTCCTCAAAAGTCTGGGGTTGTAAGACTGTTTGAGAAGACTTGGCTGGTACAGTCAAGGTGTTGTTGTTCCTAAAAAGTCTGGGGTTGTCAGGCTGTTTCGGAAGACTAATTGAAGGGTCAGTGGTGTTGTAATTCAAAGGAGTTTGAATTAGTGAAAAAGGCCTTCTAAAGGAAGGGACTAGACGCAGTCTAGTTAAAGGTGAAACAAGATAAATTGTTGTGTTATTAGGTTGTGATTATCCGCTGCTAAATCTGATTATTTATTCATCAAATAATTTGCATCAATTCAACAAAACAGCAAAAGAATTCAAGTTTTGCAAACACAATTCAACCCCCTACTCGTGTTTGCACCCTCATATTCTACTCTCCGATTTTCCATATACTGAATAAACACAAATATCTTATCTATCTTTCGAAGACATTTCTCTGCACCTTTATGGTTATAGTCTCCATTAAACTATGGAAGCTTTCCTTTTAGGAGGAAGTTTATTATGACATCTTCATGTTCAACCAACACATGAACATCCCTGGTATGATCTTGGGAACTTCCCCTAATATGGGAGTGGTCCTTTTGTCCTATTAGATTATTCCTAGGTGCTCATCTTGTTGGAGTAGCTTCAACAATGCCTTTTCATAAGCCATGCGATCTAGTGTTAGCATGGGTATTTTGAACCATAACTTCCTCAAAAGAATATTCATTGGTTCAAAATTCATTAAACATAGAGGCATATATTGTATGCATATATATCATGAATGATCTAGTCATAAAGGAATTCTACCTTTTGGGGAAAAAAGACATTTTTTTGGCTCATTACAAGGCTCGTGAAAATGGACACTACCCATTTCTATAGATAATAGCCAATGTGCTTCTAACTAACTTAGCAGGTACAATCGTAAACACAAGCAGTCTGATCTAAATTAACCTACTTTGATACCATAAAATGAGACACTATGTTGTCCTGTTAGTGGAATCTAGTTAACTAGTCATGATTACATTATACATACGCAATTAAATTTGAGCCAATCACATTACCAAGCACGGGTGCACGCTCACATACTGCGATGTGTATCTATATATATATATATACACGTATAGAGATAGAGAGGGATCCTAAACAATATTATACATAGTAGCCAATGTGGTTATAACTAACTTATCAAGTACAATCCTAAACACAAGCAGTCTGATCTCAATCAACGTACTCTGATACCATAAAATATGACACCTTGTTGTCCCATTGGTGGAACCTAGTTAACTAATCATGATTACATTATAAATACATGAATAAATTTGAGTCAATCACATTACCAAGTGTGAATACACACATATCCATATATATATATATATAATTCATCATGAAGTGATTTCTTATCAACCTCAAATTCTCTTTCTATGACGTTTAATTCGTTAATAACATTTTTAGTTATTGCAGAAAAAGACGGTGAAGTTGGTGGAGAAATGTTTGGTAAATTATTTTGTTGTTCCTCGTCATTAGTTTTACATGTTGTATAGATCTGATGAGGAATACTTGTTGAATAGTCAACGTTTTGAAATTTTTTCTATTTTGTTGAGTTTTGAAGTCAGATCCACTGTATTGGTGGAAGATCCAGTATCAAAATATCTGGCACTGAAAGTTCTTGTAAAACTTAGTTTTACCTTTCCATCAATATATTGGATAACTTCTTTTAATTTAGTGTTTGGTTTTGATTGTTCAGGAGACTTTGGTCTAGCTGCTCCTTCAAGGATCCATTCTTCAGGAAGATCTATGTCTTTCCAAAGGATGGTTTTTGGAATTACAGTATTTGATTTTGATAGATCTGTTTGTAAAAACAGGGTTTCGCCTTTTTTGTGTTCAATATTTTTAGTTGCCGTAAAGGCTGAAAACATAGCTTTGTAATGAATTTTGTAAATGATTGCTACGGGAATAGATCCACTTAGCATTTTGTAGTTATGAGTCTTGATTTGTAAAACCAGAGATTTCAGGATATTTGGATCTTTCAAAGATAATGAAAAATCTGGATAACATTCAAAATAAATTGGTCCTTGACATAAGCTAGATTCAATTGAACTTATGATTGAGTCTTGAAAGTTCAAGAACCTTGCATCTCGTAAGACACAAAGGATTGATGTGTTTAAACCTTCCCTTGTTAGAGGTTTAATACCTACTTGGACAAGGCCTATGTGAATGAAGTTATATTTTCTTTCACAATGTTTATGTATTGTTTTTTGAGAAAGAAGTTGTATTGTTTCAAAGGGTTTTGATAAAGGGACATCTTTTTCTTCTGTTTTGATTACGTAATCTGTTTTGAGAAGGTTTTTAAATAGTCCAAATTCATAAACTTGATCTTTTTTGATTTTTGGGATTTTCCAGTTGTTAATAGATTTTTGAAAATCTTCAATAGTGATTTCTTCGCTATTGACAAGTTCCCTTTGATTCGAGGTGCTTTGAGTAGTAGGATTTGAGAAAGATGAAGATCTACAAAATATGTTTTCCATTTTTAAAGTTTTGGTTCTAATTTGAAGAAGGTACCAAAGGATTCACTGCCCTAAACGCCTGTCCATCGGCTAAAGCGGGACTTACAACCCAGGTCTAACGTTATCTTCAAATTAAAACATCCAACGTTACAAATAAAAACAGATCATATATATCTTATACCCTCCCAGCTCTGATACCAAAGACGCCGCAAACAAAGATATTCAAATACATAGATCTTCCTGAAGAATGGATCCTTGAAGGAGCAGCTAGACCAAAGTCTCCTGAACAATCAAAACCAAACACTAAATTAAAAGAAGTTATCCAATATATTGATGGAAAGGTAAAACTAAGTTTTACAAGAACTTCAAGTGCCAGATATTTTGATACTGGATCTTCAACCAATACAGTGGATCTGACTTCAAAACTCAACAAAATAGAAAAATTTTCAAAACCCAGATTCTCTTGTTCAAGCATTCCAGGAGCTTCTTTCCAAAACGTTGACTATTCAACAAGTATTCCTCATCAAATCTATACAACATCTCAAACTAATGACGAGGAACAACAAAATAATTTACCAAACATTTCTCCACCAACTTCACCGTCTTTTTCTGCAATAACTGAAAATGTTATTAACGAATTAAACGTCATAGAAAAAGAATTTGAGGTTGATAAGAAATTACTTCATGATGAATTTTATAATTCAACAAATACAGAAAAAAGAACATGGTTCTTTAAAAATTTCATGGAACAAAGAAAAGAAATTCAAAATGAATTTTATGAATTTATTCTTCAAAACAAAGTGCATATTTCATTTTTTGAATGGTTTGAAATATATGCTTCAAATAATCAATATTCATATCCATTCAAACAAAACCAAAACTCTGCAAATCCCATAACAATTAGAAACAAAGTTGTAGAATGGGAAATGTCAAACGGTAGGAAATTACAATCAGAACATCCGCCATTAAGACAGATCAAAATACCACACCTAGAACAAACAATAGAGGCTGCACCTTACAAAATCCCTAGTGACAGCCCAGACAAAGATATTCAAAATATCTTGCAACAAAACAACTTTACAAATGTTCATCTTAGTACAATTGCAAAGCAATTGACTAAAATAGAGGAACACGAAAAGACAAACAAAGTTTCAGCTCCTGAAACAACATAATTAAAACGTAAGAACCCGGTCTTTAAGCCATTCCAAATCTCCAAAACAAGCCAAAAATTGTTCAGATAAGGCAAAACAGAATTTACTCAAGCCCTACGAGACCAACTCAGTAGGATAGAACAATCTTCTACCTCTTCACCATTGGTAGCAAAAGATACCCTAGAAAAAATAATTACAACTCTAGACCAAGTGTCTAAGAGTGAAAAAGAACAAAACCAACACCTGTGCGGACTCCAGAGGCAACAAGGTCAACCTTTAGCCATGATTACGGCACCAGACCTAGGCATTGAGAATAGACCAAACGTCCTTTCTCAATCAAAATTTAATTCCAATACTGTCTATGAATGGAACATAGATGGTATGTCTGAATACAATATCCTTAGTCTTCTCCAACAGATGACTATGACTTCAAATGCTTATAAAACCGAGGCAAACACCCTTGATAAGGCCATTAGTGAACTCCTAATTGCAGGATTTTCATGCCAACTCAAAGGATGGTGGGATTATCATCTTACACCAAACCAACAATTAGAAATATTAAGTGCAATCCAAACCACAGAGGAAGGAATTCCCATCCTCGACGAAATTGGAAACTCAATACCTGATGCAGTTGCAACACTGATTCATACCATTCGTTTGCACTTCATAGGAGACCCATCACACTTAAAAGATAAAAAAGCAGAACTCCTTTCAAACCTTAGATGCAAAAAACTCTCCGAGTTCCAAAACTACAAAAATACTTTCCTAACTAGGGTTATGCTTAAAAAAAGACTCAAACCAACCCTTTTGGAAAGAAAAATTCCTTGCAGGACTCCCAACTCTTTTATGGGAAAAGGTGAGAAACAAGATCAAAGAAATTTACTCAACAAACCAAATTCCTTATAATCAATTGACTTATGGAGAATTAGTAAGTTTCACCCAAAAGGAAGGTTTAAAAATCTGTCAAGATTTAAAACTTCAGAAACATTTAAAATGGGAAATGAGACAAACTAGATTAGAACTAGGATCGTTTTGCAAACAATTTGAACTCCCTACTACAAATGTTTCAAAAGACTGTGGAGAATCTTGTTCAAAAACTTACAAAAAACCTCACAGAAAGTTTTTCTCAAAACCTAATAACCAAGAATTTTACAGAAATTATAAAACTCAAAAGCATTACAAACAAAGAAAACCTTTTCAAAGAAAATTTCAACCAAAAAATACAAAACAAGTAACTTGTTATAAATGTGGCCAACTAGGACACATTTCCAAACATTGTAGAAAAAACAAAAAACTTCACGAACTACAAATAAGTGAGGATATTATTCAAAAAATTGAGGCAATTCTTCTTGAAACCTCTGAAAATGAAACAGATTCTGAAATAGGTTTATCAAAAAAAGATATTGATCTACAAATTGATGACATAGGAAACTCATAGTCTCCTAGTGAATCAGAATCTAGTTTAAAATCAATAAATGTTTTGACAAAAGATCAAGAATTAATTCTTGATATAATAAACAAAGTAGAAGATACAAGACTTCAAAAAGAACTAATAGAAAAATTACTAAATAGTTCTGAACCAAAACAAAGCCAACCTTCTACATCATCAAAATTACTTCCAAAATCAACTTATGACTTGACCAACATTTTACGAACAAAAACAAAATCACAAATTCATGTCACAATCCAATCTCTTCAAGAAGAAATCAAGATTGTGAAAAATGAATTAAAAACTCTAAAACAAAAACAGGAAATAGATTCAAATATTCTACAAAATCTCATTTCCAAATTTCAAGAGCAAAATTCTTCCGAATCGGAACATGAAGAAGAAGATAATGAGGAAAACAAAATTGAAAACTTAGAAAAAATCCCTCAAGATTTCTTGTTCGTTCTTAGAGCTATAACAACAAGAAAATATTTAATAAAAACTACTTTAGTTTTTTCCAATGATTTCAAAATTGAAGCAATAGCACTTTTTGATACAGGAGCAGATCTAAACTGCTTAAAAAGTAGCATTGTACCAGAAAGATTTTTACAAAAATCAAATGAAAAACTTGTTGCAGCCAATAACTCCAACATGATTATAACAAACAAAACTAAGGCTTCTGTTACCAACGGAAGAGTTTCTATCAAAACTCCTTTTGTATTACTAGAAAATATGACTCATACTATCATTCTAGGGACACCATTTATCAACATGATAACACCTTATTCTGTTAATTATGACAATATTTCTTTTAAAACAAAAGAAAATAAAATCATTTTTCCTTTTATTGAAAAATCCAGAACAAGAAACTTAAACCTTTTAAAAGCTTGTTCAGTTTACAAAAGCGAATTAAATTGTTTAATTCAAGGAAAAGAAAAACATTTATGTTTTCTTAAACAAGATGTTTCTTTTTTCAAAATAGAACAACAATTACAAACAAATTTCACAAAACAAAAGATTTCAGACCTCCAAAAAGGAATTGAAAACGAAATCTATTCTGATATACCTAATGCTTTTTGGAATAGAAAACAACACATGGTAGACTTACCATATGAAAATGATTTTTCTGAAAAACAAATCCCAACAAAAGCAAGACCCATTCAAATGAATCATGAACTAGAAGAACATTGTAAAAAAGAAGTTCAAGATTTACAACAAAAAGGTCTAATAACAAAATCTAGATCTCCTTGGAGTTGCTCAACTTTTTATGTTAATAAAAACTCTGAAATTGAAAGGGGTACACCAAGGCTAGTCATAAATTACAAACCTTTAAACAAAGCATTAAAGTGGATTCGTTACCCGATTCCAAATAAAAAAGATCTTTTGCAAAAACTACATTTTGCACTTGTATTTTCAATATTCGACATGAAATCAGGATTTTGGCAAATACAAATTGATCCAAAAGACCGATACTAAACCGCATTCACTGTTCCCTTTGGTCAATACGAATGGAAAGTCATGCCCTTCGGATTAAAAAATGCCCCATCAGAATTCCAAAGAATAATGAATGACATTTTTAATCCATTTTCAAAATTTTGCATTGTCTATATTGATGATGTCTTAATTTTTTCGGCAACTATTGAAGAACATTTCAAACACCCCAAAACATTCTTCATGATCGCCATGAAAAATGGACTGGTTGTTTCAAAATCAAAAATTTCTCTTTTCCAAACAAAAATTCGATTTTTAGGACACTATATATCTCAGGGAACGATCACTCCTATTGAAAGATCACTAGCCTTCGCAGATAAGTTTCCTGACAAAATCATTGATAAAAAACACAATTACAAACATTCTTAGGAAGTCTAAACTATGTGTTAGATTTCTGTCCAAATATTAATAGAATTGCAAAACCTCTCCATGATAGGCTTAGAAAAAACCCTGTCGCATGGACAGAAGAACATACTAGAATAGTCAAAATAATCAAAATGCAAGTTAAAGAAATACCTTGCCTTCATTTAGCTAACCCATCAGCTCAAAAAATCGTAGAAACAGATGCATCTGACATAGGATATGGTGGTATTCTTAAACAAAAATCCAATGGCAAAGAATGTATTGTCCAATATACATCTGCACATTGGAATGATTGTCAAAAGAATTACTCTACCATCAAAAAAGAAATTCTTTCCATAGTCATATGCATAACAAAATTTCAAAGTGATTTACTCAATCAAAAATTTTTACTTCGAATAGATTGTAAATCTGCAAAAGAAGTTTTACAAAAAGATGTTCAAAATATTGCATCAAAACAAATTTTTGCCAGATGGCAAGCCATCCTTAGTATATTTGATTTTGATATTGAATTTATAAAAGGAGATCAAAACTCAATTCCGGATTTTCTAACCAGAGAATTCCTTCAAAACAGGACCTGACTAATGCCTAAAAAGCCAAAAGAAAATGCGGTCCAAAAGGACCAGACTCAAAAAACCCCAAAACCTATTTCATCGGCAAAGCCAATCAGATCGTGGGCTGAAGCCGTAGAAGAAGATGATATCAAAACCGATACCCAAAACCAAGTTCAAAAATGGCTCAACAAACAACAAATCTCACAGCCTCAAAAATACCTGGATGATCTTGAAGCTTCAATCCTCAAAGAAAAGCTTCAATTACAAAAGTTTACAGAACTCCACGAGCTCCAAGAAAAAATCAAAAGTCTCTATAAGGAACCTACTATTTTTCAAAACCCAAAGAAGGGAGAATGTTCTTCTTCAAAAACCCCTTCTCAAAAAATTCTTTGCAAGACCCCTACAGGAGGGATCATCCTGTAAAATCATTTTAAAACCCCCACAAAAAGAATTTTCAAAAATTGTTTTAAAACAAGATGAATCTCAAACTGTTTTAAAACAAAATGATTCTCAGATTATTTTCAAACAAAAATCTGAGTATTTTATCAAAAAATATTTCCAAAACATTTTAACCATAGAGGATGGGTTTTATAATAAAAATCCTCTATTAGTCATTTCAAAAGTTTTCCCAGAAGGATGGTTTTTCAAACCATGGGATTTATCAAAACCCCAAAATTTTTACAGATCAATTCTTGAAATTACAGGATCGGTAACCTTTCAAGACCACCCAAAAGAAGGCCTGGTGGCCTACTCAACTGCAAAAATCCATAAAATCATTTCTCCATCAGAATGGGGATCAAATCTACATACACCAAAAATTTTCCCCCTTAACTTCAAAACAACAATTAACCATTGTAAAAGCTTTAATTACTGGGACTATCAACAAGCCTGGTATAATGCTTTTCTTATTCAAAACCAGAAATTTAGCCATACTTGGTTATTTTTCTTCAACCTTACCATGGATCCCGCAAAAATCCCATACTGGTTTTCCCATTGGTGGAAACTTTACGGGTCCATTCCAGAAATCCTAACCTGAAGTTCAGGACAGTTTCCATCTGTTCAAAACCAATTATAAACCCACTGACAGGGAACAAACATTTCACCCGCTTCTTCATTTCTCAACCAAATTCTTTTTGCCTTGGGTTATAGCATGATATTTTGAATTTGAACAAAAAGAAGCTCAAACCATTCTTGTTAGAAAATTCAAAGTAAGATGGTGGACAAAATTCTCTATTCCACCAAGCATAAAAATTCAAGCTGTGAAAACATGGCTACAAAAACAGGGATTCAAAAAGCCTGATCAAAAGGCAACACAGTTCTTGGCACAAAAATCATTCGCTCAGACACAGCTTGCAACTGCCAAAAGCGAAAAAGAATATTTTGAAATTATGAATCAACTTATCATAAGCAAGGAAGAGTCATCCAAAACTTGTTCAAACAGTGGTTCGGTTAAATCTGATCCCCTCATCAACCTAGACGAAGACGACGAAGAAGAATGTTTCTACTTGTTATCAACAACAAAATAGTTGGTCCAGTTTGGGCCCATACAAAAATTGATTATTTGTTGTAATTATTGTATGTATTGTAATTTTTTTTTTAGATTTTGTATTGTAATGGGCCTAGCCCAATTTGTAAAAAAAAAAATTAATTTTTATTTTCTAGGATTCCTTTTTCTTGGATTCCTTTCCAAGTGAGGCTCTTTCCCTATAAATAGGGGCCTTCCCTCACTTCACAAAACAAGTCTTGTTTACACAATTCTTCCACACTTAGAATTCTTTCCTTTCTCTTAGAAATCTTGAGATCTTATCTCCAAAGCTTGTAATTTTCTTTCATTATCAAAACCTTTGTAAGTATTAATTATTTCTTTCTTATTTCCAAATGTCTTATATATATATATATAGAGAGAGAGAGAGAGATTTTAAAATATTAGCTAAATTGCACTTTTAGTCCTTTATGTTTGATCTAATTCTCGGATAGGTCCTTTATGTTTTTTTCTTATAACTAGATCCTTTAAGTGACACCTCATTTGCAACATTAGCCTTTATGTTATTGTCCGTTGGCAAAAATGTAATTTTCCGTTAGTTTCGTTAAAATAAAGGATACATAGTCGTTACAATGTTGATGTGTGCATAACGGTGCTGATGTGACAAATTGTAAAAGTAAACGATTATCATATTGGTCTTTTAAGTTTTGGAAAAATACATTTATGACCCTATAAGTTTAAACTAGTTTTCGCTCAAGACTAATCTTTATCTTTTACCTATTCATCATATTCCTTTTCACCATATTTCTTCTTCTTCCACCACATCTTTATAGAACCTAAAAACCAAAATTTGTAATTCAAATAGAAAAACTCAAAACGCTGACTATGTGAAGTAGAGAATAATCAAAACAAGAATTTGTAATTCTTGTTGGAATGATGGATTTCTTGTTTTGATTATTCTCTAATTCACATGGTTGACATTTTGAATTTTTCAATCAAAATTACACATTTTGAATTTTAGATTTTTTAAAGATGGAGTGGAAGAGAAAGATGATGAAGAAGAATATAATTTAAAAGACCAATATTTGAATCGTTTACTTTTATAATTTGTCACATCAACACTATTATGCACACGTCTGAAGTAGCAATGTCAATTTACAAGAAAGCGGAGTTTGAATTGTAAATTCGCCCTTTTAAAGTTTCCTGTTAAAAACATAAGAAAATAACTCAAGATTGATCTTGGTTGTAAAAATAGAAAACGAAGAACGTTCTTGGTTTTAACCAGAAAACGGAGAACATTATGGTTAGTTAAAATTAACAATTTAATTTATCTATTTAACTAAATAATCAAACATACTGAAAGTAAATAAATAAGGGAAGAGATAGCACACAAAGATATATCCTAGTTCATCCAACTCGGTCTACGTCCGGTTCTCACAACTGTGAGATTTTCACTAAGTGCTAAAACGGAGAGCAATCTTGGTTTTACACACCCTGTTTCATATCAACCTTGATATGTTGCAAAAACAAATCATTTCCACCCAAAAGGAGTTCAATCAAATCATCTATCAATATTTAGATATGATTTTACAATTCACCTTTTAATCATAAAAGGATTTCCTACAAGCTTACTCAAAACTATACTTCACACTATAGACTTGAGTTTACAATGATATGATTTAAAGTATTTTGTCAGAATCTGAGAAGGCTCAACATTTGTTTGAGTTCTGATTCTTTGACAGAGAAATACACGAGAATGATTCTATGAATCGAATAGGAAAAATAAGAATTGATCCAATGTATGTGAGTGAGAGAAATTCAAGAATGATTGAAGTGAGTAATGAATTGCTTAGTACTTGAAGCTGTGATTTTGGACAGAATCTGAGTATGCTCAACTCATGTTTGAGATTATATTCTTGACAAAAGAATTCAGTAGAATGATTCTGATATGAAGAAAAAAAACAAAATTGAATCTTTTGTTTGTGATTGAGAAGCTTTCAAGTATGTAAGTGTATGTAACTGATGTATTGCTTTGTTTTCTTGAGTTCTTATCTTTTCCTTTATCTTGAGGTCTCTTTTATAGGCTGCAAAAGAGCTTATGACAGCTCATTTGCCCAGTTGGAGCAGTTTAACTGTCCTATGTCAGTGAGTAGGTGAGATCAGGTAAAAAGCAAGCATGTTCTTCGATTATGGGCATCCTTGCTTTTGAAGATCAAGAACAATCTTCGTTCTTGCTCTTGTGGCAACTGAGTTTTGTCTTCATAAAATGTATAATTTGCCTTTGTCTTTGTAGAGTAATCTTCCAACATTAGTCTACTCTTGAACATTTGAGAAAACATGTTTGAGAATTGAACTGCAAAATCTGAACTTGAATCTGTTTTGTGTTTTTGCATTTCGGAAGCACCTGGAGAGTGTTCTTCGTTTTTCTTCAAAATTGTCCAGAACGTTCTTGTTCTGTTTGTATGAGTTGCTGGATTTTGAACTTCTGGCAGCTTTTTGTATGCCATGCTTCTATGCACTTGCGTCAGTGATGCAGTACTTTATGCACAGTATTGTAATTACAATGTACTTTTGTCCTTGCTCACAACTCATCACTTTGGAGATCAATCTTGAGGCTATTTGTTCTTAATGATTTTGCTTTGCCTTTGTTGATCCTCTTTGAACGAATCTGTCCAAAATGATCTTGAGTATACACTTCTATTCCTTTGTAATCAGTACTGATGTTTTGCCATGTAAATTGATGTATTTTTGATACCTTGAATGATCTTTATTAATGAAATCTTTGGCCAAAATGTTCTTGAACTAATGCTGTCAAAACTAGAACGTTCTTGGATTTAAAGCTGTGAAAAGGAGAACATTCTCTGTTTTTCCATACTACAGTTTTAACAACCAGAACATTCTTCGTTTGTTAGAATGTTGTCAAGAATGTTCTTCGTTTTTTCTGTTTAATAACCAAAACATTCTTCGTTTCTCAAATTTGATCTTGCTTTTTTCAAATGATCTTATTTCTGATTTATAACATAGTGTGATCATTGATTGTTGTATGAATGTATTTGATCATCTTCTTCATGAAGATGTTATCTTGAAGATGTAATAATCTTTCTCTTGAATGATTGATATATGATATATTCTTTTTGAGATTCTTGCACTTTGATGATGTAAATGGCTTCTTGCTTGTTCACTTATGCAATTCATCTTCCTTCAACAAAACTCAAGTGCAATTATTAGTAAATCACCATTCATAAAACTCAATCATTTAATTCATAAGGTTTGTTGTCATTAAAACATATATCAAAAAAGTTTTTTTCCTCAACAACATCATCATTATAACGATCACATGACATTAATTTTTAATGAAACTAACGAAAAAGGACATTTTTGCAAACAGACAATAGCACAAAAGCTAATGATGCAAATGTGGTGCTATTTAAATGACCTAGTTGGGAAAAACTTATATGACCTATCTGGGAACTGAATCAAACATAAAAGATTAAAAGTTCAATTTAGCCTAAAATATTATACATGAAAGATGTTTTATGGTTTAGCCACGTGGATGAAGTGAACTAAGAGCAAATGTAGTAAATAGCCAAAATATGACAACTTCCAAGGAAAAAGATGAACATGACATTAGCCTAAAATAATAAACATAACCTCATCTGTTGAGTACCATTGCCATCTCCATATATGATAAACCCTAAGAAATACTGGAAAGGTCAGAAGAAGAAGAACCAGACTCAACTAATTGAGTTTTGAGTTGTTGTTCCCTAGAAGTACGTCCTCGTCTATGACCATACTTTTGCTTCGGATAAACCTACTCAAGCAGTCAATGATATGCACGACTATTGCCTCTTATGTGTCTCTTACCCATGTTTTCAAGAACTATGAGCTTGTGGACATGATGGTGAATGTCCAATATACGATGGAAGGGTAACTCTTGCGGTATCCAGATACGACATTTGAACATTGCATCTGCCATCTTGGGGCTTCGAAAGAGAGCACAGTATGCACATTTGCGTTTCCGTCATCTTCCAAATCACACTATATTTCCCCCTCATCATCATGGTACAAGATCTCTAGATCATTAGAGAGCCTGTCCCGGTACTCGTGGGAAATAAGGAGGGAAGTAGCCTATCCTTTGCAACAAAAAAAAGTACAACGCATACAAGAAATATGAGATAAGATTTACATACAAGTATAAAAGAAAGGATGAGGTGTACAATATAAACATATATGCCACATACACAAGTATTTACATAAGCACACAACCTAACTATTTCAATGTATTCCTTAACTATACAAAGACATTAGCTTTTAATACTATCAAGGAAATCCTCTTAAATGAGAATCAAATATCTATTGACGATCCTCCCATTTACCAAGAGCAAATTCACATGACTTCTCATGGATTCTAAGTGTTATATGTCGATTGCCTAAAATAAATAGGCCAAGATGCTAATCTCGACAAGCATGCATGATAATAATCCTCAACGAGATTTAGGCTGCAAGCTAACCTCGTGCGCCCATACACACGACACTGAAATTCACGATCCTAATGTAAGTATCTATGATCTCTCTAGTCACGGTCACTCCATTCCCAAGTATTAACAAGTTCTCATATCATCACATTTATTCAATTCGAGTTATATCATTTACTAATCACCTAGGTTAAGTGTCATACTTAATTAATTTCCAATAACAATTCTCTTGTTTATCCTCACCATTCCTTATCTAATACAATCACCCAACATTTTATCATATCAAGGTTAATCAAAACCTTTCTTAATCTAACAATCACATGTATACATGTATCACATATCACATTTAAACAATTAGGGCAAACAACACACAAACATTTCCCCATAATATTACATAGGTCATCTATGATTAATGACATAAGGTCAACTTAACCTTACTAATAACTTTTGAGTTACTAACAAACATTATCTCTCCCTAAGTGTTTATCTCTAGTAGGGCGGGATAACGAGAAAAATAAAAAATAAAAGAGTTTGAATTGTGTTTTCCTTTAAAACTATTTTTAACATAATTAAAACACAATGACGATAACAACTGTCAGCAGATCTCAGCATAAGTGAATTGTGTTTTACTTTAAAACTGTTTTTAACATAAGTCAAGTCTTGATGTTCTTTTAACTTTGTCCAAGCATCAAAGGATGCACATAAAATCATTTAACAATTACATAATATGGGAACTGCACAATTTTTCACATATGAAAATGTCTAACAATTCTCAAAGTCAATTATTCAAACACAACATATCTAATTATCAATTCTCAAAACTAGTCATTCTTCATCCTTGATTTCCCTCATCTTCACCACTTCTCTCATTGTAGGCCAAGATAAGTTTGCAAGAAATGTTTAAAGTTCTTATAAGTTTGCAAGTGTTTAGTTATGAAAGAGTTTAGGTTGCATAATCCCAAATTTAAGATTTGCAATATGAGATCAATGGAGATTTTCATTCTGTTTGGCATCTTGCTTACTTTGAAATAAGTTTAGACATTTTTGATTTTGTGAAACTACACATTGTTATTTAAAACTACATGTATCATTCTTAAAGAGTAACATTGTCTTGTTAGTGTTTGATGATCTAGTGTTGTTTTTAGCTAGACTATTTATCAAATATTTATACTATATTATCTAGATTGAAAAATGTTTTGCTGTTTTTGTTGTATTCCATGGTGTTTATCTATCATTATTTTCTTATGTTTAAATTAAATTAAGAATTAAATACATAAGTTTCTATATAATTTCAATGATAGATGACTTACATGAGACTTGTTATCATTTGGTAAGTTTTTATATTCTCAACTGTGCAGTCTGCTTAATACCACCGCCAATCTCGTGTCCAATTTGCAAGCTATCAACATCAAACTGCGCAACGACGAAAGTTTCCAGCTCAGCACAGTGGAGAGGAGAGCAGAGTTGAAAAAAAAATTCCGGATCCATACTCATTTGGCATTCCTTCTTTCTTCCCCTTAATTATTTCTCTCTCCTCTCACGGCTCAAACCACCCCACAACTGACAAAGTAACAGACTCAAATCAAACTACCCCGTTTCTCAGCTCATCTTCCACTTCATTTTCAATTTCCCTCTTTGGCCCCCACTTCCTCACTTCCCCTTTCTGTCCTCACACTCACACTCACACTCCCAATCCAACTAATCTCACACACACAAACCATGCCTATCACTTTCCCCGTCTTTCTCTTCTTCTCCATACTCACCACCACTTTCTCCACACCTCTCACATACGGTAAGCACCTCCAGATTCATTTACTTTCTCTCTCTCCTCACATGCTCTTGAAACTAATACTCTTCAAACATTCTCTCTTATATCTCATGATAATAATAATTCATTGATTCATCATTGCAGGTATCTCTTACCACATTGACTGCGGAACTCCAACCAACACAACCGACTCTTTCAACACCACCTGGCTCTCTGACCGCTTCTTCACCGGCGGAACCACCGGAATTGTCTCGGAGCCTCTCCGCTTCCACCACCAACACGAAAAAACACTCCGCTTCTTCCCAATCTCCTCCGGCAAGAAGAATTGCTACTCCATACCTTCACTCTCTACCTCCTCACGCTACCTCATTCGCACCTTCGTAGTCTACGACAACTACGACGGCAAGTCTCACCCTCCTTCCTTCGACGTCTCCGTCAGCGGCACCGTTGTCTTCTCCTGGCGTTCCCCTTGGCCACAATCCCTAGCACGTGACGGAGCTTATTCTGACCTATTCGCTTTTTTCCAAGAAGAAGCCCTAATTTGCTTCTATAGCTTCGCCACCGATCCTCCTGTTGTTTCTTCGCTTGAGCTCTTCGCCGTCGATCCCGCTTCTTACGATTCCGCTTCCATTGCCAACAACAAGACCATACTCGTCAACTACGGTCGACTCTCTTGCGGCTCAGACCAGTGGGGTCCAGGCTTCACTAACGACGCGGACCGGTTTGGAAGGTCGTGGCAGTCCGATTCAGATTATCGAACCAGAAGCTCCGGTGGTAACAAGGTAGTTGCAGTGTCGACGAGGAGCAGCATTGCAGGAACCGATCAGAAGCCGAATTTCTTCCCGACGAAGCTGTACCAGACAGCGGCAACTACACCAGAGACTGCGGAGGAAGGCGGTGGCGTGTTGGAGTACGAATTAGGCGTGGATGCTAAGCTTGATTACCTTGTGTGGCTTCATTTTGCGGAGATCGAAGATAGGGTTAGGAAGGCTGGGGAGAGGGTGTTTGATGTGTTCATCAATGGCGAGAATTTGACTAGAGTGGATATTTACAAAGAGGTTGAATGTTTAGCTGCGTTTACTTGGCATCACACGGTGAAGAATTTAAGTAGCAGTGTTTTGAGCGTGAAGCTTGTTGGGGTTAAGGGTGCACCTCTTATTAGTGGTATTGAGAATTATGCTTTGGTCCCTGGTGATCCTTCTACTGTTCCTCAACAAGGTGTGGAATTGAGAATTATTCTTTCCTTTTTTTGTACGTTTTATGCAAATTTTGAAATTTTGTTTCCCAAAATGATTTTTGTTTTTTATTTCTTCTTTTGGTAACTTGTTAATAATTGTGTCTCTGTGTGTGACTGTGAATTGACGTTTTCAATTGTGTGTTAATGGAAATTTGGTTAGGGAGTTATGATTGTGAATTTTGTGCAAATATAGTTACCGATTATTTAGATGTTGTTGACGAGGGATTAGGATCCCCTCTCTGAAAAAAAATGTTGAGGAAATATAAAAGGAAAGATTTTTGAAATTTTTAAAAATGGAGAAAAATTGGTTAAGGGTTGAAGATTAGAGACTTGAGAGAACATGAGAGAAAAAAATTGAGAGATAATTTTTCGCGGTGAGTTTCCCCTTCATTTTTTTTTTCTTCAATTCTTTTGGGTAATAATTTTTATTTGTTGCCTGAAGAGCGGCCACAAGAAATTGTGGTCAGTGAAGTTTATTGTTTTTAAAATTTAAATTTTTGGGTGCAGTAATTGCCATGAAAGCGTTGAAAAGTTCCCTTCGAGTTCCTGAAAGAATGGGTTGGAATGGTGATCCTTGTGGTCCTACTAATTGGGATGCTTGGGAGGGAGTTACATGTCGTATGAGTAAGGATAACACTGCTCTTGTCATAAGTCAAATGTAAGTATTTCTTTGCATTCTCCTAAGTTACGCAATTGAGCTTTTGTTTGGTTTTATGAAAGATAATAATTAGTAGTAGTAAGTTTGCAATTAAAAATTTATTAATAATTGACCTGCCAATCTTTATGTATAAGGTTAATGGTGGGGTAGGTTCCATTTGCTAAATTTACAGATGATAGGTGAATCTAAAAGACTCGTGATATCGTGTCGTTATGGCATTGTATCAGAAAGGTTTCTTACTATTTTTATGTACAAAACTACAAATATTATTTTTCCCATTCTGCAATCACTCTTTTCCCAAAAATCTTTTGTTGGTTGTGAACATGGGTTTATTTCCCGTACCACAAATACATATTTAAAATTCTGAAACCTAAATAAACATAAAAGGGGGAAATTGCAATGTTTACGACAAAAATTTTTAATTTATTTTCCTCGCCTAAAGCCTTGATTTTATTTCAATTTTCATTCCAGAGATCTGGGCAGTCAAGGCTTGAAAGGGTTCATAAGTGACCAGATTAGTCTTTTGTCGGACTTGGTGAGCCTGTAAGTATCAGTAGCCAAATGTTTACATATGCTAGTAATCTTTCTCATCATGTGTCTGTTTTGATATTAACACGAACTAATATGTGGTTGAATGCTATTGGCCCTGGTCTATAAAATTCCACCTTGATTTGAATTGTGCTGTGTTTTATATGTTCTAGCAGGGGTCCTAGTCTGCTGTTATTATTTTGTATCCCATTTTCTTCTCTATGAACTAAGGTGTTATCAAACTTGAGAGTATTTATAGAACTTCCACAAGTTCTTAAGAGTGTAACTAATACAAAAGTAATATTTAAAATGGTGTTCATGTGGAAAATATTACCATATCAAAGAACAACATCTTAGTCCTTCACTTTCTCAGGCGCATAAACCTTCTAACTGCAAGTGAAATAGAAGCACCAGAATTGAAAGAACAGACACAAACAGAATCTACTAAGACATTCTGTAATGGGGGCAAAAGAACCGTTAGAATATTAGAAAATATCTTATAATATTTAATATATTATATTAGAGTATCTTGAGTTATTTCCTATGATCAATTTATAATCATAGAGATATCTTAGAATATCTCTCATTATTATTATGATTTGTTCTTGATTTAGGATTGAGTCTATGTTTCTCTATAAATAGAGATTAGTATTGAGTCTTTTGTAATTAAGTTAGCATAAAGCTATTATCAATAATATTCAAAACCTTATTATTTTTTCTCCTCATTTCTCTAAAATCCCACAACTTCCATATGGTATCTAGAGCCTATTTCGATCCTCCTTGAATGATCCCGCATCTATTCCGCTGTCGAGTTCCCAACAGTTTGAGAATGTAATCATAGTTTCTCTTTTCCAACGTGATCATTCCTTTTTCAAACCACTATCATCACATATTCCGACGCCGGTTTCACATGTCTTCCATTCAATTCGCTAATGCTGCTGTCACCGCCACGGTTTCCGGCGACTTTTCTGGCAAAAGACCTCAAAGCGCGTCGCCGAAAGCCACCGCACGTCAGATCCACGCGTTGCCGCTCTTCATCGGGCGTGACAGCGCGTCTGGTAGCCGTTTAAGACGCGGCCTCTTTCATTGAACTCGCCTCGGCCTCCCGGTTCTGCATCTACCCTCGTATTCTAGTTTCGGGGTACGGTTACAACTGCTACCTCCAAGAACCGCCGTTTGCCGTCGCTTCAGGAAAAGTGTTCTAGCAAGTTTTCCAACACTACTACTTCCATTGTGTGTAGAATCTCCTAATCTACACAACCCAAATTCTTTTAGGCCAAACGTTGCTCCACGCGCGCTCATGTGCCTCCAAAATCCGCCGTGTTCATCCCACGCGCCACTGCCAATAGCCTCGAGCTCATGCGCGTTTGTCCGCCTTCCGGCATAGTGTTTCAACTAGCTAGATTAGATTTTCCTTCCTGGTTCTAGATTTGTTGTAAGTTTTTTCTTTTGAGCCACATGCGTATAGCTTGGCAATTTGTCTCAGATACACTGGTTCCATCTTTGTCACAGATGTACTGGCTTTGCCTTTCTCTTTTTGAAGCATGCCTCTCTCTCCTTGAAGCAAATTCAAGTTTAAATATTTTGAATTTCCGGTATTATTGGTTTGAAGCTTCCGAATGCAGTTTTTTTACAAGGACAAACCTTGCTTTGTTCAATTGCTTGCCATGAATTTCTCTCAGGCTGATAATCATTCCAGCTATCTGGCTAGGCTATATTTATAGTAATTCTCTCCAACTTCATCTGCATCTCTGAGTTGCCTTTCCATCCCCTTTTATTATTTTGCGGAGAAATACAATGTTTTCTTGTATCAAGCTAAAGCTTAGTAAGCTTTAGTTTGAGGGGGAGTGTTAGAATATTAGAAAATATCTTATAATATTTATTATATTATATTAGAGTATCTGGAGTTATTTCCTAGGATCGATTTATAATCATACAGATATCTCATAATATCTTTCATTATTATTATGATTTGTTCTCGATTTAGGATTAAGTCTTTTGCAATCAAGTTAGCACAAAACTATTATCAATAATATTCAAATCCTTATTATTTTCTCTCCTCGTTTTCTCTAAAATCCCACAACTTCAATGAGAACGATTTCAAACTCAATAGTGGGAAAGAAACACAAGCTAGAAAACATTGCTCAATTGTTTTGATTATCATTCCATTGCAACAAACATAACATATCAGCTAGTGTGAAAATGCCAAGAACACAGCAAAACTAGGACTGGAGCACAAACAGAACTCATGGATGTTGAGATGAAATAGAACATATAAAACTTAGTTCTCTTTAAAACTCGAGACCACATAACACATTAACACTATAACAGAGCAGATTGCAGAAAATGCTTTGATCATTTGGATGGATTCAAGAGCAGTGACGCGAATTTGCAAATAACACGAGTTTCTCCTTAATGAATCACAACGTGGAATTGCTGGGTCATGACTTGTAATTGCTGAAAATGATTTTATTATGCAGCAATCTGGTAGACAGATATCACTTTGGTCATTTGGATTGCTGGTTCATGTGGGTAGAGCTGTCATTTTGTCAAGCCCCCTCTATATTGGCCCCAGCCCACATATTGGAGGAGGCAAAAAAACCTTATAATAAAAAGGTCCATTAAAAGAAAGTCTCCAATGTAAAAAAACCCACAAAATTATGTGGGCTTAGAAGGCCCATAGGCCCATTAAAAAAAATCAATTATTTTTTCTAAATAAAAAATATTTCAATTTTTTTTGATGTTTTTTTCCGAATTTTTTTTTTTTGATTTTTTTCCAATTGCATCCCTTCATAGCACATTTCCAATTAAATTTGAAATCTTTATCTAACACAAGATGCACGTTGTTCCTTCAAAATTATCGAAAAGAACCTTAAAGATACACATTGTTCCTTTAAGATGAAAACATTAAATGGGCCATAGGCCTCCGGGCCCAGGTCCACAAAAACTAAAAAATAGGGGGCTAGGGCAAAAAAAAAAAGTTCATTAAGAGGGGCTTAAAATTTGGGGCCTAATAAGAAGTTCATTAAAGGGGGCTTTGAAATTATGGGCTTTTTTGACAGCTCTACATGTGGGAGAGGGTGATGGTTTGATGACAAGTTGTGTTTTCCTTGATGTTGAAACAGTGCATTGGTAATTAAGGGCAGATGGTCAGCGACAACACAGTCGCTTTGAAATGTTTGGTGGCAGAACTTGACCTTCATTTCAGAGTCTTGACACTTTGTTTTGGACTCGTGAAACGTGTTTAAGTGACTCTGAATGAGTAAACTCGATATGCCATGCTATAATCATAAACTCATACAATTATAAGTTCACTTACAAGTTTAACAACAATAACCACCGGAAGAGAATGAGTTAATCACTTTTAAAATGATAAGCTTTTTAAGCTTACAACCAACTTTTCTCTTATTATAATTGTTCTTTTATTACAATTTGCTTCATTTTTTACGTTTTGAAATGGTGAATTGCATTGACAGTATCATGATATAGCTAACACTGTTTTGCATCATACTTGAGGAATGAACACTATTCACAATTACTTTTCATCCTTAGTTACCATTATAACTCCTTGAATATTCAAGTGCTTGCCTTAATCTCATACTGCATTTGCTTTTTTAGTAATGTTTCTCGATACAATGCCATGCATGTTGACCTCAATTTTGGATCCTGTTGCCCATATACATATGTAGTAGATCGTAATTCATTTAAGATTATGCATTCAGCATGTGTTTTCCTGGACAAACTTCAGCTGCATTTATGTTGGTTTCAATTATCTGGTAACTTCTCTTTAATTTCACAGGAACTTGAGTTCTAATTTGTTGGTGGGTGAAGTACCGTCTGGCCTATGTCAAAAATCCCTGATACACCTGTAAGTTCAGGTTTCTCTTAGGTGATGCAAAAGGCTTCCCAAAACTCAACTGATTGGAATCCTTTATTTGATTAGTTCATGATACGTTTACCAGTTATTTTCCCACTGAAAATTCATATTTTATAAGATATATTTCATTTACTCTTCCTATTATACCGAATACCAAAATTAAAATGTCCATTATTTTTTATTAGGATGTATATGCCATGACACCATTTCTCCGTTTACTAAAATAATCAGGTTGGTCTTCGATTGATAATGAAATACCATTTCATCCTTCAGGAAACAATTTGATGTATTTTAGGCACAATTTCATGGTATAAATTGAATGACCCTGTTGATATTTCATTCATTCATAAATGGAAGACCAAAATGGATATATAAATGAATATAATATATCCATATTCTGTATGTTTTTCTTGCATGTGTAAATTATGGGAGTCATTCTTTGGAAAAAATATGATTTGTATAAGTATTATGATGTAATTTATTTGATATTTTACGTGTTTCATTTTTTATTTATACTGTAGGGACTTGTCCAACAATCAGTTAACAGGCTCCATTCCAGATAGTATAGCTGCATCAAGTTTGCAGCTTGTGTAAGTATCAACTGCATTGTGTGAAGAGTTTTGTTAAAATGTGTCCTTGAGACACAAATTATGGAATAAAAATTAGAAACTATTAAAAGAATAGTAAAAGCATTTAGAAACTATTAAATTACGCGTTACTTTTGCGAATATATTGCCACAGATTCCTATGCCAATGCGGTATAAGCACAGGAGCAATTATTCTTTACATTTCTAAGCAACTACAATTGTTGTACTACGTTTATATAGATAACTCAACTTCTAATATTGTAAAAACAACCGATGTGGGACTAGTTGGAACTAGTACTGCTAACTCTTTCTTCCATTTTTTTTTTTGAAGATTTGTATTTTTTATTTATTTTTATGGAAACTTGTGTTTCTTATCATTATTAAGGACGGCTGTATGGAAACTAGTACTGCCAACTCTTTTTTTTTTTAATGGAGAAAAAAATATTGAGTTTTTATTTTAGTAAATTGTGTTTGTCAAAGTGCTTACAAAAATATTGTCAAAGTTAACTTTTATCGATGATTAATTGTATTTTTATCATTTATTTTGTTGTTTTTTAATTAAATTAATTTTTTTAATTTTAACATACCGATTTGTATATTAAAACGTACCACGAACCAAAACATTGTACCAACTATGTATAACCCCACGTATTGAATACTTTGAAGATTACGTACTGTGTACCCGAACCCGTACCATGTACCAAAGAGAATTGCGAACCAGGTGACTATGGTTCTGTTTACTCATCTTGCATAGTTAGAATAAAATAATAAATCTTACATTAAAATGACACTTATTTTGGACATTTTTTGGGTGCTACATCGACACTTTATGTTGGCACAGAAGAAGTTCTGTTTTATTCATCTTGTATAGAGGATTCATCCTGAGTTTGTCATTAATTCCATTTCAACCAGTTTCAGTTTACCTTTCTGTTTGTTTATATTAAAAACATACAAAATTCAATTTTTGTTTGTCCTTTTAAGTGTACGGACATTATAGAAAAGAATTGGTAGATAACACTTAAACTCTTTTTTTTCACACGAGTCTTGAACAGTTGTTCCTTTTATCCTGACAGTTTTGGTATACTTGTTCTGTTCTTTTAATACATTTTGTCATGCCAGGCTATTGAATGGTAACTTATTGGAAGGAAAAGTGCCGGAGGAACTTTATTCTATTGGTGTGCATGGAGGAGCCATTGAGTATGTCACTTTAAACCGATATCTTTACTGTGTTTGCTTCTGTATAATGTGTTTTGATTCAGATGTTTGATGACTTACCTTACATATGCCCTTCCAAATGCTTCTGTATATGTTTTTCTTGTGTTTACGAGAGATTGTCTGTCAATGTACACTTATCTAAAATAAGTGGCTAGCCGTGCCACTCTCTCCTATAGGTTTATGGCATCATCTGTCATCACTTATCAGCATTTAATGCTAAACCTAGTCACAATATCAGATCTTAAGCAAAGGTGTTAGTGGAGATGATCGATAGATTCTAGAAAGGGAGTTAGTATCCTAACTTTTTCAGAAACTTTTGCAGTGGATATTAAAACAAAATGAGCAAAGCTATTTGTATTGGACATTTTGCGCAAAAAAAGTAAAGTAATTTCAATTAACCTATTAATGATTAGACAGTTCAAACAAGATGTTGATTGATTGATTTGATTCACAATTGATTCAATCAATAAAATTAGGTATAGAATTACTATCAAATTGAAGTGAATGCTACTAATCTATAGAAAAACTTAATTCAATACATTCAACCAGGAAAGAATGATAATTGAACCTTTTCTAAAACAGATTTTCACAATACATTCAATAGCATGAATAGATTCAAAAACTCAATTTTCCAAATGTAAGTTTCTATAGAAAATATCAAAAGCAGTACATAGTTTTAATCGCCTTCAAGATCAAAACTAATAGGAACAAAGCAAGCAGAAAGTAAAAAAGGAAAGGAAAGGAAAGATTATATTGATATTCATACTGGTTCTTCTAGTCGTTCTCAATAAGTAGAGTACATCCAGTCCTAATTTAACATGAATGAGAGTTTCTTCCTTTAGGAAATATTTGAACATTTAAAGATTTGTCGGCAAATGATTACGGAGGTTGTGCAACAATCCATTATTCCCTAAACGCTTAAGAATTATCTTTTTGAAAAACCTTCAAGAATAATTTGAATCCCTATCGCCCAGATGAAGACACCCCTTCGAACATGCAAGATAGAATCACCCTAAAGTAATCACCAACTCTAGTACTGAAAAGAACCTTCTTTCCAGCCCTTACAAAGTGCAGCCGATTAAACCTTAATCTTTCACCTATGGAACAATCATTCTATACAAAGGATTCCCCACTTTTGATGTTTTTCTCTTAAGGACTCAATCACACAAGAAAGAGTCTGACAAAGTGTTAAGTGTTTAATCTTGATTGTATTCTTGAATGAATGAATGATGAAGAATGAATGAAATTGTTCAATCTAGAATGAAGAAACTCCTCAGTATTTAAGAGACATGATTCAGTTATGAAAGAATAATGCAATGCAACAGAAATAACTAATTTGTAACTTTCAAAACTGAACTCTAAGTCATATGAATCAATTCATTTATGTATGAATTGATTCATAAGTTTTCAAGAACCCAAGATTTCAATCCTGAACTACATGAATCGATTCATGATCTGTGTAAGTCATTTCACACCTCAGGTGACTCAATTTACCTATTTCGAACATCCTTAGTTGATTTTAGGACTTTTGTAAGTCGATTTATGGAGCTAAAAATTACTTTGAAAATGCTTTTAATGCATGGTATGACTTTCAAACATGTTTCTATCATGCACCGAA
Source organism: Cicer cuneatum (assembly GCA_037974295.1). Taxonomy (NCBI): domain Eukaryota; kingdom Viridiplantae; phylum Streptophyta; class Magnoliopsida; order Fabales; family Fabaceae; genus Cicer; species Cicer cuneatum. The sequence continues at coordinate 22,803,342 of JBBPBO010000003.1, forward strand.
AGTTATGCATGATAAATCGATGTTTATAAAATGGTTTTTCTGATTCTAGAACTTCAGTGGATATTGAGAATTGAAGAATCAACAAAGGCACACAAAACATCTAATCAAAAACTAGTTTTGACATACATCGAAATAGTAAGTCTATCATAAAGAAACTTGCACTCACAAAGATCCTTCTACCTGCTTCAGTTGTTCGTTGTTTCCTCAGCTTTGTACTACCATTTATGTTATAAGTATATTCAAGTTTCATTTATATATATATATATATATATATATATATATAGCTTGCATGATTTGAAAAATCTTCAACTTTGATTTACCTTCAATCCGACTTTGCAATAGTTGTGATCTTGATTTGTTTTACTGAAAATTGCTTTCCAAAGTGAGCAAATCAAACTACTACCGATTGCAAATCTGTCAGGTTTACACTGATGCTGGGAAATTATTGAATAGTAGTAGTTATTACATGTTTCTGGGGCTGACTCAAGTACAAAAGTAGTGTATCACCAAAGTACTAGGTTAACGAGTACTTATTTATGGTGCAATTAAATTTTATTGTGTACTTCAATGAGAAATAATCTCTGGTCTTCAATTTGTATTTTTTTTTCAGTCTCTCCGGCAACAAAGGTTTGTGTGGTGTACCATCTCTGCCAACTTGCCCTATGTTTTGGGAAAACGGCAGATTATCTAATCAGGGGAAAATTGCAATAGGCTTGTCTAGCCTTTTGGTTTTCTGTTTGATACTGCTGCTGGTCTATATCTATATTAGGAGGAGAAGGAATGATTATGACTTTGCTCTGCCCCATGAATTAACAGGTAATTATGATTTTAAAAAGATTAATTTTCTGTCAAGCTTTATTTTTGGCGATATTTTCTGTATTGCTTTATTTGATTGACTGGTGTGGTAGCTATTCTCTATTCTTTTACACATTACTGTTTAAAATGTTTTGTACTATTAATAGACTAGTACTGCACCATTGTTGTTAGTAATGAAGCCATTATATTATAATAAAAAATTTAATGTTTGAAATTGTAGCAGAACTAATTCAGTGATATTGAAAAAGATTTTATATTGTTAGTGAATCTAATTATATTCACTCCATAATTGTTGGTTACCATTTATTCTCTCTTTATTCTTCCTCTAATTGTATAACATTTACTAATTGCATGCATTAAGGAACTGGGTCTTGGATGAGGTTGGTATTGAGATTCGACATTGACTAAATATGGACAAGTTAGTATTTATGATGTTTCAACAACAATCCTTGCTTATTGAGCTAGCTTTCGAAGTTGAGTCCAGTCCAAACCAAATTCTAACATGGAATAAAAAAATTGAATGAGAAACCCAAATTCATCTTTACCAAGTAGACCCTATGTCTACTAGTGCTAATTTCAGTTTGGAAATTTTGCTTCTTTCCAATTTTGTCTTTTTCAACATGGTATCAAAGTTTCATATGTTATTGGACAACCTGCATTTGTCAACACTCAAGTTTTCTAGTCCTGGGGACAAAGAGGTGTAACTTTCCTGTTAAGTCTTTCTTAACATGGTAGTCAAAATTAGTTCTTATAAGGTTTGGGTGATCTCACCTTATGAATTATTTTGTGGGGTTGAGTCTACAACCCAAATTCCATGAGTTAATATATTTGTTACAAAGATGAAAAGATAAGACTCGAAAGTGAAATTCGGCGTAGTCCTATATTTCAAGGGAAATCGTGTGACAACTGAGAGGAAAGAATTTGGACGGGGAATGGAGAGATGAAACAGAAATGTTTTATTTATATCGAATTATGTGTCTTACTGTTTCATGCTTTAATTCCTCTGTTATCTGTTGACCCTTTTATTATTTCATTTGCAGCATTAGCCGCCAAGAGAAACCGATATCAGAGGCAGAAATCCTTGATGGTTCTTGAGATGGAGAGTCAACATGCTAAGGGACTACCTTCACCTTCTTCTACGCAATAACCATCTATTCTTTAATGGCAATGGAATATTGATTTTCATAGTTTTTGGCTAAACATATACTGACACAGCTTAGGAAAAGGATTTCAATTGTTTCAGCACCAATGGCAGGTCACAATGTCACAGCACTTCATAGGAGGAAAAAACTGCTTTTGGGGCCTGTCTTTCTGCTATAACTTTGTCTTGTCAAGGATTCTGGAAGCCACTTATTACGATGCATTGCATGTTATTTGTTCCTAAGCATTTGCTACAGCTTTTACTGAATGTGATGCCAACAATCCACCAATGTATGAATTTTGATTTTAGCCACAATAAAGTGTGTACATATTTTTCTTTGCACATCGGTTCTGCTCGACTCCTTTAATTATATGTACTGATTTACGTAGCCACTGAGAAGTTATTGGACCTTATTGTAAATTGTATTTGAAGCTTTTTCATTTGTTTACACCATAACATATATTTTCCATGCTTCAAGATAATGCTCCATATACAAATTTTCAGAAGTTGTTTTTTGGAATTTGTATTTGGTAAATGACTATTTATTGGATTGGTTTCGATATTATGTTTTTGTATAATATTTAAAAGGATTAAATGCACTTTTAGTTTTATTATTTTGTTCAAAATAAATTTTTAGTATCTTCATTTTTAAAATTGGTCTTTTGGTCCTTTTATTAATTAATTTTTGGGATTTTTTTGGTCCTTTACCATTTTTGAAGATGTGACCCTCTTATTAATGACATTTGTGAATTGAATAAAATATTTTTTATACCATTATTGTTTTAATTAATTTTATTTATATATGAAAATATTAAAAATAAAATAAATAAATTTTAAATATTTTTTATCTAATTATTATAAAATTTTAAATTATTGTTGCATAAAAAATAAATTTTAAATATTTCATTTAAATATTTTAAGTTTTAGTTTTAATTTATAAATAAAATAAACTTATATTTAGTATTTAAATGTATACATAAAATAAATATTAAATAATATTAAAAATGTAACATATTTAAATATTAAAAATAAAATAAATAAATTTTAAATTATTAAAAGTAATTAAATTACATAAATAAATTTTAAATATTTTAAATTTTAAATATTTTAATGTATAAAAAAAATTAATTACAACAATAATAACATGAAAAATATTTTATTTAACTTACAAATGTTATTTAAGTGTCATGTTATTAGTGAAAGTGTCACACCATAAAAAATGGCAGAGGACCAAAAAATTCTAAGAGCAAAAAACCCATTTTAGAAATGAGAGGACTCATTTTGAGAAAGTTGTGTTATTTTGTGTTATTTCATTAAAAAAGTTGTGTTATTTTGAGAAATTTTGACATTAAACTTCAACAACTTAAATAGTTAATACAATTTAAATAAGTGGTTAATTATTAATGAAATATAAAATAGTTTTGCAATTCTTTAACTAATCATTGAATACAATTAAGCGTGATTTTCAACATTAACCATGACTTTTAGATGTTCAATCATACATTTATATATCCCTTAACCACCCATACTTTAATAAAATAAACTTGATTTTTTGGTGATCAAATATATAATTGAAAATCAAGGTTAATAAGGTTCAAAATTGTAGTTAATTGTGTTGTTTGGATGGTTAATGAGTTGTGACACATGTTATAATAATGATTAACCATTTACTAAATATCATTAACTACATAATTAAATAGTGTTAATTTTTAAATTGCTTAATTTTGATGTCAAATTTGTGTTAAAAATCACTTCTCTATTGAAAAATTGTCTTAAATATATACTATTTAGAAAGATAGAATGATCTTGTAATGAAACCCAAAGTTGAAAAGGTCACAAAAGCAAGTGAGTCAGCTATGATATGTAGAAAACAAATTAGTTGAGGAGGGAATCATGTGGCCAAAGAGAGGGCCACAATCTTAAAACTATTAATTCTAGGTGGAAAGATTATGTGAGATAATGAGTGGTGTAAGTTAGGGTAAGTAAATTGTGTGAGGTCATTCTCTCCCTTTTTTTAATCAAAGAATGTTTATTTCATTTCATCACCAATAATAGCATCAATACAAAGAGGTGTTAAATAAAAGTCATGTGGACTAGTATGTAATACAAACACTCGTGCAAGATTGTGATCAACCCTATTAGTTTGTCTACGTATAAAACCAACCTTGTAATTTACATGGGATGAAAATAAGATATGATACCTGTCCATAGAGTACCAAGCTCTGACAAAATTGGATAGTGCTCAATTAGAGCATCCACAACAGTCTTGCAATTAAGTTCAACTTCAACATTCTCCAAGTCTAAATGATGTGATAACTACAATACTATCAACACAACAATTGTCTCACCTTCAACAACAGGGGAAGAATATCAAAACATCTTGTTTGAGAAAAAAGAAAAACCACATTATGATATCAGAAGCACACCATAACTGACCTTTCTTTGTAGGAAAAGGTGCAAAATCTATATTGCATTTGACTACTCCTTCAAGTGGCTTTACCCATGAGGCTCGAGTAGCACAACTTTGTTGATGTGATTTCATTGAGTTGACCCATGAGGCACGCTCTAATTTGTCTGCCACTGATAAGCGCAACAAAAGAGATGGTTGATCCTATGATTTGATGTTATGAAGATAGTCAAACCTCTGTTAAGTACAATATTCAAGCTCTCTCTGAAAAATAAATTTGATTCAAGTCAATCCTTTGATTGAAGCATCTACAACAAATTGTTTTGAATTCTCTTATTCAAGCATCTATGAAATGACAATGCTCTGATCACCACATTCTTTAATTATTCTGATGTGACATAAAAAGATGTTTTTTTTAAATAAGGAATGAAGTGAGAAAAATGACAAAAGAATATTTTTCGAAATTCACGCCAGTTGTCCTATATAGTACAATCAGTACAAGTCATAGGGATACAAAAGTTGCGCAACGATTTCCTGCAATAGTCAGTAAATCCTAAAAAATAAACTTGCTCAATATAAAGAAATGTTTGTGCAAGAACTCAAAGTGAAGATGAGAAACACAAGACACAACTTTGAGAGAACAATCTTTAAAAAAAAAAAAATTCTCAACGATAAAACCTTTGTAATGTTGAGAAACTTTCTCTGCCTCAAAAGCTTGATGTACAAAGCTAGAAGTTTGAGAAGATTAGAACATAATTAGGTGACTAGTATATGTTCTAGTGGTTGAAAGAAATCAGTTAGATTTAGTGATTTAAATCATTTAGTGCTAAGGGACTTGACGTAGCTACCATGTTGACGGTGAACCAGGATAAATTGGTTTTGTGATCTCTCTTCCTTATCTCTTTATTCTTGTGTTAAAAGTTATTTTGTTAAACTTTTCTTAAGATTCTAAACAATTTTTTTTTTAAATTAAAAAGACAATTCAAACCCCTAACCTCCCTTTCTTGTGTTTTTCAACCTTCAATTGGTATCAGAGCTTGGTACTTGGCTAAACACTTAACCGGGTTTGAGAAAAGATCCTATTAATTTTGTTATTATGACTAACTTTAGTGATGGAGCTATATGGGGAAATGTTAACATGCGTCCTTTGCTTGATGGAGAGAGATTTGACTATTGAAAAGACACAATGAGAGGTTTCTACATCTCACATAATCTTGAACTTTGGGATAAAATTGAAGATGGCTATGAACCTCCTAGAAATGAAGTTGGAGTTGAAATACCCATAAAAGATATGAATGCTGATCAAAAGGAACAATACAAAATGCATCATAAAATTAGAATCTTTATGATGAATGCATCGCCTTCAAAGCGTTTGACAAATGCAGCAACATAGAAATGAAAAAAAAACATATTTGACGCTCTATGTCTTGACTATGAAGGGAACAAGCAAGTCCAGGAAACAAAGACAAATTTACTTGTCAGAAAGTATGAGATCTTTCAAATGGAAGAATACGAGGATATTGAGAAAATATTTTCTTGATTCCAATATTTGGTCTATGGGCTGAAAAGTCCTCAAAAAGAGCTATAAAATAGTTGACCATGTTAAACAGATTATGAGGAGTCTTGCAAGCAAGTGGAGACCAAAAGTAATAGCCATTCAATAAGTAACAAATTTTGAAAAATTGCCTCTAGAAGAGCTAATGTATTCACTCAAATCCCATGAGATTGAACTATTTGAAGATATACCAAAGAGAAAGTCTAAATCCCTTGCTCTTAAGGAAAAAGGGAAGAAATATTTTTCCAAGGTTCTACAAGCTAAGGAAAAATCAAGGGAAAATGACTCTGATGATCAACTAACTACCATGTTAAACGAATTTATGAACAAAAATCTCAATTTCTTCTAAGCCTAAAAGTCTTAGAAAGATTAATTCCATCTTAATATATATAAATACAAAACCCTTGAAAAGAATTTGAAACCATAAAGAGGGAAAGTCAGATTCTGAAGGAAAACATTTCAAAACCCTCAAAGGGAACCAACTGTAACGTTAAGTGTGAAAGAGCCTTCCAAGAGTTTCTTGCAAACAACATAGATAGAAATAAACAAGCATATATGATCTATGATGTTAGCAAAAATAAAAATAGAGGTATTGGTTTTCAAGAACCAAAGGAAGATCTAAAAATCAACAAATTTGAAATTATGTGTTCTAACTATCTTAAGAAAGGTCATGATTAGAGAACTTGTCTTATGTTGAAAAATGGAAAAAGAAGAAACCTTTAGAGCTAACAAACAAGGACCCAACTAGATGTGGGTATTGTAACATCCCAAACTACTTTAAACATTTCCTACTGTTCCCAACAACCAACACGAGTTTTTTTAGCATGCTTTGTCTTCACTCACATACATTATGAGGAACTTCCAAGAAGGGCACCCATCCAAATAACGTTCCAAGATCATCACACTTAAATGTAGAGTTCTTATGTGATGGGCTTCCGAAAACAAGATGCATCTAGATAGTCTACACGAGCACAAAACGAAACATGGTGCTAGCCATTCTATAAGGGTAGTGGCAATCAGGATTACATTGGAATGTGGTCTTCTTCTATTTATAAGAATGATCCACTAAAACTCCAAGATTCCTATTTTGGGCCCAACCCAAAATAAGTATTAAATAATTATATTGTCGACCCTCATTTATTTATTTCAATTAATTTTTTACCCTCATTTATTTAATCAAATCAAATTTAATTAAATAAATTATAAATATGTTAATGTATTAAATCATATTTAATACGATTAACATCTAATTAATCAAATCATTTAATTTAATCATTTGTTCCACTGTCAGTACTCCATGCGTGTGACCCTTATAGGTTCTCAACGAGATGGTAGTAATATTAAATATTATAAACAATGATTGGCATCTAGCAATGCATCATTGTTACCCAAATCATGAGAAAACCAGTGATATGATTTAAACCTTAAAGCCACCAATATTTATTGTGCAGTAATTGTCCTTTCGTCCAAATGACTAAGTGAAAACAAGTTATAATATGTGTCATCCTTGCATTCTTTATTTCTCGATCCCAAAGTAGATGCATAAAACCAATGGACCCAATATCACATATTGGTCCATTCTAGTATGACCATACATTTCTACGATCTCACTTTATCGAGTGGTCCAAGACATAGCTCTTGTTATGTAGGAGGGACAAATCCTATCTACATAACTCACACCCCTCCACATGGTTTATTACAGTCCCAATAACCATCTTTATAATTGTCATTTTACAAACAATGTTTGATGGCCTTAAATCCTACAACTCCCCATGTAGGGATCGTAGCGACTTCAAGGCGAATGAATACCCACAATGGTTGCATGATAATCACTAATGACACTTACACAAAAGTTATTTAGCATTCTCATGGCGGGTCAATCCAGTATAATTATTACTCCTAGTATTGATACTTATGTGATGACTTGATATCTCAAATCCTTGACTTGTGAGATGTGGTCATCTATCTATTCTAAGGACTTTATTATATTTTACAGTTAATAACATAATAAATAATACCTTGTATATATAACCAAAATTAGTTATATGATTTAAATTCATGATACAAATAATATTTTATATAAAATAGATTGGCGCTAGTGCTTAAATCAACAATCTTTCACTAGCACTAGAGCCAATCAAGCATCAACATAACATCCATCGATATACCATGAGTATCATGATACTACTTAGCAAGGATTCACTTAGAATACTATTTAGTGTAGTCATCCTACACATATTCACTTATCTCTTTTCGATCATCTATCAAGTGAGATATAAGGAACTAAGTATTGAAGGTGTTGGAAAACAAAAGAAAGGGGGGTATGAATTGTGTTTTGACATTTCTAAAAAATATATTTCGATTGCTTAACAAAAATATATGTTCTTTATCAAATCATTCAACTTATGATTATAAAACAGGTTTAGTAATTATAAAACAAGTTTAGTAAAATAAAGAACTTAGAATATAGTAACAAAGAGAGAGAAAGAAGGAGCACAAGGATTTTTGTACTAGTTCACAATATACTATTGCTACATCTAGTCCTCTCCTTACAGAGAAATTTTTCCCCAGTACAGTCGATGACTTACTCCACTATTTCAACAGTAGCATACAAATATTGTTTACTCTGCCTCTTCAAGCTTAGAGTATTCTTCTTTAGCAAGTCTAGACTCTTACCATTGGAACCATTCTTCAACTTTCTGGAAGCCTGTCGTTGAGGTTCATAAGTATTGTTATACATCTTCAAGTACCTCTTATGGAAGAAAAAGTTGTTGCCATTATCGGGCTGATTTACATCAAATCCAATTTGTGTCTGAATTGACACAAAGTTTGTTTTTAGGATTCTAAATCTCATTGAGATGATATTACATTTCAAGTCCTATATCAATTCCATTTTATTTAACACTTTGACTGATTTACATCAATTCTAGTAACTCTACTGAGAGGATTTTTTATTCATTTTTTCCTTTGATGTATTCTAGATTTTTACATAATTTCTTCTAAATACAATGCCTTTTTCATTCTATCAACTCCGTTTTCATATTGATCGATTTGTACTTAAATACTTAGAAATGTTTTTGTTGAGAATGTTACCATTGTAGATCTAAAATCATCATTTAAGGCAAATTATTCTTTAAGACATATCCATATATATTCATGCTTAATTCAAAGCATCTTCAATTAAGAAGACATATCTCAGAGGATGCCACTATTAGAGGATGTCCTACACTTCTTCAGTTAGAGGGTAAGTTCATTGTGATGAGCAGATGATGTTAGAGCATAGACTTCTTATTAGAGCATTGACTTTATTAGGGCGTTGACTTTTTCAGACATCGAATTTATATGAGTGTTGACTTTATTAGTCAGTCAAATTGGTTACCAAGATTATCAGACGCAAAATCACCAGAGTGAACTTGTATCCAAAGATTCAATAGAGGTGCGTTGAGAGTGCGTTTAATAGAGTCAGACACAACTTTAACAGATTGTTTAGAGTCAGTGTGAACTTGTTCAATAGTTTCTCTTTCCTTGTTAACTAGAGGATGTAGCTTGTACCAGAACATTGACTTTATCAGATGCTTCACTTGGAGCTTTCTTCTTTTGATCTTTGAGTTAGAGGATTAAGATGTGATTTTAGTTTGTGGTACATACTCATTGCATCGTTCTTTTCCTTTGACTTTAGATGATCAATCATTGACTTGTATTTCCTTTGTCTTTAACATTTTGACTCTAACTATAGATTATCAGATACATGTTGTAATATTCCTTATTGCTATATTATGACTTACTCTATTAGTAAACATAATTACTTGTATATTAGGTGATAATATTCTATGTGCTATAAACACTTAGATTATTATCTCTAACTTACTCATAATTTATGTTACCTTAAAATAGATAGTCATTGATATAAATCTTTGCCTTCTAACTTAACCTGCACACTATCAAATATAGTTAGGGGGATAATTGTTCTTTATTTGTTTAATTTTGTTATCATCAAAATGTCAATTAGAGGATTGTAACTAAAACCCTTTATGCACTAACAAGTATATGTTTGGATCATTGGTGAGATCAAGATTCTTTACCTTATACAATTACTTCAACATCACAATGAGATCAATGAAGTTTGTAAAGGTAGAAACTATGTCAAGTTCAAAAGAACTTCCTAATCCAAACACCCATTTAATTACATTAGAAGTAGATATACTCATATAAGAGATAAAATATTCTTGATTTGGAACTCTTCCATCTCAAAGTATCACAATATATGAAAAACATAATCCAAATTGTGATCTTAAATTACTTTTATCAGTTTGGAAGTAGTGTTAGTGTAATACCTTGCAATGACCTCTTCCTTATCATCTATCAATAATATGTCCTTAGTCAGTTAGATAAATGATGTTATTGATATATGGTCTAATAACTATAATGATCTTCATGATAATTCCATCTTCCACAACAAATGAAATCATTCTCATGTATTCTTTCTCAAGTGATGAGATAGAAAATTGTCTCCTAAATAAATCATTATGATGTTATTGTATGTACGTTGACTACGATCAAACAAATTTATAGATCTATCTCTATAGATCCTAAATCCTAACACTTAGAAAACATTGCCCAAGTCCTTTATCAAGAAACATTTTCCATCTATGCTTTTATGCTTCTAGGGATACCATCATTTGATAATTCGTACATTTTTCACATATAAGACTAAAATCGATAACGCTCCCACTAACCTCTATATGTACACAAACTCACAATAGAATCTACGAAGGATTTCAGCAAACTTGACTAAGAGAAAGTATCACCATAGTCTATATAAATGATTTTGATGAAAAATTACTTAGCACAAGGAAACCAAGGTTTATTATTCATGTACATTAGATCATTAAAAAAACATAGAGATGATTGACTTTTATCTTAAGAAAAAAATAATAAATTCCAAAATAATACTTGATTGCCAATATTGGGTGCGTTTGAATTGGCTAGAATATCACTAGAAGGGGGGTTGAATAGAGATATTCGAGGTTTTAAAAATTCTGTTTTAGTTTTAAACCACTGTCCTCTTTCAGAGGATGATTATCAGACGTTGAAATGAAGAGAGAGAATAATGAGACACGAATTTTTATACTAGTTCACCCAATGAAGGCTACGTCCAGTCCTTACACACTTGTGAGTTTTTACTAAGTATCAAAAGCTATCGGCCTCTGACTGAGGTTGATTACAAATCGTGTATTCTATAGCTTCACCAAGCTTACAATTCTTTCTTTTTGATTTCTCTCAAGTGTAACTCACTTGAAGTTCTGAAGATGATATGAAGTAGTTTGATTGGTATTACTTTCTACAAAGATGAATCAAAGATCTAGTGTAAGTTTATAGAAAGCTTGAGGGGAGATTGAAAATGATCTTGATAGCCTCTTGATATTTTCTTTTTGCTCGTGTTGTTGTGTGTAAATCTGAAGAAGAGCAGCCTTCCTTTTATAGAGAGAAGGAAACTTTCTCTTCAAGAAAATTTTCCTTTCTGACCGTTTTCCCAAGTTGTAATGATCTTTAGTTTTGTTTTGAATTTACAGCCTTGCCATTCTGTCCTTTTACATCCTGGCACTTGGGAGGTTACTTCTTTACATAGCTTTCCTGGAGGTTAGATCATTCCATACGTTTTTAACAACTGACAAGTGCTCTTTTCTGGTTCCAAGACATGACCTTTCTTTGTTCGCGAATGATGCAGCTTTTGATACTTTGGAACTGTTAGTTGTTTTGTAGGAGGATGAAGAAGTAGCTAGAGTTCATCCTCTGGTGATCACCTTATGGTATTCATCTTCTGATATTTACCTTCTGGTGCTTTATCTTCAGATGTTTACTTTCTGGTGTTCATCTTCTGATGTTTACCTTCTGGTGTTCATCTTCTGATGTATATCTTCTGATGTTCATTTCTTATCCTTTGTTGTTCATCTTCTGATATATATCTTCTGATGTATATCTTCTGATGTTCATCTTCTGATGTATATCTTCTGATGTTCATTTCTTATCCTTTGTTGTTCATCTTATGATATATAACTTCTGATGTATATCTTCTGATGTTCATCTTCTGAAGTTCTGCTTCTGGTGTTCGACTTCAAGCTTTTATATTTCTAGTTTTCTACTTCTGGTTTTCTGCTTCTGGATTTCTGCTTCTGGTGTTCTGCTTCTGGTTTTCTGCTTCTGGTATTCTGCTTCTGGTGTTCTGCTTCTGGTTTTCTGTTCCAGATGTTTTGCTTCTGGTTTTCTGTTCTAGATGTTCTGATGTTTTGCTTATGGTTTTCTGTTCCAGATGTTCTGCTTCTGGTTTTCTGTTCCAGATGTTTTGCTTCTGTTTTTCTGTTCCAGATGTTCTGCTTCTGGTGTTTTAACTTCAGATTTTCTGCTTCAGGAATTAACGACTTTGTTTCCTGCATACGTTCATTCTTCTGGAAAGGAGGTTGCGATCTTTGGATCCTGTTCCTTTCTTAGTACAATACTTAAATGCACGCATTAGCGTAATCATAATCTTAAGATAATTTTGTTATCATTAAAAGAGATTTTTTCTCAACAGCGTTTGTTTCATATTTTTCCATAAAAAATCTATTTTTTCAACCTAAAAATCATTTTTTATTGTTTGAATCGTGTTTGTTTCAGATTTTTTAAAAAATCATTTGGTTAAAAAAATCATTTTTTGGCTAAAAATGAAAAGCTAAAAACAGTAGCTTCTCATATTTACCTATTGCGATAGATGATAGAGAAAAATGACAAAAAATTAAAAAACACGGAACTTAACTCACTAATCAGATAAAATGATGTAATTACCATTGTTGTTTTTCAAAGATTCGATGTTGCCCTTTGGTGCGTTTTCTTCCTCACGTATTCAACTTCTCTGGTCTCCATTTTTCTCCTCCATGTGTTGTCTCTTTGTCTTCTTCACATGTATGTATTACATGCAACTCTGATATAGTTTTTCATTAAGTAAATTTACTTCTCGTTTTTGATTTCTCCACATAATTTTGTTGTTGTTTTCTATGCCTTTATTTGAATCGTTTTATCTTTACACCGATATTCATATGTTGATACCAATTTTCTTTTGCTTTTGTATGTTTATTGATTGCTTTTTATATTGTACGAGAAATTAGTAAGTACTTTAGGATTTGAATTGCGTCTAAGAAATCAATTAACACAATAATAATAAAGTTTGTAGTGCCAATTAGGATTTGAAATATTTCATTTGTTCTGCTATAGTAAATTTCATATTAGAGTAGGATGACATCATTATGGGATCACAAGCCAGTTTTTTATGTCTTTTATGGTAATTTTGTAATTTAAAAAATCACTTTTACAAAATTGTATACAAACAGGTTAAAAATCATTTTTATAATAGTAAACAAACGGAAGTTAAAAGAATCATTTTTTTTTTAAAATCTCTAAATTACTTAAATAAAAAATTATTTTTATTTAAGCGCAAACAAGCGCATCCATTATTACAAAGTAGACTTTCAACTCAAAACTTTGTAAAATACAATAAATGACTCCCACCCGACATCACATATCAGAGAACGAATCACCAACTGACAACCTATACTAACTGCATTTCCGTAAACGCGCACACACAAACAACAAATGAGGTTTGCGTTGTAAACATGGAATATTATAAAACAAGTGAAAAGAATACATAGAATATCAAGTAAATATCGTATCAGTTACAACACAATAATAAGAATCACCAAAATGAGAAAATCATAAATCAACATAATATTATGTATGCTCTAAACTTCTTCTCTTTCTTTGCTACCATTCTAACTATAGAATACTTGGTTAGAAGGCTTGATACTATGCCACCACACAATTCGATGGAAAATTCAAATTGGCCTTCTCATCATAGATCCCCTCAACTCAACTCGAGACACATATACACAATGGTCTAAGTAAACGTGTGTTGCATGGTAGCTCCTAATATTTGGGGGGCTACCCTCAACTCATTTAGGAATTCTCCACTAGAATACCCCCAAGGTCTAACAGTCTTTCCATAAGGCTCAACTGCAGACCTCTGCATTTAGGCTCAATCAGTTGTACTTCCCCAACATCACTAGACTTGTCAAGCTTTACCTATATGATGACAAAATAAACTTCACGCCAAATACCCCTAACATGTAGTTCCTCCCTCTGTTGCCTTAGGCTACTCACTTCATTAAGAACACCATCTTTAGCACGAGTTAGAACTACCAATGATTCATCGTCTAATGGATAACATCAAAATATATATATACATATATATATATATATACACACACACACCTCAATTCAATAATAAAATCAAAGTGGTCTCTAATACACCATCGCCACATAATTTCTCATCATACAATTGAAGGATATATCTTACAAAAAGTTTATGTATCACAATATCAATCAAGTTAATAACACCTCAAACCATCAAGTAAGCACAATCATTGTATATTTTTATAGTCACACTTTACATTCAAATCAATCATTGTATATTCTTCGTTTTATGATCTTGTATCTCATATTACATACCCTCATATATTCACTTACAATTCTTTACTCACTAATCTAAACCAAAAATTTGTTAACTACATAAGTATTAACTCACATATAGCAATACAAAATCATTTGCACATACCATACATATTTCAACATAATTATGCATAATTCATCACATTTTACTTCAGAAAATATCGAGGATTTAAACAAATATAGCACAAAATACATCAAATACATAATTCTAAAGTAATTCAATTATCAGACACTCATCAAAATTAAATCAATCATTACCATATAAAAGTTTTCAATTCAGGTATTATCATTAGTCAATTATTACACAAAAGGCTTTAACCGTACGTAGCTAGCTCTAGATGAATGGTGGAAAATAGGTTTTTCCCATTTATCTCACTTTATTTATACTCATGAATTCAAAATCACTCTAAACCCATATCTTATTTCAATGCTTTCACAAAAAACAAGAATCAACGAGAACTTTCAATAGCAATGACAGATCGACAACGCACAAACGAGTTCACAATGTCCACATAACGTGACTGATAAATTATGTAGAGCATGAAAATCAATTTTAAATAGTTAATAAATAATTTTAGGAAGAAAAATCGAATCAAAACGATGCAAAATAAACTTAAAAAGCTCATTGACAGGGTGAAACTTTAACTTTATTGAAAAATACAAAAAACAAGTAGTGCATTTTGATGTTTTCGAAGCAAGGAATCCAAAAAAGATGTCCATTTTCCCAAATGACAATTGTGCTAGCCGGAAAAGGCTCTAAACAATATGCGAATGAGAGGGAATAGTGACAATTTTTCATGAAAAGAAGCCAAGTTTGATGAAACTAATATCATATATGAATTCAGTGGTTGATTTTGTGTGGGAAGGTGGTTGAGTTCAATAAGAATGGATTTAAGAGAAAGAAGGGAAGAAGTTAACTTGTTTTCTTTTTTTAAATATAGTAGGGGTGCAAATAGCAAGGTAGGGTTGCAGCTCTAGTAAAATTTCAATTCTCTTTTATTTTCTCATTTTAAAAACTATACAACCACACAAAATCATTGCTAACACTTTTATAATTAAAATAGAGAAAAATTAAATAATTTTAAATAATAAAAAAAATAATATGAAGTAATTAAAATATAATAATGTGTATGTTTATCATTTAGTCATAAATATCACAAGTGCAAACATACATATACATTTAAAATCACCTAAAATCTAATCTTATAAAATAGTCATACTAAAATACTAATATTTTTTATAAAAATAAATAATATAATTATGTATAATATTTATAATTTATATTACTCATTAAATAAAATAGGTATAAAATTAACATATCATAGCAACCACACATATAAAGAAAATGAATCACAAAATTTATAGACATATATTCTAAAAATATTCTTAATACCAAATTAATTTTTTAAAAATCTTATCTTATTACTAAAATAGTTTATTATAAAATTTGAGGTGTTACATATTCCACTCATCACAATTACTTAGTTTGATTTCAAGCATATTTGAAAACAATAAAGTTGACAAGTCAATCTTTATAAATGTGATTTTGGCCTTGTCATTCATTCCATATTTCATATAGAATCTTTTATAACCTCCGATGGAACATGATTAATAGTTTAGAAAAAATTGTATAAAACACATATTAAAGAAAAATTTATTATATTTGACCGACTCATAACAAATTAGATCATGTCTAACAAAGTTTAATTTAGATATTCATATATTTAAGAAATAGTTATTATATTTAACTAACTCATAACAAATTAGATCATGTCTAACAAGGTTTAGTTTAGATAGTCATCAATCTTCTAGATTAAGTATTGACCATTATGATCAAATCATGTAATCTCAATACTCTTGCCAATATGATTTTCTAGTTCGTTCTTCAAACTCTTTGAATACTTCAAAAGTATCTTAAGTTGTGTTTCATAAGATACACAAACCCTCATTTACTATAATCAATAGTAAGTGCAATGAAATTAAGAATCTACCTTTTACAAACATGTTTAATGGCCCACATACATCTCATGTATTATGGCAAAAGATCAGTGCCTCTTTCATCAAGATTGATGATCAAATCATAGTCATCATTTCCATCTCATGTATTATGGCAAAAGATCAGTGCCTCTTTCATCAAGATTGATGATCAAATCATAGTCATCATTTCCAGTAATTAATTATAGTAAATGTCAAACAATTTTAATTAATTGATTCCAATGGTCCATTTCAATGGCACTTGGAATATGTTTCTTAGTCATATGGCCCAATAAATAGTGTCAAGGTATATAAGAATCAAATAACTGGATTTGAACTTATTTGCATCTATGTCATAGATGGCCAACATGATATCAACAACACATGGTTCATGTCCTTCAAGGTTTCTAGCATTGAAAACATCAGTTAAGTAAATGAAACAAAAATTGTCCTTTTTATTAAAACAAAACATATTTTCTTATCATCTTAAGAAATGGAAGTGATGTTTCCAACAAGATATGAAAAGGCTTTTAAATTTCATCAAAAAAATGATAAATATAGAGTGGCAGCATGCCTTCTTTATCAAGAAAATATGCACTATGGTTAGCTTCATGTAAAATATGGAAAACATTGGTGATCTAGTCAGGAAGATGGAGGAGAGATTGAACTTTTTTAATGAGAGGTTGGAGACCTAGAATGGTAAGAGAGACTCGTCTGACCATAATGATCAGGGGCTTCGAGTCACATTCAAAGAACACCTTCTTAAGACTCATATTTCGAAGATGGATATGGTTTTGCACTTTACCGCAAAAATTAAAATATAATTCATAATAATTAGAGAAAACTAATCTTTTATGATATTTCCTAAGTAGCCAAATAATGATTCCAAAGCAAATGGGCCAAGACCAAGGAACTCAACCAATGTGATTTTTTGTTATATTCCATTCCAACCAATCATGGGTGCCAAGACTGAAGAAACGACTCTAATGATTTGGAGTAATGATATTATTCCAGAACTCAACAACATTCTCATAGTCCCGAAGAATATGCATAATAGTTTTTGGGCTGGACTTTCAACGAGGACATGTATCATCATCAGTTGAGCCTTATTGTGTAGAGAGCGACATCTTGGATAGGATTTTCTTTTTAGAAATTGTCGTTACTTTAGGTTGTCATTCTCTTGTTAATTATCTTAGAACTTTAAGGTTCAGTTCATCATTAGTGAAACATTTGCCATGTGCCGTCAAGTGATTGGTTAGATGAGAGAATCTTTTCTGCATGTCTAGAATATGTTCTCCGGGCTGCATACGAAACATTTCATATTCTTGAGATAAAGTATTGAGTTTAGAATGTTTTACCTCAATTTTTCCTTCATGGGTTACTTCAAGAGTATCCCAGATTTCTTTGGCTGTTTTGCAGTGAGATATGCGAAAGAATTCGTGCATTCCAAGTGCCGATTCTAATATGTTTTTGGCCTTCTTGTCAAACATCACTTTTCTCTTGTCATCATCTGTCCATGAGGCTTTTATCTTCATTTCCTCTTTATTGTTGATGATTGTCTTTGGAACACAGGGGCCATTTTCTACAGCCTCCCATATATCATCTCCTTGTGCCTCAAGATATGTCTGTATCCGTATTTTTGAGAAATCATAATGTTCACCAATAAAACAAGGCGGTTTATTGCTACTACCACCATCTCTAAAAACTGGTTGTGCGGAAGCCATGAATCGAGGAGAAAATTTCCAGAACCTGCTCTGATGCCAATTGTAAGTTCATAGTTGCACCTAAGAGAGAGTGGGGATGAATTAGGTATTTAGAAACTTTTCTAGTTTTTAGAGTTTTTGTGAATTATTTTTCTGATTGTGATTGAGTATGAAAGCTTGTAAATGACAAAGTGTAAAGCACGCATAAATTTATCCTAGTTCCCCTTAAAATCAAGGGTACATCTAGTCCTCTTGTCCACCACAAGAGATTTTTCCACTACTTGTTAGAATTTGTACAAGTCTAACACTAAGACTTCTATTACAAATTCCTATCACTTTACCTAAGATATCACACCACTATCTTAGTGTACAACACTTGAAGAAAATACACTACTTTCTTCAAATAATACAATAACTTTAAATGATTTTTGTCAAAATGTTCTTAACTAAGAACAAGAGTATAGCAGTGTGTATAATGATAACAATCCAACACACTTTCAAGTACAACTGAGAACTTTTCTTAATGATATGAAAATGTAAAGCATGTACTTGAAAACATGAAAAATGAAGCTTTGAAAGTTTAAGATATTTCAGAAAGTTGTTCTAAGATTGGTAGTAGGATTGATGAGTTAAAATTGAATCTATGAGGTATTGATACTTCATAGGCATCACTTCAGATTAGTGGCAATCGTTTCCAGAAGTTTTGATGAACAAATGCATTGATCCAATTGAGATCTGAATTGAAAAATTGCATTGATTTGCATTTGTATTCGAATACAACTTATGCTTATTCGCATACACTTCTGTAACGTTCAGTTTTTATTCAAAATTTCAACTTCGTATTTGAATACGAAACCTCGTAGTCGAATACAAATTAGTGATTTTTGCCACTGACTTGATTTGCATTCGAATACGAGATGATGTAATCAAATAAAAAAGTCTAGTTTTAGCTATTGACTTGATATCTGTATTCGACTACATCAACTTGTAGTCGAATATAGATTTGAAGATTTTGCTACTGAATTAGTGTTTGTATTCAGCTTAGAGATGTTGTAGTCAAATACAACTTTGATTTTTGTCAAAAACTTGATTTTCAAATATTGTTTTATGCATTTTGATACGTTCAAAAATTCTTTTGATGCATATGCTAAAGTAAGAGGGTTCTCATGTGTATTTGAAATATAATTAGATTGCATCAAGTACCTTATCCTATAATACTTCTAACAGTTGACTTTGCAACTTGATCATTATTCTTGGTCTTTCGTCTTCATAAAAAACATAGGTTTTCTTGTATATTTACAGTTATAGGGTCATATAATGCTTTCATGTGTTTTTTTTATAAAAGCGATGTCATAGGGTCGAAGTCTTTTAAAGCGCTTTTTAAAAAAGCGTTGTCATAAGGTCTTTCTAATTTTTTAAGTATATCCATGTAAGCTAGTTTCTTCACTCTCCCTACGAACCCTCTCTCTGCGAATCCTCTCTACGTTTCTTCAACCTGTGAACCCTCTTCCTGGAAACCCTTTCTACGTGAACCCTCTTTGCGTTTCTTTAACCTGCGAACCCTGTTTTGGGTTCCTCATGCATGTGAATAAGTGATTTTTAATTGTTAATTTAGATTATTTTGATGGGAATAAGAAGGTACGTTGGAATAAGAAGGTACATTGGGGGAGGGTTCTTCAGGAACGAGTGTAAGGTGTTTGTAAAATTAACAAAACCCAGATGATGAAAAAAATCAGGTCCTTCACGATAAAGATACCATTAATGCTATCTTGTTTTTTTAAATCCTCTAGCAGGCTGAAACTGACAAGTGGTTAATGTTAAATTATCTTCACTCTTTAATTTGTTTGCAAAATATTCTATGGCTGAGTTGAGAAAAATCGGCAGAGCAAATATTAATAGTTTGTTTTGTAGTGTTTCTAGCTAAAGTGTATTGGTTTCATAACTCCTATATAGAATAACTATTTTGTATCTTACTATGCTTTGTTTGCAAAAATATTGTCTAAGTGAGCGAAGTCATTGCACAATTATCTTGTTTAAAGTCTTATTATAGGTTGAAGATGATAACTAAACTATAAATTTGGGGGCAATAGTTATTTTAAAGAAGTGTAGAGTGTAAAAGTTTAACTGTAGGGTGAGAACTTTAAGTGTAGTTATGAATTCAAGTCACACACGATTGAGTTGGGAAAATTGTCAGCACAGTAACACTTGAAATTGATATATTTTTCACGTGATTGTGTATTTTATCTTTTTTTTGTAGTCGTCAACATCTTTGTACCATCTAAATTTTTATCTTACTAGATTGACATTTAGTTTGAAAATAAGCAAACAATAAATTGGAAATGATTTAATATAAAATGTCCAATTTATTATGTTTCTAGGTTCAAGTGACCTTTGTTTTCTGGCTATCAACATCAACACAAGAGTTTATTTTTTCTTTATGCCCTCTCACTGTACTCATGTAATTGAACTATTTCATTTTTTAATTTGATTATAGGTTCACAATAACCGAAGATCTTCGTTTTGAAGTTATCCTTTTGATATTATTGCAAGAAATTAGTTTCTTTGGTTGCAACATTGAAGGTGAAAAAGGTAATTCCTTAATCAAAATTATTATTATTATTATTATTATTATTATTATTATCATTATTATTATTATTATTATTATTATTATTATTATTATTTCTTTTAAATATGTAGTGGAGTGACGAAAATTCCTCCCTAAAATAAAACGTTAATACTAGTAAATATAATATTGCTACTCAAATGGTAATTGTGTCTGTGAGTTTCGAACTAGGCTTATTAGAAAAATAAAAAAATAAAAAACTAGGAAATAAATACACCTCCATGTTTACTAGAAAAAATTAAAACTAATTCACTTTTAACATTTCTTGAGAAAGTTTCCATGTTTATATTTCTTAACACTTATAACTTTAGGATAATGTAATCATTTTGAACTACAATTGTTTTACCTAACTGTACATTTATGATAAAGTAGACAGAAAAACATCTAATAATGACATATCGTTGTAACTTTTAAGTAACTTTCTGTTATAATCAATTTGGTTTGGTAGATATAGAAAAAATGGATCGAAAATGGATGTTTGTCAATCGATTGTCAATAAAGAATATGAAAATGGAGTGAAAGAGTTTGCTGTGAAGAATGCAAAAGACCTAAGTCGAATAATTTGTCTTTGTTTAAAATGTTGTTTTGAAAAATGCGTTAGAGCATATCAATCGGAAGAACATTTAGTATGACATGGAATTGATCAAAGCTATACATGTTGGACAACACATGGTGAGAAAAAAAAGCACTAATTTGGAGAATGGTGCGACATATGCTTCAAATGATTCTAACACAAATACATATGAGCGAGACCATTTTTTTTTTGCTATCATCAAAACATCAATAAGCGGATTGTAGTTAAATCCATTTTTTCACTAACAAAAGTTTCGTACCAAATCTTTAGAGATTGATTCACCGTTAAAGCTTGTCCAAATTTATCCTTGTAATTGAATATATCTTGATATGAATACTGAAAGAGGATGTGATATTTTGATTAGAGTATGTCACAAAGACCTTTAGACAAATAAATGATTCAAGATGTTAAGTAGAGGGTGAATAGATATATCTTCTTCAAAGTGTTGACTTTTTATCATAGAGTTGACATTCAAGACTATTGACTTTTTTTATCATAGAAATGACTTTCAGGCTTTGAGTATTCGTAAAGCTTCTCCAAGCTAAGCATTTACTACTTGCCTTTCTCAGCATTAAGCATTATCAAGCCTCTCTAAGCCTTTTGTATTATGATGTCTTAGAGGGCAACTAGAAGATCAATCTCCAGATTCCTTAAGACCGCCGGCTTCACCAGCCTCTTAGACTGAGTGTTCTTTACTCTGTCTCTCCAAGATAAGTATTCTTCAAGGCCTCTTCTGACCTACCAGAATTACGGTATACGGATTTCCTCAAGAAACCTAACATAACTCGCCTATTGAGTTGAGTTTGTATTGTGCCTCTCTAGGCTAAGTATTCTTCTAACCGCCTATTTAGGCTACCCACTAGAGAACTTCTCTTCCCAACGCTTTTGGAAAAACTTTGTGCTGTTGAAGATCCTAGAGTTTAACGTCTCTCTAGACTGAGTATTTTTCTAATAGTTGTTCTAGGCTACCCCTTAGAGACCTTCTAGTCTACTCAACAATCCTGGAAAGTCCATTGCACTTATAAGGATATGTGTGTTTACTTGTGTCTCCAAGTTTACCTTTTCCAAAGGTGGTTGCCACTATCGTGCAAAACACTAAATATTGAGTTTGTATCAGTTGTGAACACAATCATTCTAGGATTCAACTCTCAAGTGAGACGATATTAAAATAACAATCATGTATCGAACCAAATTATAACTCTTTGAAAATGGATATAAACATGAGATCTGAGTCTATTTATAGCATAAAAGTGACTCTTTGTGGGAGAGCATTTACAATCTAATTTTTTTCTTGTTCAAGACTTTTTATTCATTTAAACTTTTCATTTTCTATTTTTTTTCTCTACCATGGATGTTTAGTTTGAACCATCTCATCGAGACGTGATCGTTGTGATCATCATCGTCACTTTCTTCAATTCGAGTGTTGCTAATTAAATACTCCTAAAGATACGCATTGAGATGTGTGGAAAGTTGTTGCAATAGTACATGTAGTCGTTTCAAGCTTACAAACTTTACTTTGTAGATATGATGGCTATCTTATACTTCCTACTGGATTTGATATCTTGCTTCCTACAAGAGAAATGCCATTCTAGAGGATACTTTATGTTGCAGTTGATGAGCATCATACAAGATTAATTAGATATTGTCTGCCAAAGGCATAATAGGTATTTGGGCGATGATTTCTTCTACTTGGTCTTCTTTATCAACTTCTTATAGTTATCACCTTAGAGTCTTGATTCAAAGCTCATATGTATTTCCAACACTTCTTATGTTTCACCTGTTTGATGAGTTTGATCAAATGATGACGTCATTAGAGGTTATTACTAATACTAATTATGTGGAATCATTATATTTACTTTGGTTAAATGCACTCTAACTAAGTTATAATTTACTCTACTACTAGTAGCTTATAGTTAATTGATCGTTAGTTAATAATATTCACAATGTTTCTTGTTAATGAATAACACATGAAAAATCATTACTAGCTTGCCTTTACCTACGTTACTTTTGTAGATAGCAATAATGAAGGTTTTGAAATGACAATGTTGATCACAAGAAAGAGGGGTTTGGAATGTGATACCTTTAAAAAAAATTCTGCAATGTATTTTAAAACTCAAGATTGATCTTGGTTTGATAAGTAACAAAAGCAGATCATTGTTATTTAAAAGTAAATAGAAATTTTAATATGTGATTAGTGATGTGCACATGATAATTAAAATGGATATGAGAGAGAGGAAATTCACACAACGATGTATCCTTGTTCACCCAACGTGGGCTACATCCAGTCCTCACAATCTTGTGAGCTTTTTCACTTATATGGTCAAAACAAGATTGTTCCTATTTTTTTCCAACAAGTGATCAGCAAATTGATCTATTACAATAGATTGTCTTTCACCTTGAAAGATATATCACAGATTACTTCCCAACACTTGGAAGTGTGTTTACACTTATCCTTTTTACACACAAGGATTTTACAATATTCCTCACACTATCTCTAACTCTATAGTGTTTGAGTTTCGTGAGTGATTTGAGATGAGTTTGATTTGATCAGCAGTTTCTCAACACTTTTTTGAGTTTCTGTTGTGAGCAATCAGATTCTGGAGCTTGATCTTTGAGTCTAATAACAGAAAGCTGAACCTTGTTGTTTTTTTTGAACTATTGATACTCAAGAATGATGTGTTTAATGGAGATTGATTGCACTTGAATATGATGATGTTTCCCTTGCCTTAGAGTTCCTTTTATATGCTTTTTTAGGGTGTTTTCCATCTCATATAGCCGTTTGAAAACAGGTTGTAAAGGCTATGAGTTTATAGGCATGTGACATAATTAAACGAAGACTGTTCCTGCTGATTTTCAAACATTCTTCTTTTTCTGTTTTGGAATTTTTCTGATTTCTATCAGTTCTTCTGCTTCTGATTTGTTCTTCAAACTTTCATCACATCTTTTAGTGATGCTATTCCACCTGTCGTTCAGTTTTGTGCTTGTTTATGTTAGTGACTTTTGATCTCTTGGAAATATAAGCTTTTTTTATGAAGCTTCGATGACTGAAGTATGCTCACTGATTCTGTTTTTATTTTAATAGATTCTGCTTTAATTTTAACAGATTCTAATTACGGATTTTGTTCTTGTTCAGATTCTATTTGTTCAATTATGATCTGTATACAAGTTCCTTCTATTGAGGTATGATCATAAGTCATTTATTTGAAGGATTTTATTTTTGAAGGGTTCAAGATCGTTCTTGATAGATATGCAACAATCTTGGTTTGGGATGTGTCTTGATTTTGTTACGGTACTGGATCCTTTTTTTTTCTTCTCTTTAACTTGTTATATTTGAAACCTATCTTGGATTTATAACACTCAAGAAAATATGTTAAATACTTTATGACTAGAATCATAATTAGCTGATCAATTAACTTGATTTTGTTCATCATTAAAACACTTAAAATGGGATTTTTGTCTCAACAATCTCCCTCTTTTTGATGATGACAAAACATGTTAATTTATCTTTAATTTTGGTTCCAATTTTTAGGGATTGCTCCCCCTCAATTTATGCTAACAGATACTTTAATAGAGATTAAAAGTTTGAAAACATTTTTTCAGACACAGAATGATAACATATGTAAGGCTTATATATGAAGCAGATAAAACAGATTTAGAAGATAAAACCAGATTGTCAAAAAACTAGAAATTGTCAAGTCATGACAGAAGTAGAAACACGTTCAACAATATTACATATTATCAAAACAAATTAATGATCAAAATAAACATACTCTCCCCCTTTGTCTAATCAAAAAGTAAGGGGAGGCTAGTAGGTCAGGAGCTAAATAGACATAGATAGGGAGGAACCCTCGAAAGAGGAAGACTGTTTAGGAAGATCTGGAAAGGTAGGAGGAGGAAGATTGGCAGGTGGATCAAGGCCTAGCTTGGGATCCAACTGAGTAGTAATCCATGTTCGTAAGAGAGCATTCTCCTTATCTTGATGAATCTGCCTATTTGTAAGGATCTAGAGTGCATTAAAAAATTTATTTTTGTTTGATGCTTACTTTGCACCCTTTGTCTTCTTGGATGGGCGTGGTACATCGTTCTCAGTTGAAGAATGGGATGGATTGGGAGCAGTACAGAAGGTTGATAGTGTGGCAAAGTTTGAGCTTATGATCTAAAGGGTACTTGCAGGAGTATAAGGAAAATTCAAGAATTTACTTACTCCAAACAAGGATAAGTCTATTTTATATGGAGATCGGAAGGCAGGAGACATAATAGAGATGTTATGTTGTTGAAGTGGATTGTTATGAGGATTTTGGAGTGGGGAAGCGGGTAGAGATTGATGAATGGCCGGTATGGTGAATGGTAGAGTATTTGGAACTGAAGTAGGAGCAGTAGAGAGTTGAATGTTGTTGGCGTTCTGGGGAGTATGAATGGGTTTGCGAGAAGATTGTTTTCTTTTGGTGGAGATTGATGGAAACTCGATTAGATTGGGAGCCAATTGTTCTCAATTCATTTGAGGTATGTTCTTGGACGAGAATTTTGAGATTTTGATGCGGGATTCTTCTATTGCTAAGGGGATGTTGAAGTAGCGAAAGATTTTGGTCAACATCATTCCATATGGAACAATGTTACGTTTGTAGTCTTTATTTACAACCGCAATCATGTTTTGGATTATAAGGTATGTTCTGGATTACAACCGCAACCGAAGTGTCATTATCTGAAACAAATTCATGACTTCCACAATGGGGTAAGATGGAGTGTTGGCTAATGTTATTGAAGATTTTTGGCTAGGGCTTAAGATCAGTAACAACAAACTTTGTAGAGCCAGATTGAAATAACTCTTGGAAAACTTCATCTCTATCAATGTGAAGAGAAAAGTACCATCTTTTTCCAAACACGGCTGCTCCCTCATATCAATGTGGGTTTAGACAAAAGCTTTCAATCCCTTTAATGTTCGTCACGATAAGGGATTTGTCAACAAAAGCTTGTGCTCTATAGTAAAATGCCCTAATCACTTCTGGGTAGAAGCAATAAGAGATCTAGAGAAACTCAGTCCATCAAAGAGCATCAATGTGATGCTTTATGGATACCCCATCATATGACATGTTATCAAGCAAGAATACTCTTCCAATACCAATGGGTCTTTTTGTCCATTTTTCTTGATATAATTTCTTGAGTCTGAAGGGAATGATAGAGCGAATGTGAATCTTTGGACCAGAAGTTTTGGGTTTTGTTTTAGGCTGTGATGAGGAGGGTTGTTGATTTTCAGAAGCAAAGGGAGAATGTTCTGGGGATATACTCTTTGATGAAGAACGTTCTAGTGATGTGTTTTTCGAAGAATGACTTTTTGGCTTCAGAATCTTGAGTGTAGGATTTTTGAGGTTCTTTTTGGCCAAGAATTGGGAGAAAGTGATTAAGGTCTTTGTTTTTAATTTGGTTGAGGTATTTTTAGAGACTGTGTTTGAGGGTGGAGAAGATGAGGAGGTAAAAAGTTTCTTGGCAGTTTTTGTGGGTGGTTCTTTCGAAAAGGTATTTTGTGGAATATATTGTTGTAAGGGTGATATGGAGTTAGAGTCATCATCATCAGAAATAATGTGAACATTGTTATAAATGATTTTGGGTTTCGAAGACATACCTACTCCGGCCATGATTCTCATGGACTTCCATTTGGTTGTGGTGGTTTTTGGAGAGTTTTTTTATGATGCTTTCTTGAGATGTGGAGCCATCTCACTTATGTTTGGAGGAGGACATTGATGGAGGGGAGGAAGAATGGTGGAGAGAGGAGCGGGATCGATAGGGCTTGGAGAGTGTTATGGAGTTAGTCGAGGGGGTGGAGACAGAGACCTTGCGCGAAATAGAGATGACAGAGGTGATGGTGAGGGAAACGGTGTACGGGGGATAGGGGCTTGTTTTAATCCGTATAAAGCCTTGGTGAGTTTAAAAACATAGTTTCGTTTAGATTGATCTTCAAAACCAGGGGGTTGATGAACATACACTTGCTTATTTAAAATGCCATTTAAAAATGCACTCTTAACATCCATTTGAAAAAGCTTAACATGTTTATCAGATGCATATGCAAGTAGTATTCTGATAGCCTCTAACCTTGCAACAGGAGCAAAAGTCTCATCATAGTCTATACCCTTAGGTTCGATTTGAGATATCATTGTCATATTGTTGTCAATATCATCTTTGACTGACCTTCTTGTTCTGATTCAACTTGATATATTTCCAATAATTTGATCTTGAGGATGATCTCCTATTGTTTTACAACTTCTAGGAAGAGTATTAAAATGAGATTGTTTATCAATCTTTTTTCCAGAGATATCACTTGTTGTTGATGTTCAGTCTGAATTTCTTCATCATCATCCTTTTTACTAAGATCAAGAGCATCAAATAATATATGCATACTAATTTCAACAGTTTTGGTTCTTAAATTAAATATGCGATAACCTTTGGAATCAGTTGAGTAACCCAGAAAGATAGCCTTGCCTGATTTTGCGTTAAACTTTCCATGATTCTCTTTGTTAAGATGTAACAATAACAACCAATGATATGAATATATGAAATGTTTGGTTTTCTGTTTTTCCAAATTTCATAGAGAGTTTTGTTAATGATTTTCCTGATTGATACACGATTAAGAATATAACATGAAGTTTTTATGACTTCTGCCCAAAAGTATTTTTCAACATTTGATTCTTCCAAGATTGTTCTTGCCATTTCCTGCAATGTTCTTTTTTTGCGCTCAACAACCCCATTTTGTTGAGGAGTTCTTGCACATAACAGATTGTCGGAAATGCCAAGTTCGTCAAAAAATGCTTTGAATTAGGCATTTATGAATTCTCCTCCTTGATCACTCCGTACAGAAATGATGTGAGATTCCTTTTTGTTATGAACGTTCTTGCAAAATATTTTGAAGGCTTCAAAAGCATCATCCTTCTGTTTTAAGAAAAATACCCATGTATATCTGGAAAAATCATCAACTATGACAACCATATTTCAAACCTCCTAAGCTTGTGGTTTTTATAGGACCAAACAAATCAATGTGAAGCAATTCAAGTATTCTGTTTGTAGAGATAAAATCCTTTGAATGAAAGCTACTTTTAACTTGTTTTCGTTTTGCACAAGCTTATCATATTTTATCTTTATCAAAATTAATTTTTGGTAGGCCTCTAACAAGGTCTAACTTAGAAATTTTAGAGATTGTTTTCATAGTGATGTGACCAGTTCGTTTATGACATATCCATTTATCTTTATTAATAGACATAAAACATGATTCTTCTGGTAATTCATCAAGGTATAAAACATAGAGATTTTTTCTTCTTGATCTGAAAAAAAGAACTTCTCCCAAATCTGATTTTCTAACTTCACATATATTGGGTTTGAATATAACTTCGAAGCCATTGTCACATAATTGACTAATGCTTAAAAGATTTAGCAAAATTTTTCTTACCAATGGTACCGTTACTGTTAATTCTGGCTTGGTAGTTGTTCCTGAATGTTAAGGAGCCTCCATCTTTCTTGATGAATGAAATGAAGCAATTTTTATCTCTTGTCATATGTCTTGAACAACCGTTGTCCAAGCATGGCTTTTTCTTGGTATTTTGAGAACCATCCTGCATTAGATGTTACATTGTTTTTAGGTACCCATTTGATCTTGGGTCCTCGAGAGTTAGTTTTCTTTTTAAATCTTGATTCCTTTTTAAAGTAGCAAACTGACTCACTGTGACCGTATCTAAAACAGTAAGAGCATTTTTGTTGATTTTGGATATGCTCTAGGAGTTTGATTTTTCAACAGTTTCGAAGACTGTTTTGATACCTTTTATGGAGAAGGTTCTGTTTTTGTTTCAGAATGTTCTTTCTTTCAAGGTGTTCTTTTTCTGATTTTTTCATCCCTTTTCTTAAAGTAACATGCATATTCTAAGTGTCTAATTTTATTACAATATGAACATTTAGTTTTACATGTATTCTCTTTTCGTTCAGGTACGAAGAAGTTTTCATAAAGCTTTTGTTTTTGAGTTTTATCAAATCCAAGACCACCTTTGTCAAAAATTACTACTTGGGATCCCATAATTTTTTGAAAGGTTTCAGTGGATTTGATAAAGTTTAATAAATCATTTTTGAGATATTCAATTTCAGCTTTAAGAAGAATGTTCTCCTTTTGGGTTGCAGAACATTAGGGATTTCCAGGTTTATCAGATTTTTTGTGTTAAGATTCTTGCAAGTTTTGAATAACCTTTTTTAGTTCATTATTCATTACCTGCACTTTTTCTTTTTCTTCCTTTTCTTTATAAAATTGTTCTTTAATAGAGCTGTGTTTTTTAATAAGAATATTTGAATCATTTAAAAGGTTAATGAATTCTTTTCCCAGTTGTTCATATAGTAGACATGGTTCAGAGTTTGTTACCTCATCTTCATATGAATTTCCCATCAAGCAGATGTTTGCTTCCTTGTTTTTCTTGAATGGAAATTTCTTTGGAACTCTTTTGTTCAAAGGACATTCAGCCTTGTAACGTCCTAACTTTTGCATCCAAAGCAAGTGATATGGCTTTTGTCTATTTCAGTTTTAGCACTTTCTCTTTTATTTGGAATGTTCCTTTTTATCTAATCCCTTATATTCATCATTCTCTGATTTTTTCTAGTAAGAAGAACGATCTCCTCATTAGCTTCTTCTTGGCAGTCTTCAGATTCACTCTTCAAAATTGTTTGAAGTGATGCGCTCTATGATACTTTTAAGGTAGTTATCTTATTCTTCTTGGCTAGTTTATCTTGCTGCAGCAGAACCTCATGAGCTCATAGAGTTCCAATGAGTTCTTCCAGTCCTAGTGTCTCGATATGATTGGAAGACACCTCATAACCTTTCTTACTCTGTCTTGGATTGAATATGCTTTCCCAAGAGAGCGCATCTCATTCACAATGGTTGTGAATCTTGAGTACATTTATCAATTGTTTCTCCTTCACCCATTTCAAACAGCTCGAACTTCCGTATGCCAATGTCTATTCTTGTTTCTTTGACATGGCTTGTTCCTTCATGATGAGTTTGTTGGAACCAAGTTGGTTTTACATTTAAAGTTTTGATGTTAACAAAAGTATTTTATGAAAACAATATATTTGACTTCAAATAGTATGAAAGAAGACATGGTCAAGATTTGTAGAAGATTTGAAGAAGATTTGATTAAGATTTGAAGAAGATTTTATCAAGATTTATCTACAAAAAATTACGAATAGAATCAATCTGAAGAATTTACAATCTCAATCTAAACAAAAAATGAACAGAATCAATTTGAAGAATTTACAAACGCAATATGAACAAAATACAATTCAGAACTAAAGAAGGACCAAATTGAAGCCCAAATTTTAACTATAAATAGATACTCAAGGCTGAAGAAGAAAAGTATCGAAAAGCAGAAAAGAGTAGTCTTAGAGTTCAAATAGAGAAATACTCGTTTCAAGTTAGAAATATTTTATGAGTGTTCTTTCTTAAAGTGTGAAAGTTATTATTATTATAAGCTTTTCAGAAGCAACTACTTAAGTTCAAATCTTTTGTATCCAACCCGATAGTGGTTTAGTTCATTCTTCAATCTGGGGTTGTCAGGTTGTTAGGAGAAGACTTAGCTTATAGGGTCAAGGTGGTATTGTTCCTCAAAAGTCTGGGGTTGTCAGGCTGTTTGGGAAGACTGGCTTGGAGGGTCAAGTTCTTTGTAATTCAAGTTATTTGAATTAGTGGATTAAAGCCTTCTGAATGAGGGGACTGGATGTAGCAAAGTTAGTGGTGAACCAGTATAAATTTATGTGTCAAGTTAATTATGCTTCATTGCTTGCTGCCTCTGAATCTGATTGCTTCTACTCCAAGTAAGTCACTAAACACAATTCAACCCCCCATTCTCGTATTTCCACCTTCAATTGGTATCAGCGCTCAGTCTCAAGGTTGAGCACTTTACAGTGTTTGAGAAAAGACCCAAGGATGTACAAGATGTATCATAAGTCCAGATCATTCATGATAAATGAAATCACCTTCAATGAGTTTGAAAAGTGAACCAACAAGGAGACAGCAAAGAGTATTTTGATAGTCTGATTCTGACCTATGAAGGAAGCAAGCAAGTTCAAGAAGCAAAGGCCAACCTCCTAGTAAAAAAGTATGAGTTGTTCAAGATGGAAGAAGTTGAAGACATTGAAACAATGTTTTCTACATTCCAGACTCTGGTCTCAAGATTAAAGGTAGTTGAAAAAAGTTATACTACTACTGATCATGTGAAGAAAATCCTTAGGAGTCTGACAAGCAAGTGGAGACCTAAGATCATTGCCATTCAGGAAGCAAAGGATATGAATACTATAAAGCTGGAAGAATTAATCAGCTCTCTCAGATCACACGAAATTGAGCTTGAAGAAGATGAGCCCAAGAAGAATAACAAGACTCTAGCCTTGAAATCCAAGCAGAAGAAGGTTCTATAGGCAACATCGGAATCAGAAGATAGTGATTCATATGATCAGAATTTGAACTCAAAGGAAGAGGAGAATGCTTTCATATCCAAAAATATTCGAAATATGTGGCACAACATAAAGAAGAAATTTCCCCAAAGATATTACAAGTAATACAACAGAGGAAATGATGATAAATATGAAAAGAAAAGCATCCTCTGCTATGGATGCAATGAACCTAGACATATCAAGTTAGACTGTTCAAATATGGAGAAAGGGAAACACCAGAGGAAAGATTCTAGACCCAAGGAGAAGAGTCTCATGGCTACATGGGATGATTATGATGAATCCTCTGATCGATGAACAAGCAAATTTGGCTATGCTGGCTCATACCAACTCTGCCTCTAGATCCAACACAGATTCTGACTTTGGAAGTGAATCAGCAGATGAAGAAATTGAGGTATTTTCTGAATTTATTCGATCTGATTTAATTACTGCTATAAATGATTTTTTTAAATAATAATCACAAATTGTCTTTAAAACTGAAAACACTTAGGAAAGAAAACATAAATATAACTGAAAAAGTTAATGTTTTAAAGAATCAAAGTGCAGAATTTAAAACAGAAAATGCAACTCTGATTACTGAACTTAAAACAAAAAATACAACTCTTAAAACTGATATTACTGAACTTAAGACAGATAATGCAATTCTAAAAACTGATATTACTAAACTTAAAACAGAGAATGCAAATTTGAAAACTAATATTGATGAACTTAAGGCTGAAAATCTAACTCTAAAAAGTAATCATAGTTCAACATCAATTGAAAATACCACATGTAACTCTGATATGCATGAACAAGTATTTCAAGATTTTCTTGCTAATGGTATGGAAAGAAGCAAATATGTTTCTATGATTTATGGAGTCAGTAGAAATGGTAAAAGAGGTATAGGATTTGAAGAAAATGTAACTGAACCTAAACCTATTCCCTCTGATATCTTGTGTACTGTTTGCTCTGAGAAAGGTCATTCTAAATTATCTTGTCCCATGTTAAATACAAGAAAAGACAGGAAACCTTTCAAGACTAACAAACCAGGACCCAACCAAATATGGGTACCTAAAAACAAAATTATTTTTGTTGCAGATGTCCTCAACAATCAAGTTAAACAACCAATCATGGTACTTGGATAGTGGATGCTCGCGACATATGACGAGAGAAAAGTCTATGTTCCAAGAACTAATTTTGAGCAAATGAGGCACAATTACTTTTAGAGGAAAGCAAAAAGGCCAGATCATTGGTCAAAGAACAGTTGGTAATGGTACTTCCCCTTCTATTAAAGATGTCTTGTTTGTTAAAGATCTTAAGCATAACTTATTAAGTATTAGTCAGTTAAGTGATAATGATTATGATATTATATTCAATCAAAAAAACATGCAAGGCAATTAGTCAGAAGGATGGATCTGTACTATTTACATGTCAGAGGCAATACAACATTTATAAGATAAATCTGTTTAGTTAAGAGAAACTAATTTGGTACAAAAGATTAGGTCATGCAAACTTTAGATTAGATTCAAAAAAGTGAATAAACTTCAACTACTAAGGGGTCTACCTAAGCTTAGTTACAAAAATGAAATTATGTGTGAAGCTTGTCAAAAGAGAAAACAAACAAACAACTCATTTACCCCTAAGAACTCAATATCTACCTCAAAGCCCCTTGAGCTCTTACAAATAGATCTCTTTGGGCCAGTGAAAACAGCATCTCTAAGTGGAAACAAATATGGCTTTTTTATAGTAGATGATTACACTAGGTGGACATGGGTAAATTTTTTTAAGAAGTAAGGATGAATCCCACAAAGTGTTTATCACATTTTGCAAACAAATCATGAATGAAAAGTTTCTTAATATTGTAACAATTAGAAGTGATCATGGAGGAGAATTTGAAAACAAGTTATTTGAAAGTTTTTGTGATGAGAATGGAATCTCTCACAACTTCTCCTCTCATACAACACCCCAACAAAATGGAGTTGTAGAAAGAAAGAATATATCAGTCCAAGAAATGGCCAGAACCATGGTAAATGATATGAATGTTGCAAAACACTTTTTGGTTGAAGCAATTAATGATGCATGTTATATTCAAAATAAAGTCTATATTAGATCTATATTGAAAAAAACACCATATGAATTGTGGAAAGGTAAAAAGCCTAGCATCTCTTATTTTAAACAATTTGGTTGTGCTTGTTATATGTTGAACACTAAAGATAACCTTAGTAAATTTGATTCTCGATCTCAAAAGTGTACCTTCATTGGATACTCTGAAAGATCCAAGGCTTATAGAGTGTTTAATAGGGAAACTCATATTGTGGAAGAATCAATACATGTTAAATCTGATGACAAACAACTTGACCTTGAAAAGTTAAAGCAAGATGATGATAGTGCAGGTTTACCAGAACCAAAGGAAGCAGATGCAGACAAACGAGAAGAACTTCAAAAAATAGAGGATACAAGCTAATCAGAAGAATATGACAAATCTTCAAAGAATGAATCTGGTCAAGTCAGAAATAGTCAAGATAAGACAGAAGAAAGATCTGGATGGAAGTACCAGTCATATCATCCTGAAACTCTAATCAGTGAAAGTGCAAGTGATCCTTTGAGGACCAGATCATCACTTAAAGACACTAGTTTGTTTGGCTTACTCTCATCAATGAAGCCTACATCTATTGATGAAGCATTGGCAGATGGTGGATGGATTATTGCAATGCAAGAAGAGTTAAATGAATTTGAGAGGAATGATTTTTGGGATCTAGTACCTAGACCAGATAAAAACATTATTGGAACCAAGTGGGTTTTCATAAACAAGCTAAATGAAAAAGGTGATGTGGTCATAAACAAGGCAAAAGTTGTCACACAAGGATACAATTAACAAGAGGGCATTGATTACACTGAGACATTTGCTCTAGTGGCCAGGTTAGACACTATTCGTACCCTACTTTCTTTTGCTGCAAATAATAACATTACATTATTTCAAATGGATGTTAATAGTGCTTTTCTAAATGGTTATATAAGTGAAGAAGTCTATGTTGAACAACCCCCAGGTTTTGAAAGTTCTGAATTTTCAAATCATGTTTTTAAACTTAGAAAAGCTATGTATGGTCTAAAACAAGCACCTAGGGCGTGGTATGATAGACTTAGTAACTTTTTGCTTAAAAAAAACATTGAAAGAGGACAAGTAGACAATACACTTTTTAGAAAATCAATAGAAGATGACATTCTTATTATTCAAATTTATGTTGATGACATTATTTTTGGATCTACTAATGGCACTCTTTGCCAAGAATTTTCTAAATTAATTCAACATGAATTTCAAATGAGTAAAATGGGAGACCTTAAGTTCTTCTTAGGGATACAAATTCAGCAAAGTCAAGAAGGTATATACATTCATCAAACTAAATAAACAAAAGAGCTTCTCAAGAAGTTTAAGATTAGTGATTGCAAACCTATGGCTACACCAATGCATCCTATTTGTTCACCTGAAAAAGATGATTCAGGCCAAAAAGTTGACCAAAAAACATATAGAGGAATGATAGGATCCCTACTTTACCTTACCACTTCTAGACCTGACATCATGTTTAGTGTATGTGTGTGTGTATGTACAAGATTTCAAGTTGACCCTAGGGGATCACATTTAACTACTGTTAAGAGAATCCTTAGATACATAAAAGGCACTACCAACCTTACCTTGTTCTACAAGAAATATCCTAAGTACAATCTTAACGGATACTATGATTCTGACTATGCTGGAGATAAACTTGAGAGAAAGAGCACTAGTGGAAACAACACCTTTTTAGGTGACAACTTAATATCCGGGTCAAGTAAGAGACAAAACATTATTGCAATATCAACAGCAGAGGCTGAGTACATTTCAGTAGTTGACTGTAGTTCTCAACTACTTTGGATGAAACATCAACTAGAAGACTACAAAATCCTAGAAACCAACATTCCCATCTACCGTAATAACACTTCTTCCATTTGTCTAACCAAAAACCATATACTACATTCTAGAGCTAAACACATAGAGATTAAACACCATTTCATTAGGGACTTTGTTCAAAAAGGGGTATTAAACATTCAATTTGTAGACACTGAACACCAATGGGCTTACGTATTCACGAAACCACTACCTAAAGATAGGTTTGCCTTCATCAAGAAAAACCTAAACCATTACAATGTTTCTTGAATAACACATGAAAAATCATTACTAGCTTACCTTTACCTATGTTACTTTTGTAGATAGCTATAATGAAGGTTTTGAAATGACAATGTTGATCACAAGAAAGGGGGGTTTGAATTGTGATACCTTTAAAAAAATTCTGCAATGTATTTTAAAACTCAAGATTGATCTTGGTTTGATAAGTAACAGAAGTAGATCGTTGTTATTTATGTGAAAATGTTGTGTTTCTTATTGATTTTGTACACATACAAATGGTATAAATAGCCTAGGGAGTACAACTAAACGAGAAAGCTAATTAAATTGTAATTAACTCAATTAATTACAATAAAGAAAGATATTATAATGGTAAGAGAATATCTTTATGATTAAAAAACTGTACAGCTGTCCCTTAATGGACAGAATTATAACCAACAATTTAAAAGTAAATAGAAACTTTAATATGTGATTAGTGATGTGCAAATGATAATTAAAATGAAGATGAGAGAGAGGAAATTCACACAACGATGTATCCTTGTTCACCCAACGTGGGCTACATCCAGTCCTCACAATCTTGTGAGCTTTTTCACTTATATGGTCAAAACAAGATTGTTCCTATTTTTTGCCACAAGTGATCAACAGATTGATCTATTACAATAGATTGTCTTTCACCTTGAAAGATATATCACAGATTACTTCCCAACACTTGGAAGTGTGTTTACACTTATCCTTTTTACACACAAGGATTTTACAATATTCCTCACACTATCTCTAACTCTATAGTGTTTGAGTTTCATGAGTGATTTGAGATGAGTTTGATTTGATCAGCAGTTTCTCAACACTTTTTTGAGTTTCTGTTGTGAGCAATCAGATTCTGGAGCTTGATCTTTGAGTCTAATAACAGAAAGCTGAACCTTGTTGTTTTTTTTGAACTATTGATACTCAAGAATGATGTGTTTAATGGAGATTGATTGCACTTGAATATGATGATGTTTCCCTTGCCTTAGAGTTCCTTTTATATGCTTTCTTAGGGTCTTTTCCAGCTCATATAGCCGTTTGAAAACAGGTTGTAAAGGCTATGAGTTTATAGGCATATGACATAATTAAACGAAGACTGTTCTTGTTGATCTTCATAACATTCTGCTTTTCCTGTTTTGGAATTTTTTTGATTTCTGTCAATTCTTCTGCTTCTGATTTGAGCTTTAGACTTTCATCACATCTTTTAGTGATGCTATTCCTCCTTTTGTTCAGTTTTGTGCTTGTTTATTTCAGTGACTTTTGATCTCTTGGAAATATAAGCTTTTCTCATGAAGCTTTGATGATTGAAGTATGCTCGCTATTTCAGTTTTGCTTTTAACAGATTATGATTACAACTTCTGTGCTAGTTCAGATTTTGTTTGTTCAATTATGATTTGTATACAAGTCTCATTCTATTGAGGTCTGATCATAAGTCATTTATTTGAAGGATTTTATTTTTGGAAGGGTTGAAGATCGTTCTTGACAAATATGCAACAGTCATGGTTTGGGTTGTTTCTTGATTTTTTGTCTCAACATGTTTCGATTCAACTATATATATCCTAGACTCTTAAAGTTAATAGGCCAATAAATAATTGTTGGTTTCCTTTGTTATCATAAAAACGTCAATAAAAGGTATTTGTATTTGAACTAATCTTGTTGCTACAAGTAATGTGTTGAAGACAAGGAGGAGCAAGTGTAGTTGACCGAAAGAATGGTCTAAACCAAATTCAAGGCTTCGTCCACACATTTATGGTGCTTTAGAACCAATTTTCCAATGATACCCAAGAGACAACAATGGAATAGTGCTATAAATATAAGGCTTCGTCCACACATTTATGTTTTTTGGAAGCTGTTCTTGGCCACAACCCTACACAATTTGGGTTGTGGCCAAAAACAGCTTCCAAGAAATCAATTTTTGGGAAATATTTAGTTTTGAGGATTCAAGTGTGTACGAAGTGAGGATTTGTAGTCAACTTGCTCTTTCGATATTTATGAAGCTTAGACTTCCTTTCACCTTACTAATTGCTAACTTGCTCTTTCCTAATGAATTGATGCGTCAACTTGCATTTTTCTTTGACCTCAATTGAACGAATTTAGCATTCTTTTAATTTCTTTCCCTAGATTGGTGGGGAGAAAAGCTCATGCAATAAGAAGGAATGTCTTAGGCCACATATTTGATGAAGACTTTTTTACCTGGACTTGAAAACAAACAACTTTGCATTCCAAATTGGTACTTTTTTTAGCATCTATGATATTTCAAATTTTCAAAAATATATTTTTTGTTTGTTCTTGTCAATGGAAGGAAGACCAAGATAATTTATTTCTTGTCCACTTGCCTCTTCATAAGTGTCAAGATGTGCTTAAGCTCCTTAGGTGCTATTGGGATAGCTTTAGAAGTGACAAATATATGGGGTAGCTCGACAAATACGAGTTCCATACAGATTTCCACGAGCCTTGGATTTTTCAATGAGAGCCGGTAAACCTACTGAACAAAGAATATCAATAAAGGAGAAAGTGCATTTGTTTGAGGAT
Source organism: Cicer cuneatum (assembly GCA_037974295.1). Taxonomy (NCBI): domain Eukaryota; kingdom Viridiplantae; phylum Streptophyta; class Magnoliopsida; order Fabales; family Fabaceae; genus Cicer; species Cicer cuneatum. Next base: position 22,841,828 of record JBBPBO010000003.1, read on the forward strand.
TAGAAGTTTCAGAGTTAGGTTGGGGTGGTGCTTCTATGGCTAATACTTTGGTGGTGTTTGGGAATTCAGTGTTTATGCGATAATGGTCTCTCAAGTATCTTGTAGCTTGAAATCTAGCCTCAAACTGTTCTAGGAATACTTCACCTGAACTTTCGGATGAGTTAGAGTAAAAATGAGGTGAAACATTAACAGTTCAATCTTAGGTTCAAAATCTGGGATATTTTGACTTGAGTTTTCAACCAATATTGTGTTTTATGAGTTCAGAGTTTGATGTGATTTTAGAGGACGTAGATGGTTTGTTCTACATAGGTTGAGGTAAATTTTTAGATGGTGCAGCATTAGTATCTGCAGATGATTCAATAACAGTGATTTCATCTGATTTAAGTTTCTGTTGTTCAAGTTGGGTGTCAACATAAGGTAATGTTTGGGTTACAATAGTTTTAGAAGCAATTGTGCATGAATTTAAGAATTCACTAATATCATTATTAACAGAGTCAGAAATAGTATTAGTGGCAGATGTTATCTTCCATTTCTTTTTCAGAGGAAGGCATTGCTCTTCCTCATTGGTTTCTTCTTCCTCTTCCTTTTCCTTTTCCTCTTTTTCTTCTTCATCATCTTCTTCAACATCACCCAGATGAGCCTTTCCTTTTATTTTCATATTCGGAAGTAGTCATAGGTAGAAGAAATGATATCAGAGGAATATCCGGATTCTCCTTCCTTTGTTCTTCTACAACCATACATGTGAACTCATGTATGACCTTGTTGTCCTCTTCATTAATTAAAGGATAGAAATTTCTAACAGAAAAAAGTGCTTTGGTCCCACTTGTCCTACCAATGTACTTCTTCCCTTTACCGTTAGCAACACGTTTAATATAGTCTTGTCTTTACATTTCTTATTTTGATTAGATTGTTCATGTTGAACAAAGTAGCATACTAATAATGTAGGATCTCATCCCTTGTTTGCCTGTGAATCTCTTCAAGGGTCTTGATTAAAGGGGTTCATTCCCTGCTCTGGAGTTGGTAAGACAACTCTTCATTTGTTTTAGAATGATGTTGGGTAGATTCACCTTCTTCTATTGAATAATATTCTACATGATGCATTTGTGTTCTTTGCTCACATGGTATACAGAGCCACCCTTTGCCACAATGCACCCAATAACATTTTGGAGTGTTGGCATAGATGATTGATAAATACCAAAACTTAGGGCTATTGGCATTGACTTTAAGAACAATATGAATATATTAGTATTTATATTATTTGACAATAACTATCCATATAATATTTTCGTTAAAATTGGACAGTCATTTATATTTATACTTATATATTTCTTCCATCTCTAATTATAAATCTTAATTGAAGAAAAAAATTTGTCTCTAAATATAAGTTATCTTTCAATTTATAAGTGTATTTATTTACTTTTAATTATAACATTTAATAATATTACTAATGTTTCTTAGAATTCGAAACGTCAATCTTAGAGTACATCTTTACACAAAGAAGAATTTAATTATATTTCTATAGAAAATAGACACAATAACTATACTACTTACTAACTTTTCTTAAAAAAAGAAAATATGTGATCATATATTTAAAAACAGAAGAAATACAATCATCAATCATATATTTAAAAACAGAAGGAGTATAGCATAATTTTCGATAAATAATGGTTGCGTATATCACTTAAGTCTCAATAAATTAATCACCCTAATTCTAGGTACACGTATTTATTTATTAATTAATTAATTAATTCATACTCTAATAGAGCATCAATGTCAAGTCGTTATGGTACAAATGGACATAGTTGACCTTGAATTCAGTAAGACTCTTAAATTTAAAATAAATTATGGATTAATATTAAGTGTAATTTTGGAATATTTTTAAAATATTTGATATATGTATATTTATATATATATATATATATATATATATTTGAGGTTGAATTAAAAATTATTGGACGAATGATAAATTAATTTAATTACAAAAAATCACATATCGGGCAGTTAATTAAGATTTTATCTATCAACAAAGTGGCAACGGGAGTGTTTAGTTACTTGAGGGTCAAGTTAATTATTATATTACATATATATGTGTATTGTGTGAGGTGGCAAGGATGTATGCCTATATATATATATATATATATATATATATATATATATATATGTTTGTGAGTGAGAAGGAAGTTGAGAAAATCAAAAACAAAAGCATTTCCTCTCCTTTCAGCCGTGTACCTTTCTTTCTTTTTCTTCTTCTGGTTCTGCTTGTGTTGGAGGAAAAGGGGGATGCTCAAAACTCAAATTACTTGGAAATCCAAGCGTTGAAACAAAAAGTGTCAAGAAGGAAAGTTGTTCCTCTCATCTTCACGGTGCTAAAGAACCAACTTTGGTAGCGACGACGCGAGCGGGAGTGTCGCCGGCTTTTGTCTCGGTAACGTAAACGAGCAAAGAAAACGTAACTAAGGTAAGGGGCACCTTCCAACTTTCTAGATTTCATTTAGGGCTGTAAATGTATGTTTGATGGATGATTGTTATGAGTTATGTGTGTTAAAAATGGTGTTGTTGTTTTGATACTGAAACTGCCTTGCATGTAGTTATGGATGATGAAAATGCATGTTGTTGAGTTGTTGTTGCTGTTCTGTGTTGTTGCTGCCTTGATTGATGCATTAATGATGTTTTGTTGTTGTGTTGATGAGTAGAATCATGTATATGTGTTGAGGATGTTTTGGGTTTTGGTGGTTAAAGAAGATGTGATTATGTTTTGGTGTTTGTGTTGGTTTTTCAAAGAAAAGAGTTTGAAAACATGTTGAAGTTTTCTGGAAAATCTCACTGTATTCGAAGGTGTATTCGAATACGGTACTCATGTATTCGAATACATGTAAATTTCCAGTTTTATTCAAATTTTGAACGTTGTATTCGAATACGACACTCCGTATTCGAATACAAATACATGATTTTTGCTACTGTTTTAGCATCTGTATTCGGCTACGACCTTGTCGTATTCGAATACAGGATTGTAAGATTTGCTATTGACTTCGCATCTGTATTCGGCTATGACCCTGTCATATTCGAATACAGAATTGCTGATTTTGCCATTGTTTTTGCATCTGTATTCGGCTACGACAACCTCGTATTCGAATACATAAATGGTGATTTTTCACTATTTTGGCATCTGTATTCGAATACAGATTGATTTTTTTCAAAAACACTATTTTAAACATTGGTTTATGCACTTAAAGAGTTGGGAAACAGTTGGATGGTATATGACAAACTTATGTGAAGTTTTTGAGATGGTTTGAGGTGGTGATGGAGTGTTTGGATTTCAGATTGGTTTTGCATACTGTTTTCAGTGAAGAGAAAACATAGCATGTCTATGCATTGTATAGTCAAGTGGTGACCGCGATGGGCCACAAAGTTGATGCGGTGACCGTGATGGGCCGCGAAGTTAAGTAGTAACCGTGATGGGCTACGGAATGGCCGCGTGTTTGTGGTGGTCCATTCTATCCGTGCGAGGAGTTAACTTCTGTATGTTTTGGCATGTGAGAGGCTAACATACGTAAAACGTGCTGGTCTGTGAGAGACTGCACTGGTGCTGGTCCGTGAGAGACTGCATCTTGGTATACGTAAAATGTGTTGGTCTATGAGCGACTGCACGTGCGCTGGTATGTGAGAGACTGCACTAGTGCTGGTCCGTGAGAGACTACACCTAGGTATACATAAAACATGCTGGTCTGTGAGCGACTGCACGTGTGCTGGTCTGTGAGAGACTGCACTGGTGCTGGTCAGTGAGAGACTGCACCATGGTCATGTTTGGCCTGTGAGAGCCTAACATATGTAAATCGTGCTGGTCCGTGAGAGACTGCACGTGTGCTGGTCCGTGAGAGACTGCACGTGTGCTGGTCCGTGAGAGACTACACCTTGGTAATTCCAAGAGTTGTGTACATTGGCATATACATATTGCATTGGGATGGTTGACCTGTGAGTCATGATTGGATATGAGTTGATGAATGGAAATCGATGTGTGCAAGTATCTTATGAATTCTAAGTTTCCAATGAGTTGTGGGGATGGTTGATTGTATTTGTACTTGCAATATGATTGTTATATTAAATTGTTTGCTGTTTTGCAAAGATGCAGATGTCATGTATTTAAAAAAAGTGATCATCCTTATTTAGCATCGTTGTTATAGCATTGAAATATGCCATGAGTGTATTTTTTATATTTGATATAATTGCTATGTGGTAATTGTTAATTTAGGTCGGGGACCCTTTACTATTATTGTGGAAAATTGGGCTTTTCCCTCAGATGACCCCCAAACCCGTACCACCGATGGGTACACAGACGACAGAAACGTCACTAGATTTCATTGACTGTCAGTTGCCTACTGCTTAGGTGTATGACCCTGTCTCAAGCAGGGCTACTTACACAGGGAGATTGACGAGGACGTGTAGGATCGACGGGGCAGTGGCTTATGTAGAGCACACTCACGCGATGATTGACTTTTCGGTACCTTCCAGACTGATATTGGAGGAGTACGGGGTTTTTGCGGACGCGGAGGGTCCGATTGTAGGGGTTGAGACAGAGGCCACAATAGGTGTGGTGACTCCTAACCCGGTAGCTGGAAGTGTTGTGCGTGAATCCGAGGCAGAAGAAAAGAATAAAGGACCGACACTAGCAGCAGTTGATACTCTGGGTCTGTCTAGGACATCAGATGATTGCTTTGAGATTCCGGCACCGCCCAAGCGACCCAAATCATGGGTAGATCTGAAGAGACTTGTATAGGATGCGGAGGGAACCCTTGCTACTGTAGCTTTAGTGCATGATCAGTTTAGACTTGTTGTAGAGGGTCTTGAGCTCAGTAGATGTAATTATTTATTTTGGGATAATTGTATATTTTTCTGCACTCTGATAGTATTTTGGTGGGCCGCGATCTGCATGATCAGTTTAACTTTTGTTGACGTATTACCGTTTGTTGTATTAAAAGTATTAATTCCCAAAATTAAATTACTTAGTTATATTTACGATGTAATTATTTAATTATTCTTGTCATTTGAATTTAAGATGTATTATTTTATGAGATGACTAAATTTTATTTTATTTTATTTTAATTCTTTTGAATTAATTCTGAAAATTCTTTTATTTATTTTAGTTAAAAAACAAAATACACTTGCGCTGTTTAAAACTCGGGGTGTTCCAATTTCCATGGCCAGTTGGCCTCCAAAAAGTCTCTTACCACCGGCCAGTTGTCCTACTTTTTGAGTCCAGTAGCTCATCGCAAACCTAGATTTCGACAACTTGAAGGATTTTTTTCTGGCCCAGTTGCTCATCGCACCCCCAAGGTGCGTTGATCTACATACTTTTTTTTTTCATTTATTTAATAATTAAAATATGTAACATATAATTATAATAAATTATAAATATTTAAATAATTAATAAATCAAATCAAATCAAATAAAAAAATTTCATACTAATAATAATATTAATAATATTAATAATTACAGATTAAATAATAATAATAATTAAAAAAAGAAAATTGTAATAATAATAAACGTAATAAAAAAATAATATTTAGGATAAAAAAATTGTAATAATAATAAACATAATAAAAAAATAAAATTATAAACATAATAATAACAATAAAAATAATAAATTATATTAATAAAATTAAAAAAAAATACATTAATTTGAAAGGAAAAAAATACATCAAATTTGAGTAGAAGTGCCGGCAGCGTTTGGACAATGTTTTCTACTATGACCAGAGACTCGACATAATCCGCACTTTCTTGGCACTCTTTCTCTAGTATCCATTTCTGTTCTAATGCATTTGCTTTTTGAGCGACCTTTCTTGACTCTCCGCATTAAAGGATTGTGACATACCTTAACACCTTGATATTCTGGCCAATATCCTTTGTTTGGTATAGGTCTGAACGTTTCGTCGTACACTTTTAGTAACGTTTCCACCTTGTACACATCAAGTATAAGACTCCAATAATCATATTTGATACTAGAACATGCTGCTATCACGTATGAGCAAGACATGTGTTTAGCTTGATATTTCCCACATTCGCACCAATTGTTAGGAAGGTTTATACTGTAATGACCAATTGGTCGTCCTTCTATTGGATTTACCGTCTTGTGGACCATGAAAGTATGGTTGCTCTAATCAAAATTACCAACTCTATGACTATTGGATTTACTTATTTCAGATTTCATAAAATTCAAGCATGTTTCTGTGAATACCTGACCAGAAGCTAAAATTGATGCATGTAGTTTTCCCATGGTTGGAAACAGTATCCCTGTTTTATAATATGTTGATTGGACCAAAGTAGTGATAGGAAGGTTCGGCGGTGCTTTTAATACTCCGTTGATTGACTCCACAAGGTTGGTGGTCATCTGATCCCAATGGCTACCTCCATCAAATGCTTGAATCCAATCTTGTCGCGGTATGTTATCTAACCATTTCAAAGTCTCCGGGTTTAATATGCCGATTTCTCTGCGGTAGTGTCGATATGTAGGCTCATTAATTGAGTAACCTGTATTGAAATAGTAGACAACGCATTGTTAACTAATTATAAAAATTAACAATTAAATCATTAAAAATTACACTAATTATAAGAAATAAGAATGAAATTATTACCCATGCAAACAACTTTTTTCTTCAAAGCATTATCCTTAAATTCCCTTGCAAAATTTTGTGCAATATGTCGGACGCATAACACATGCTTTGACAGAGGATCTTGCCATCCATTATTTGGATTTTTGTAAGCACTCTTAATGGGTTCGTGTCTATCCGAAATCAAACAAACGTTGGCTTGTGGAGTGACATATTTTCTTAAATTTCCCAAAAACAAACTCCAACCCTCTTTTGTCTCACCTTCCACAATAGCATAGGCAATAGGAATTACATTGTCGTTCCCATCATGTGCAACTGCTACTAATAGAGTTCCCTTGTACTTGTCGTACAGCCAAGTCTCATCAACTTGTACAATTGGTTTGCAGAATTTGAACGCAGATATGCATGGAAGGTAAGCCCAAAATAGTCTATGAAATATCCTTATCCCACTTATCAAACTATTCTCATGATAAGCTGGGATCGTTTCCATTTCAATTTTGGTTCCTAGAGCAAACGTTTGCATAACCAATAACCATTGTGGGAGTTGATTGTAAGACTCTTCCCAATTGCCATAAATTTTTTGGATTGCTTTATTTTTTCCCATCCAAGCCTTTTTATAACCAACTATGTAGTTGTGTAAGGCTTGAATCTGAGCAATAATGACCTTCACTTTGATTGAAGGATGCACTTTCAAAACTTGCATTACACTTGCACATATCATATTAGAATCGAGCTTCGTATGATCTTGTGACAATGCGGAATTTGTGCATGTATAAGGCAAATTCAATTTACCATTCACCCACAAATCACTCTTTTTATGTTTTGAAGCTCTACATCTAAACAAACAATTTGGAGATGAACAACAAATAACGTACCTTTCTAAATCTAATTTATGTACCACAAAATTCAACGATTGTCTTAAATGGTACCGTTTGATTGCATGTACGCATTCATCCTTGTTTTGAAACTTCATTCCAACGGCAAGAGTTTCATCTTTTGATGGGTCTTCGTCAAACGAACATGTCATCAAATTCACTTGATTGCTCTGCATTATCTAAATTGATGTTTTTCATGTATGATGGTGGATGGAATTCTACTTCCATATCTTCGTCAACAACAATGTCATCGTCAAAATCACCAGATGATTCATCGAAGTATGTCTCATCATATTTACTATAATCACTCAATTCTTCCTCGCTGATATCATATAAGACACTAAGGGGAAGATCGCATTGTGGACTTATTGGAAGAGATTCATGATGGAGTTGAAAACTTTCTGGATGAGTTTGTTCTAGTTGGCTAGAGTATGGTTCATATTGTTGTGAAGGTTCATATTGTGATGTTCATAGTGTTGTGATGAAGAATATAAGTTGGGTTGATAAGGGTTGGTTTCATAAAAAGATGGGATGTAGTCGGGATTGGGTATGTTTGAGGACAATGGTTGATCAATGTTTGAGGAGCATCTTCAAAGTTAACATATAACTCAATGGTGCCAAGTTGTGACCACTGTGCATAAACATCAAACATGAGCTGAACATCTTCGTCGTCGCAAACCTTCAGTAGTTCAAACCTTGTTGTATTTTCACCAAAGAAAACAAGGTGTCGATAAACTATATCAGTTATCGTCACTTTGTCATCGAGTTGTAACTTTTTTTTAACGAAATTCTTTAGACGAGCAAGATTGCTTCCATAATGTATTTTGAACGCCTTTTTGTAATCACTTACAAACGTTTTACCTTCAACTTCGTCGACTATTGTACCATTGTAATAAAAAATACAAATTACTTGTTGAGAATCCATGATAAAATTTTCTTGAGTAAGTATGAAATGCTAGAAGTTTTAATGAGATAAAAGGTATAATGAGATAGAAGGTTTGGTAAGATAGTGAGATTTTATTGTTCTATTTATAGAAGGTATTGACATTTATTTTTCATCTAGATCATCCACAACCATTGATAAAAAAATTGAAAGGCCAAGATTAAATAGGATTGATATTTTTCATCCAGATCATCCACAACCGTTGATAAAAAAATTGTAAGGCCAAGATTAAATAGGAATTAGACCAATTTCATTGGTCCAAATCAAATAACTAGGATCCATCATCACAACCGTTGATAAAAAAACTTGGAAGGCCAAGATTTAATACAACTTGGACCAATTTGATTGGTCCAAATCAAATAACTTGGATCCATCATCTACATCCGTTGATACCATTAGATGAATGGCTGAGATTAAAGCTGACAGGCATCGCATCCTGGGGATGCGATCAGAAGGACAAGACTGGCAGCACATCCTGGGGATGCGATGATCAGAAGGACCAGACTGGCAATGCATCCTGGGGATGCGATGATCAGAAGGACCATGCAGGCAGCGAACCTGGGGATGTGATGATCAGAAGGAATCGTACGGTCGAGATGCGATTATATAATGGTATATACACTTATCATTTTCATTCACATCTTCAACCTTCTCAATCTCAATTTTTTTCAACCTTCTCAATCAAAATTTCTTTAACATTATCGATCAAAATTTTCACACATGGAATCATCTACTAATCACCGAGCTGAGTTTCGATACAATAATGCATTTGTAAATATATTTATTATTAATATTAATTTCTCATGATATTATAATAATATATTATTAATATTATTTTCATTAATTTCATAATATTATTTTTATTATTTTCATAATATTATTTTGATATATTTCATAATATTATTTTCATATATTTTTATTTATAGATACCATCCACGGACAAGTTGAAATGTCATGGTCACGTGAACAAAAAACATGGAAACTACAAAATAGATGTCGGCCTAATTACCGCGATGGTTGAAAGATGGAGACCAGAAAGTCATACATATCATCTCCCAATAAGTGAGTGCATGATAACTTTAGAAGACGTGTATTACCTTTAAGGATTAAATGTTTCTGGTATTCCAGTTTTTGGTTCAAATTTTGTGAATGTTAGAAGTGTCTGTGAAGAATATTTAGGAGTTATCTCACCTAAGGGGGCAACCATAGGTAATTTTATTAAATTGAAATGGCTTAAAGATACTTTTGACGGTGTTGGTGAAGATGCATCCGAAGTACAAAAACAAGCATCGTGTCGGGCATGCATTCTACATATGATTGGTGGATTTTTGATGTCGGACAAATCCAACAACCGTGTACATTTGAAATATCTTTCGCTAGTAGGAGATTTAAATAAAGCATCCCAATATAGTTGGGGTTCGGCAGTTTTAGCTACGTTGCATAGAGAATAGTGCGTTGCTACGAAACTCGACATCAAGTCTATTGGAGGATGTACTCTGTTGTTACAAAATTGGGCATGGTATCATTTGTCTTGTGTCGCTCTAGAATCACATAATGCATGGATATTTCCATTTGCACAAAAGTAACTATTGAAAATAATTTTTATATATTTTTCTTTTTTTTTAAATAACTACTTACCATATTACTAATATTTTTATATTTTTTATGTTTGATATATTCAACAGATTTAATTCTGGTGGTCTGAATTTTAGTAGAGTTCCTCATAACGACATAGAAGGCTACATGAATACAATCGATCACATGGTGGTTCAAGAAGTAATATTAATATTCATTCACATTTAGTTGAACTTTTTTAATTATATATTTTTATATATCTTATATTTACTTAGCCTATTTTTTACATATCAGTTTCGGTGGAGGTCGTATCTCGGGTTCCAACACGAGGTACCCGAACAAGAGATGAACACTTGGACGACATGTACCTATCTACATTGTTATCATATTGTCGAAAAACATCATGTAGATAAAGTCGCACTTCAGTTCGGCTTCCATCAACCAATTCCGCAACCACCAGAGGACATGACAATATACCATGAGGTCAACATGAGGCGTGGCATTGATGAAAATTGAGGGTGGTTTGGAAAGAAGAGATTCAACATTGGAATGAATGTCAGAATTACATACTGCACGGTCCATTCATAGAAGGTTTTTTATGCCAGAGTAACGAATATATGAATTGGTTCAGACATCACACCAAATTATATATATCCGTAGAAAGATATTTGCGTGATCCACGTTTGCAACCTTCAATGTATCCTGATGTTCACTCAACCCCTCAATCAATCCCACAACAACATACCATGCACCAAACACCACCTTTATCGTCACCACCAAATCTACATGAATCTACATATATACCGACTCAAGACTACGTTCCTTTAGTGCCAACAATGCCAACACCCGTTCATCCGATAGATAGTGGAATTTTCTATAATTTGTTTGGTACTCATTACACAACACCTGAGTCGGCTTATGCTGTTTTTGATTCGATGTATAACATCGATACTCAAAATTATACGGAGGCAGGTGGTAGTGGTTCTAATCCACATACAAATTACAACGAAGATAATGATCAAAATGAGGATCAACCACAACAACCTAAACTCGTACAAAGGACTAGGCGAGTTCGAGATCAACCACAAAGATAATGATCAAATTGATGTAGTTTTTTCTTTCAATTTGATGTATTTTTTTCATTTCAAATTAATGTATTTTTTTTAATTTTATTAATATAATTTATTATTATTATTGTTATTATTATGTTTATAATTTTATTTTTTTATTATGTTTATTATTATTACAATTTTTTTATCCTAAATATTATTTTTTTTAATTTTTTTATTATGTTTATTATTCTTAAAATTTTATTTTTTAATTATTATTATTATTTAATCTGTAATTATTAATATTATTAAAATTATTAATATTATTATTATTTATGAAAGTTTTTTATTTTTTTTATTTAATTTTATTTAATTTATTAATTATTTTAAATATTTATAATTTATTATAATTATATATTACATATTTTAATTATGAAATAAATGAAAAAAAAAAGTATGTAGATCATCGCACCCTGGGGGTGCGATGAGCAACTGGCCCAGGAAAAAAAAAGTCCTTCAGGTCGCCGCACCCTATACCTGCGATGAGCTACTGAGCCCAAAAAGTAGGGCAATCCGGAAAATAAGTTTCAGAGTGGAGCATTTAGGGGAAAAAAAAAAGGATATTTTAAAGAAAAATCCACCGGTGGTGGGCTTGAATAAATATTTCAGAAATGTCAAATTTTTAAAATTTTAACCGGTAAACTAAATATAATATTTTATTGTAATGATTTGAAAACACAAATTTTTTTGCTAATATATATATATATATCAATTCTTGGAGATAAAATGATGCTAAATGAAACCGCAAGGACAAAACTGAAAAATTAAAATTTTAGAGAGATTAAACTTAAAGTATCTTATATTTATAGGGACCAAAATTGAATCGTTAGATTATTGAAATTAGAACTAATAAATCATTGTTTATGTAATTAGGATAGATTGAACCGTTGAATCAACAACATTTGAATTACTAAGTTCATTGATCAACGATTCAATCTTAACTTATTAAACTAACTATATATGATTGATTTGGTAGCTGAGGTGGAAGAGTTAGGATGTAGTGTGCACTACGCCAAAAATTGCCTTTTACAGTGCTTTTTTTAAGCCCTTTACAGCGTTTTTAAGTGCTCTAGTATCTAGTGTTGTAAAAGGATACATCAGCGTTATTGAAAATACAAAAAGCGCTGCAAACAAGAAGCGCGCTTCTTATATTGGATTTACAGTGCTTATAAGAAATTTACAGTGCTTTTTTAGAAAAAGCGTTGTAAAAGGCTTTAAAAAAGCACTGTAGAACGTTTTAAAAAGCGCTGTAAATGAATTTTTTATGGCATTTTTTAAAAAAGCATTGTCTTTTTTATTTTATATTATGAACATCAAATATCACATTTAGATTCTTCTTTTCAACATTAAAATTCACATCACAACAACAAATTCATATTCACATTCAATAATATCAATTACAAGTGTTTCACAGCAACAAATTACAATAAATTACAATATGAATTACATATATTATCAGAAAAAATTACATTCAACATATTCACAGTATGAATTACATATTCACAGAACAAATTACATCATGACAATAGCAATATATTCACAGTATGAATTACATATTCACATAACAAATTACATCATGACAATATATCAACAAATTAATTACAAATTATATAATGTTCATTTCGAGGACAAACTGGCACCATTCTTCTTTCAATTCTTTGAGATCATTTTCAGAGTAAGTTGGGTTGAACCTTTATGGTTGTATGGATATAACTTAGTGAAAATGGAGAATGGTGAAAACAAATAGTACGTACGTAATGAATATGGACAGAGACAAGGGTTCGCACTAAGGAGAAGGGTTCGTATATGGAGAATGGTTCATATAGAGAGTACGTAATGATAAGGGTTTCACACTCTCAAGTTCGTAAGGGATGAGAATATACGTAATGAAGAAGAAAATGAAGAGACAGTTTCTTATATTATCAGTTTACATAATATAATAAAAACCCTTTTACAGCGCTTTTTACAAAGAGCGCTTTAAAGATTATATAAAAAGCGCTTTAAGTAGTATTTTAGAACACTTATATACACACTATATAAAAGGCGCTATATGAGCATTTTACAGCGCTTTTTATCCATAAGCGCTGTAAATGTTTTGTACTTGTATTTTATTTTTTCTTTTACAACGCTTTTTCCCATAAGCGCTGTAAATGTTCTGTACTTGTAATTTATTTTTTTGAAACCATTTACAGCGCTTATGAGCAAAAGCGCTGTAAATGTTTTGTACTTGTAAATGTTTTATACATAAGCGTTGTAAATCTGGACATTTGATATTTTAATCTGGACTAAGGCTTATGTTCTGGACTAATGTCATATCCTCTGATGATGTTATTTTTACTTCCCTTTGATGCTATCCTCTGATGTTTGCCTTTGATGACATCCTCTGATATCCTCTGGAGGTGTATCCTCTGGTATCATCTGGAGGTGTATCCTCTGGAGATGTATCATTTGATATCCTCTAGAGGTGTATCATCTGGAGGCGTATCCTCTGGTATCCTCTAGAGGTGTATCCTTTGGTGTATCATCTGGTATCCTCTGGATGCATCCTCTGACACTGTAATTGTTTTGTCTCTTGTAATTGTAATTTTTTTTATACCATTTATAGCGCTTGTGGGCAAAAGCGCTATAAATGTACTTGTATTTTAATTGTACTTGTATTTTATTTTGCATTTTACAATACTTGTGATATAATATCCAAATATTGTTCATATCAACTTATATGATGAGTTTAGATTATAGTTAAAAAAATTATCAAATTGTCATCTCTAAAATAATTAAATAATATAATTAAAAAAATTATACGATGAATTATATAAGCATAAAATCAAATACTGGTTAGTTCTAGCAGGTCAAGTTATTACATGAAATTTTACACAATGAGTACAGATCATTACATGACTTATATAAAACTAATAAACACACTTAAGATGCCCTTCTTCTTTTCCTGGTGGGATTCACATTTTTTTGTCCATTAACGATAAACGATGGATTAATCCAAATTCCCTCATCATGATCATCTCTAAGATATAAACCATCATCAGTTGAATCAATTTCATATGGTTGTGATGTCGCAAAGAAAATATCATTACCAACATCTTCAACGTTGTTGTTATCATCACTTATTTTATTGGTCGATAGGACAACAGACCATTTATCATCAGCAGGATCAGTGACATAAAACACTTGTTGAGCTTGCGACGCTAAAATAAAAGGTTCATCTTTGTATCCCACCCTCCTAAAATCAACAAGCAAGAACCCTGACTCATCAATCCGAACGCCATTATTATTATCGACCCACTTGCAACCAAAGATGGGAACGCGAAACATTGTGTAATCCAACTCCCATATGTGCTCGATAACCTCAAAATATGATAGATTTGCAAATATTGGGTTTTTGTCTTTTGCACTTGAGATATGCATCGCTTCAGCTACTAGAGTGACTCCGCTATTTTGCATAGTGGTTTGCTCATCTTGTTTTGTGGTATAAAATGTATAGCCGTTAATTACATAACCGGTGTAAGAAAAGACATGTAAACTCGGGCCATTTGCTAGCCACCTCAATCTCTCTGAAATTGAAGCGGGGTCTATATCAAACTTTGAGCTAATGTGATTTTTTAGCCAAGGGATAAAACTTCGATTGTACTCTCGTGTTATCCAATTTTTATTCTTGTTCACGTTCAAACTAGATAACTGATCCATGTGTATTGTAACATACAGTTGAACCACATCAACATTGTGCAGAACATACAATTGTGCCTGCTCCCATTCTGTTCTTGATATAGTCATTACTCTCTTTCCAATTTCCCTTTTCCTGTTATTCTTCGCGAATGACGAGACATAGGAAGTCCTATGGATTCAACATTGGATAGATATTCAGTACAAAATTCAGCAGCTTCTTCGACAATGTACCATTCAACAATACATCCTTCTGGCAATTCAAAGAAAATTGACTTTTTCATCCACCCAGTTTTGACAAGCTCTACCGCAAATGGTTTGCCAAAATTATTGGTCAAACCTTGTACTTTTTCCAATATTTGATATCTAGTCGGTGCTTTTGGAGCAATACCTTCCTCTGATTTTCCATTGAATGCATTTATCCACCCACGATAATGATGACTAAAAGGTAAAAATCTACGATGCCCAAGAAAGACGTTCTTCTTACAATGTTTCAACCGCATCCAATCTGTACTCTCTTCACATATAGGACAGGCATACTGACCTTTAATGCTATACCCTGATAAATTACCATATGCTAGAAAATCATTAATTGTGCCGAACAACATAGCCCTCAAATTGAAATATTCTATCTTATACCCATCATAAACTTCCACACCTGACTCCCATAACTTTTTTAACTCTTCAATTAAAGGAGCCAAGTAAACGTTGATATCATTCCCCGATTGTTTGGGTCCAGAAATTAACAGAGACAACATCATAAACTTGTGCTTCATAATGAAAAATCAAAAAAATGATAATGAACCATGGAGGTAGGTTATAAATCAACAAAATCACAAGCCACATGCTATGTGATATGCTTTGAAGACCATGTGAATTCATTCCATCAGTAGAAAGTGCAAGTCGTAGATTTCTTGACTCTCTACCGAAATCAGGATACTCGTGATCAATTTTTGCCAATTGTGGAGAATCTGCAGGGTGTCCTAACTTTCCATCTCTAATTCTTTCATCTACATGCCATGTCAAGTGTTTTGAATCTTCTTCGCTGCGATAGATTCGCCTAAATCTTGGTATTATAGGAAAATACCACACTGCATGCCATGTCAGGTGTTTTGACTTTTGCTGGAGTAGATTCTTTCTTCTTATATCGAGAGACATTGCATTTCGAACACGTCTTTAGTAATTCATATTCTTTTCGAAATAAAATGCAATCGTTAGGACACGCATGAATCCTTTCGTAACTCATGCCAATAGAGCACAAAATTCGTTTAGCCTTATAGGTTCGACTGGGAAGTTCATTATCATCTGGCAACATATCTTTTAGGAGTGTTAATAATTCTGTGAAACTTTTATCAGACCATCCATTTCTCGCTTTTAAGTTGTACAACTTTAATATCGCCGAAAGTCTTGTGAATTTAGTACAGCCATTATATAATGGTTTCTCTGCATCACTCAACAAACTCTCAATCATTTTAGGGAAATCCCAAAGATCTTCTTCAACTGCTTTTGCAATATCTTCAACTCGATCCTGCTCATATGTATCTGTGTCGAAATCATTTGAATCATATGTCGCATCATTGTCAAAATAAGTGTTCCCTTTTTTTTTTCTCACCATGTTTTATACAACATGTATAACATTGATCAATTCCATGCCAAACTAAATGTTCTTCCAATTCATATGCTCTAACGCATTTTCCAAAACAACATTTTAAACAAGGACAAGTGATTCGATTTGGGTCTTTTGCATTCTTCACTGCAAATTCAACAAACTCCTTCACTCCATTTTCATACTCTTTTGACAATCGATTGGCAGACATCCATTTCCGGTCCATTTTAATTATATGACCTATATGAATGCAGTAAGAACAAATCAATATATAACAAATTTATCAAAACATAACAGAACAGATCGAACAGATTTTATATGATTTATCATGTAAGAATTTATGAATGCAGCTTATGAATGTAGTATATATGAATGCAGTGTTACACAAATTAACAATCTATAACATCATACAAATCTATAGTATATATAGACTAATATTGGAAAATGGAAACCAATGTCCAAGGTCATGCATACAAGTCTAATTTCAAAACAGAACAGATTTATCATCTAAAGTTTTATATGCATGGTTTATCAGGTAACAATTTATTAGTTTTAGAGACAATAACAAATTAATAAATTAATACAATACCCGAGACAACAATCACTCAGTAAAAATGGGCGCAAAGTAGAGGAGAGGAAAGTTCGTAATAGGGTTCGAAAGGATAAAACGTATTAAATATGTTTTTATTTTTTTATTTATATATAACTGCTTGTAATTTTACAGCGCTTATGTCCATAAGCGTTGTAAAAGGCTTTCAAAAATTAAATTTGAAAACATTTACAACATTTACAGCGGTTTCTAAAAAAGCGCTGTAAATATAGTGTGTGGGCGCTATATTTTACAGCGCTTTTAACCATAAGTGCTGTAAATATAATTCGTAATATAGTGTTTGGGCGCTATAATTTAAATTTTAAAACTTTTACAGCGTTTTTATACAAAGCGCTATAAATGTAGCGCTCTAAACTTTATATGAGAGCGCTATATTTTACAGTGCTTTTATGGGAAGCGCAATATATATTATGTGAAATCGCTATGACCCTACAACAACACTTTTCTGTAAATCCTAAACCCTTCATGACCCTACAACAGCGCTTTTTCTAAAGCGCTTGTCATTAAAGCGCTATTGTATCCTCTGTTATTTTTAAAATATTATACAATAGCGCTTTTATTTATCAAGCGCTTTAAAATGTGCGCTGTAAAAGGCCATTTTTGGCGTAGTGGTGATAAGAAGGTTGCAGGTTCTCTACCCTCAACAAAATACTGACAATACTAATTACTATTATTGGCCGGTGCAAAAAATAATAAAAATGGTCCAACGATTCAAACTATCCTAATTGCACAAACCATAACATAGAAATTCTAATTTTGATGATCCAATGACTCAATCTAGTATAATTACACATACAATAACATTGAAATTATAATTTCCATCATCCAACAATTCAATATTAACTAGTTAGGCTGACTATAACTTTGAAATTATAATTTTGATGTTCCAACGGGTAGATCTAACTTAATTACACTAACAATTACTTAAAAATTCTAACTTAAATGATTCAAAATTTCAACTTAACTAATTAGATTGACTATGACTTAGAAAATTTAATTTCTATTATCCAACAGTTCAATTTTAAGTAATTAAACCAAATATAACTCAAAAATTCTAATTTCGATGATCCAACGGTTGAACCTAAACTAATTACACAAATAATGACTTACAAATTCTAATTTTGATGATCCAACAGCTCTATCTTATTTGAATAGATTGGCTAAGACTTAGAAATTATAATTTCTATGATCCAACGGTTCAACTTAATTAGGTCAGATTGAATCGTTGGATCATCAAAATTATACTTTCCAAGTCATTGTTTGTGTAATTAGGTTAGATTGAATTATTGGATCATCAAAATTAGAATTCACAAGTCTTAGTCAGTCTAACTAGTTAAAATTGAACAATTGATCCTAAGAACTTCTACAAAACTATTAGTTGAATTAGGTTGGATCAAACTATTAGATAATCGAAATTATAATTTTTAAGTTGTAGTCAATCTAATGAGTTAAGATTGGACTGTTGGATCATCAAAAATAAAATTTCTAACTTATTGTTTATTTAATTATGTTAGATTGAACCGTTCGAACATCAAAATTAGAAAACAATGGTGGAAACTGCTTTTTAGATTATCCAACAGTATAATCTAACCTAATTACACTAACTATGATTTAGAAATTCTAATTTCGTTGATCCAACGGGTCAACCAAACCTAATTACACTAATTATAACTATGATTTAGAAATTATTACACTAACTATGACTTAAAAACCTAACTTCGACGAATTTATCTATTGTGTTTACTAAAGAATGAATCTGTATGTTTAAATGTTATGAATTTTGTGTATGAGTCCTCATTTACGTGGTTATGAATGATTAACGGTGTTTACATAACACAATTGTGGATCCATGACTCAAATTTAGAAGATACAAACTTTAAGCTAACATTAATAATAATAATTAGAATATATATCAATAAAAATAAATATTTAAATTTTATAATTTATTTCCAAAAAAAAATTTGAATTAATATATTTATTAATTTTGCAAACAACATGCGCAACAAATAATTTAGTTCGGTGGTAAAGTATTGATAACTAAATTTTACAATACAGATACAAACTTTGTATGCTCTATCTTGTCAATATAAATTTGATTATTTTCAAAAACGAAAGAAAATCTAGAAATTGATAATTTTCAAATAAGAATAAGAAAAAAAATCTAGAAATAGAAAATAATTAATTATTGGTAATGCATGATAGCATCTAATTGTGACAATAATATAAAATTAACTGTAACAGAGCAATAAAAAATGCATATATAAAAACCTTTTAAAAATAATGGTGAGAGAACTTACAACTATGTAATAACCTATTTTGAAACGGGGGCATTTGCCCACTCAATTTGATATGCATCTATCCCTGATTTATATATAGGAAACTTCAAAGAACCAACAACAACGTTGACGAAACTTCATGCAAAACCATATATTTCAACGCTAACACATAATTCTATAAAAATTTACATTCATTTGGTTTGAGAAAAATTACTAGTTAAGGGCTGAATCATTTAAATACTTACATTTTTGTTTAATAAAATTTGGATATTTAAATCGACGAAATGCAGCTACAAGTACACATGTAATTTGTTTTTTCTTCCACATATATTATGTACATTAATATTATTAAAATGAATTGTGGTGTTTGTTAAGTCAATTGAAGATGGAGATAGAATTCCCTTTGATCAAGTCAAGCACAATGACGAAATCTGTGGATCCAAGGCTAATACCATGAAAACATAAAAATTTCACATTGAAAACAAATAAATAATATCTTGGTCCCAAATGAAGAAGTTACTATTCACACATTTCCCCTGTCCTTTTTTGAAAAGAAAACAAAGAAAATACTTGCATTGTTTCGTTTCTAATCCTAATATCGAACCTACCTGCCCCCATAAAGGCTGTATCTGACGAAGTTCTATCAACCAATTGGAATAACTGTGGCTTAGAAGTATAGTGGGCCTTAATTCTATGATTTTTAGTGAGGCAAATGGCCAAATGGTTGTGATGGATAGCTTACCTAGTCAACAAAAGCAACTTACGTGATTCAATATACTATTTTCTGTATATAAATAAAAGAGATAAAATAATATTTTTATTAACTATTCTTATTAATTATTAGTGTATTTACTATTATTATTACTGTAAAATAGGAAATATTAAATTGAAAGTAAAACATGTAATATTAATTAAAAAATATAATGGAAAAAAATACAATTAATGTTATATTATCGATTAAAAAATGTTATTTATTTTTTAAAAATTATTTTTATAAATAAATCATTTACGGTGGAGAAAATATTATCTTTAGGGAACTGTTTAACCGATACGTCTATGAATTGATGCCCCAAACACTAGGAAGTTGCTACTTGCCATGCCAAGCCAATTATATACTTTTACGATGATTAGTTGAGTGTATGGCACTTGCTATTGGTTGCTTTATTAAAATAATGCATTTCAACAGCTGTGTGCTCTTTCTTCATTGGTTTACTCCGGTAGGAATGGAATAAAAAATAGTTCAATCCGCATACGTATTATTTGCATATGTGCTCTGCCGTGCCAGGTATGGAGCATTTTAAATTTGAAACTAATTTGGCTTTATTAGATTACATTCGGAAATTTCAGGTTTTTTATCAAATGGAAAATAAAAAAAGAAAAACAAGAAAAACAAGAAATCATTAGTAAAAAAGGACTTAGGAATACCTCTCTTTTGAAAGTAATACTAGGATATACCTCTCTTTTGAAAGAATCTTTCGAAAGGACATAGGAATTGAAATTGAGAGGTATAACATAGAATGTTCTATCCACATTCACTAACTTTGTAACAATTACTAACAATTAATTTTGGCTTTTTTAATTTTCTTTTTTAATTTTACGGGTAGCATAAAGGTGGTGTTGAAATGTCCCTTCTAGATTCATAGTCAGAGCACATTGAGTATTAAAATCTAAAATTATATCACAAAAATAGACATTTCAAACTACGTCCAAACCCTTAATAATGATCAGTACTTTCGGCTTAATATTAGAAGCAACACCATATGATTATAGAAACCCAACACACCACTCCCTAAGATGATATCAAATTAAGCCTTTGAACATACCCTACCCGGACCATCAAATGGGCTTCTATGATATTAAAATTAAAGACTCAACAGAAAGAGCATGCAAGTGACCCATCAAGCTGGGTTGACTTACAAGAAGATGAATCAATGAGGTGAGAGTTGGTAAAATTAGTCATAAATCCTTCTAAATTGTATCATTAACAACAACATCTCTAGCCCTTCAAAAAGCCCATCCAACTGTTAACGAGAGAATTCCTTGCTCGGATAAGGAGTTAGACTCAATCTAATTCATACCAGATGTCAAAATGAAATAAGAAAAAAATCACCATTAAAGTGGAATCTATTTGAAACAACCTTCGCATGCCGAAAATCCATGAGGAGATGCAACAATTTTTTTGAATGAGAACCACACAAATAACAAGAGGATTATGAAGTGAAATGCCTAGAACTCGATTGCTAACAATTGTTTATGCTTTCATTATTTGCTGTCTCTTAATCCTATTATTTTTACTCCAAGAAAGTAACCAAAGCTAAACCAATTTTTTTAAATAAATTATCAAAAAGTTATCAACTATGGCAAACACAATTCAACTCCCACTTCTCGTGTTTTCACCTTCACTAATAACTCTCTATTGAGAGTATATTGCTTTCATATTTGTCTTTTGATGTGTTCTTGGCTTTTTCAAAATTTCTTCTTAGCACATTGCCTTTTTCATTCTCTCTCCATCTCTTTCACTCATAATGGACTGAGTGAGTTCTTCTTAAATAGAGAAAAGAAGTGTCCATTGAGGATATTACTGCTCAAGATCTTCAATCACCATTTAATGGCATATCATTATTTACAATATATCCATATATATCTTTGTGAGTGATTATGCTTATCTTGGTACGAAGACATGGAAATAGAGGAATACTATAATTAGAGCATATCTTAAATACTTTTAGACAAGTACCAGATTTAGAATGTTCATCAAAGGATGTGTAAATCCTTTGTCTTCTTTGGAGCATTGACTTTCATCAGAGTGTTGACTTCTTTCCGATCATTGACTTCTTTCAAAGCATACAATATAAATCAATGTCAGACGATCAGATGCTCAAAGTGATTATCATAGGCACACGATCACTTGCTTGTTAAGCTTATCAGAGGCAGACAAACAATTGCTTTGTCAATCTTATCATAGGAAGATGAGCATAACATAGTTGTGTTCAATAGAGGCAACTGAAACAGAACATATCATGTATTTCCAGAGTCACCAGAGCCAGAGCATTGGTTGCATTATCAAAGTCAGCCAACACAGAGCATCGCTCGCGTAATTGGTAGCGCGTGTCAGAGAGCTTGCATTAGACTCAGACTGACGAGGTGAAGTAGAGTTTTGTTGTTCCTTTGTCTTCGTCCAATCACTAGAGGATATAGCTTATATCATAACACATACTTCGTATCACTCTTCTTTAAACTACATAATGTAATATTTGCTATATTACGACTTGCTTCATTAATAGACATAGTTATTTGTTTGTTAGATGATGATATTCTTTGTGTTTAAAACACTTAGATTATAATCTCTAATTTACTTGTAATTTATACTACCTTAAAGTAGATAGTCATTAATATAACTCTTTGTCTTCCAATTTAATCTACGCTCTTAGCAAATACATTTAGGAGATCATTGTTCTTTATTTATTTTTTTATCATCAAAACATTAACGAGATGATTGTAGCTAAAATCACTTTTGAACTAACAAATATAAACTTTAATGTATCATAAAGAGATATCACCCAAACATTGGGAAAAATTAAAATAAGTAGTTGAAGGATATTGACAATTTTAATAATCACGTTGAACACAGTAAGCATTATGTTGGATATGGGCTTGAAGAATGTTATTGCCTTTTGTGATACTTATTAGAGAATATTTCTGCCCATAACTTATGTTAGTTGTGCATTATGTCCCAAACATTATTACATAGAAGAAAGGTATTTGCATGTAAAGTTAAATGAATACCAAGCCCACCTTTCACCTTTGACATACAATGTTCTTAAAGCCTCTTGAAGCTATGTATTGTGTGGAGCCTCTCCAAACCTTGAGTGTTCTTAAAGCTTCTCAAATCTAAGTATCATCTGAAGTCTCTCCAGACCTTTAGTGTTCTTAAATCCTCTCCAAGGTAATTATTATTCAGAGCCTCTCTATATCTTGAGTATTATTTCTTGTGTCTCTAAGCATCGAGTATTGTCAGAACCAAGAAGGTTTGAAGAGAAATTCCTTCTCTTGTTTTGATGATAACAAAAGATATTTTGTGGAAACAATTTAATGCACTAATGATTTAATTAAGTATGCATACTCTGTTATTGGTTGCTTTGATTGTGCAAGCAACAATCTACTTCAATTTCCTCTGGAGATGCAAGCAAATTTTTGACTTAGTTGGCTCTGATGACTACACCAAGCGTCTAATTCGTCTGCCTCTGAAGAAATTCCATACATATGGAAAAAGTTAATGCTCAGCCAATGCTCACAATAAAGTCAACGCTATGAAAAAATCAATGCCTTTGAAGAAGTCAACATTTTGATGAAAGTTAATGATCTGATGAGAAGACAAAGTTGTGTGCATCCTCTTATAATTTGCATGCTTAGCTGGTTTGTAAGACAATGCTCTAATTATCCTATCCTCTGATCCTATACCCTCTGCTTCTTATGTATTCATACAAGTTACAAGGAGTAATTTCTGGAATTATGATATGACTTAAGCTCGACAGATAAAGACCACACCCTAAAGACTCTATAAAAAGCACATGTTTCCTTACTTTCAAAAAGATAATAACCAAGAAAAAAAAAAGCACAACAACTACACGCAACGCAGAGGATCAAAGTGAAGATTCAAAGGCTAAAGAGTTATCCTTCATCTCAAGGAAGATTCAGCACACGTGGTACAAGAAGAAACCATTCCCTCAAATAGACTTCAAAAAGTATTAGAACAAAGAAAAAGGTATTGAAAAGAAGAAACTCACATGTTTCGAGTGCAAGGAATATGGACACTTCAAGGCAGAATGTTGAAAACATGAGAGAAGAAGTCAAAAGATAGAATCAAAAACCAAGAAGAAAGGTCTGATTACGTGGGATGATTTTGATGAATCCTCTAATGATGAAGAGATGGAAAACAAGGTTCTGATGGCTGGTATACAATCTTTCTCTAATTCGACCTATTATGAAGAAATCAAGATATTCTCTTATCTATCTTGTAATGAGCTTATAACTGATTTAAATGAGTTTTTAAATAAAACTCATTATGTGTTTTCAAAACTAAAAATTCTAAGAAAAGCTCATAATGATTTGATTGAAAAATATAGCTCTCTTGAAAAAGATTTTGAAACACTTAAGAGAGAGAAAATGACTCTGAATGAAAACATTTCAAAACCTTCAGATGATAAGATCTGTAACTTAGTCAAATACGAATTAGCTTTTCGAAATTTTCTTACAAACAACATAGATAGAACTAAGCAAGCTTCAATGATCTATGGTGCCATCAGAAATGAAAGGTGATGAATTTGGTTTGAAAATCCAATTGAAAATAAGAAAGGAAATAGCAAAGTATCTTGTCCTATGCTATTAAAGAACATAACAGAGTATTTTCTCCTATAACAGAGAATCTTGTCTATATGGTATGTTCTAAGAAAGGACATAGTAAGGTATCTTGTCCTATGCTTATAACATGGAAAGACAATAAGCCATTAAAAACTAACAAAACAGGACCCAACCAAATTTTGGTACCTAAAGATAAAATAGTTCCTCTTGCAAATGTCCTTAGCAGCAGAGTTAAGACACCAATCATAGTACCTGAATGGTGGCTGCTCACGACACATGATGGGAGAAAGGTCTATGTTCCAAGACCTGACCTTGAAGGTAGGAGAAACAATTGGATTCAGAGGAAACCAGAAGGGAGTAATAATTGGTCATGGTACATTTGGTAATGGTTCCTTATCCTCTATTAAAAATGCATTGTTTGTTAAAGTACTAGAACATAACATATTGAACATAAGTCAATTAGGTGACAATGGTTATGATACTGTCTTTAATTAAAAATCCTGTAAGGCAATCAGTCAAACTGATGGGTGTATACTTTTTACTAGTCAGAGGTAAAATAATCTTAACAAAATAAATCTTTTTAACTTAGATCTTCCCAATTTGAGATTAATCTCAAAATTAAAGAAAAATGTCATTGTTGATGATTATACTAGATAAACATGGGTTACATTCCTTAATCACATAAGGTCTTCACTATCGTTTATAAACAAGTGTGTAATGAAAAATGTCTTTCAATCATTACAATTAGTAGTGATCATGGTGGTGAATTTGAAACAAAAAATTGAAAACGTTTGTGAAGAGAAAGGAATTTTAAACAACTTTTCCTCTCCTAGAACATCTCAGCATAATGGTTTTGTAGAAATAAAAAATCAATCTCTTCAAGAAATGGCGCGCATTATGGTTAATGAGACGAATGCTCCATTGACCATAGTGCGCGCCATTTAGATCAAAGTCTTTATCAAACCTATTCTAAATAAGACTCCCTATGAATTGTGGAAAAGTAAAAAACCCATCTTTGGCTAAGTTTGCTATATTTTAGATACTAAGGAAAAACTTGGCAAGTTTGATTCACGATCACAAAAGTGAATCCTTTTGGGAAAGATTGAAAGGTATAAGCCTACATAGTATACAACTAGGAGACTCTGATTATGGAAGAACTAATCCATGTTAAGTTTGATGAGAAACAACTTGACTATACAAAGTTATAGCTAGATGATGATTTTGCAGGTCCACAAAACTAAGAGGAAACAAACAACCCAGATAAAACCCCAAAATTAGAGGAATTGAACACATTAGAGGAAACAAACAAAACAACATAAGATAAGACTGATAACATCAAAACAAGTCAAGATCTTCTAGAATCTAGAACAAGATGGAAGAACAATTCATCTCATCTAGACTCTTTGATTATAGGGAACAATAGTAACCTTGTAAAGACCAGATCTACTCTAAAAGACAAATCTTTTTTGGTCTGCTCTTTCAGATCGAACAAACCTCTATTGATGAAGCCCTATCAGAAGATGGAAAGATTCTGGAAATGCAAGAAGAGCTCAACGAATTCAAGATGAATGACATTTGGGATCCTATATCTAGACCATAGGAAAAAACACCCATTGGAACCAAGTGGGTATTCAAGAATATGTTGAATGAGAAAGGATAAGTTACACCAAGACGTTTGCTCCGGCTGACATGGTTAGAGGCAATTTTGATTTTATTATCTTTTGCTGCATATAATAATACCATCTTATATCAAATGGAAGTAAAAAGTGCTTTTTATTTGGTTATATAAATGAGGAAATATATGTTAACCAACCTCTTGGTTTTGAAAATGTTGAGTTCCCATACCATGTTTTTAAACATAAAAACTACTTGTATCGTTTGAAACTATTAGAACCAAGTTGGTTCTAAGTACTTAGGATTTTGATGTTTACAAAAGCACTCCATGTAATCTTATTTTGTACTTAGAATTATTATATTAAATGCCACCAGAAGATGAAGTTACCAAAGGCAGAAGATGAAGTCACCAGAGACAAAAGATGAGTTACCAGAGGATAAAATCAGACCAGAGGATACACCTCCAGAAGATACCAGATAATGCATCCAGAAGGTACCATAGGATGCATCCAGAAGGTACCATAGGATGCATCCCGAAGTTACCAGAGGATACACTAGGATGTCAAAACACCACCAGAGGATATCTTTCCTGGCCCAGATTAGAAAGAAGCAGAGTCCAGAAGGAGACCTGGACCAGATCAGAAGGAAGTCTACCAGAGGGAGACTTATTCCAGACCAGAAGGTATCATAATTCAGACTTGGTCCAGAATTAATTCTGACCAGAAGATAGTCTGGTCGTGAAATGATAATCAGTCCAGACTTGATCCAGACAAAATCAGAGCATAAATTAATTGGTCCAGAACAAGAGATTTAATCCAGATTTGGCCCAGACCAAAAGATAGCATGGTCCAGAGTATAAAATTAAGTCCATATCAGAAGAAATGATACACCTCCAGAAGATACCAGATAATGCATCCAGAAGGTACCATAGGATGCATCCAGAAGGTACCATAGGATGCATCCCGAAGTTACCAGAGGATACACTAGGATGTCAAAACACCACCAGAGGATATCTTTCCTGGCCCAGATTAGAAAGAAGTAGAGTCCAGAAGGAGACCTGGACCAGATCAGAAGGAAGTCTACCAGAGGGAGACTTATTCCAGACCAGAAGGTATCATAATTCAGACTTGGTCCAGAATTAATTCTGACCAGAAGATAGTCTGGTCGTGAAATGATAATCAGTCCAGACTTGATCCAGACATAATCAGAGCATAAATTAATTGGTCCAGAACAAGAGATTTAATCCAGATTTGGCCCAGACCAAAAGATAGCATGGTCCAGAGTATAAAATTAAGTCCATATCAGAAGAAATGATTGTCCAGATTTAATCCAGACTTGATCCAGATCAGAAGGTAAATATCCAGATTTAATTTCTGTACAATCCAGTCCCAGTCCAAAATTGGTCCAAATTAGGGGGAAATTGTTCAGATCAATGGTCCAGTTTCGAAGCATATGGCCCAGTGTTGGCCGAGATCAGAAGATCAGACCATATGGCCCAATGTTTGTCGAGACCAAAAGATCAGAACGTGTGGTCTAGTATTGGCCGAGATCAGAGGATCATAGCAGATCAGTTTGTATGGTCCAGATGTGGACAAGATCAGAAGATCAAAGGGTCTAGATTTAATCATGATGACAATTACTAGAGGCTTGATTAAATTCGAATAAGACTTGATTAAATTTTAATAGAAATTTGATCAAAGTATTAAGAGGATTTGATAAAAAAATAATTGGAAGTCTTGTAGGAATTCAGAAGCTATTGGTGGGAAGAAAGATTTGATCCAGAATTAATCAGGAATAGGATTGGCCAAAGTTATTTTCGAATGCATATCTGGAGCTAAAAAGATATGTTTTTTATTTAAGAGAAACCCGATTGGCCAAGTTATTTTTGCAAGAGTATCTGGCAAGATACAACTCGAACTTAAGCATGGAAGAGACACCAATTATTCATCTATAAAAGGAGGCTCAAGGTAGAAGACTCAGCATCGAAAATACTTGAGAGTCACACACTTCCAAAAGCAAAATACTTGAGTTTTCAGTGAGGTCAATTGTGAGTATCCGCTTTCTAGAAGCAAGTACTCTATGTTTTTCTTTCCCTTGTGTTAGATCAAGTTGTTGAAGTAGAGTCTAAAATTTGAAGGAGTCAGAAGGAGTAGCAGATTACTTAGCAGTTAGATTCAAGGTTCTTTTCCTCAAAAGTCTAGGATTGTTAGAATGTTTGAGAAGACTGGCATTGAGGGTTAGTGGTATTGTTGTAATTCAAGGTTTTTGAATTAGGGAAATCCTTCAAAGTGAAGGGATTGGACGTAGCCTAGTTAACGATGAACCAGTATAAACTTCTGAGTTTTATTTTTACTTTATATCCGTTGCTAACTCTGTTTTATTCATACATCAGGTTTTGTTATAAAACTGAAAAAACAAAAAAAGTAATCAAGTTAGTCAAACACAATTCAACCCCCCTTCTCGTGTTTGCACCTTCAATTGGCATCAGAGCTCGGTCTCAAGGCTGAGCACTTAACAATATTTAAAGAAAGGTCCAAGGGGGTTCAACATGGCAGAATCCAAAGATGATTTTGGAGGCAATATCAACAGACTACCACTGTTTGATGGAGACAGGTTTGAGTATTGGAAGGACAGAATGAGAAGTTTCTTCATATCTCAAGATCCTGAATTATGGAAGCTGGTAGTCAAAGGATACACTGCACCTAGTGTTCCAGGAGATCCAACTAAAGAACTGGACATGGAAGATATGAAACCAGACTAGAGCAAATTATACAAACTGCATCACAAGTCCAGAAACATCATGATCAATGCCATCACATTAAAGGAATTTGACAGATGCACATATAAAGAAACAGCAAAGAGCATATTTGACTGTTTGGTTCTAACCTATGAAGGAAGCCAACAAGTTCAAGAAGCAAGGGCTAACATACTGGTCAAACAGTATGAGATGTTCAAGATGGAAGATGATGAAGACATTGGTGGAATGTTCTGTAGATTCCAGACTTTGATATCTGGACTGAAGGTCTTGAAGAAAAGCTACACAACAACATATCTAAAGGTGCAAACACGAGAAGGGGGGGTTGAATTGTGTTTGACTAACTTGAATACTTTTCCTGTTTTTACACTTTTAAAACAAAACTTGATGTATGAATAAAAACAGAGTTAGCAGCGGATATAAAATAAAAGTAAAACACATAATTTTTATACTGGTTCACCGTTAACGAGGCTACGTCCAGTCCCTTCACCTTGAAGGATTTCACTAATTCAAACCTTGAATTACAACAGTTCCACTGACCCTCCAAGTCAGTCTTCTCAAACAATCTAACAATCCTAGACTCTTGAGGAATACAACACCTGTCCTCTCCTGCCAATCTAACAACCCCAGATTGTAGAAGGAATTACAACGCCTTGAATCTAATTGCCAAGTAATCTGCTACGCCTTCTGACTCCCTCAGATTGTAGACTCTACTTCAACAACTTAGATCTCACATAAGGGAAAGAAAAACACGAGTGCTTGCTTCTGGAAAGCTGGAACTCACAATTAACCTTACGGAAAACTTGAGTGTTTGCTTTGGAAGTGTATGACTCTTCTGTGATTTTCGATGCTAAGTATTCTGCCTTGAGCCTCCTTTTATAGATGCAGATTAGGGTCTCTTCCAAGCTTAAATTTGAGCTGTATCTTGCTGGATTCTCTTGCAAAAATAACTTGACCAATCGGGCTTCATATAAATAAAAAACATATCTTTTTTAAGCTTCAGATTTCTTTCAAAAATAACTGGCCAATCATGTCTTTAGTTTCTTCCAGCCAACAGCTCCTGAATTCCACAATACCTCACTTTATTTTTGTAACCAATCTTTTTAATACTTTGATCAAAATAAATTAAAATCTCCACCGTTAATCCTCATGATTAAATTTGGACCATTTGATCTTCTGCGCTAGTCCACATCTGGACCATACTAAGTGATCTGCTGTGATCCTCTAATTTCGGCCAACCCTGGACCACACTTTCTAACCTTCTGATCTCGGCCATCCTGGTCTAGCAAGCTGATCTGCTGTGATCCTCTGATCTCGACCACTGCTGGACCACACATTCTGACCTTCTGATTTCGGCCAAGACTGGGCCAAATACTTAAATCTGAACCATTGATATGAAAATCTTCCCTCTGATCTGGACCAATTCTGGACTTGGTCTGGATTAAACTGAAATTAAATCTGGCCAAATAATATTTCAGTATGGACATTTTACCTTCTGTTTTGGATCAGTTCTGGATCAATTTTGGAGATCCTTTCTTCTGGTCTGGACTTAGTTTCATACCCTGAACCATGCTATCTTTTAGTCTGGGTCAAATCTGGATTAATTCCTTTGTTCTGGACCCATTAATTTACCCTCTGATTAAGTCTGGATCAAGCTTGGGCTGTTTATCATTTCACTGCCAGGCCATCTTCTGGTCAGAATAACTTCTGGAATAAATCTGACATTTGACATCTTCTGGTCTGGAACAACTCTCCCTCTGGCAGGCTTTCTTCTGGTCTAGTCTAGGTTCCCTTCTGACTTTGCTTCCTTCTGATATGGGCCAGCAAAGATATCTTCTGGTGATGTTTTGACATCCTGGTTTATCCTCTTGTAATTCTAGGATGCATTCTGGATGCATTTTCTGCCTCTGCAAACTTCAATTTCTGGTGGTATTTAATGTAATAATTCAAAGTACAAAATAAGATTACATGGAATGCTTTTGTAAACATCAAAATCCTAAGTACTTAGAACCAACTTGGTTCCAACAATCTCCCCCTTTTTGATGATGACAAAACCTTAACTTATTTTGCTAGCTTGTAACTCGAAGACTTGAATTACTCCCCCTCAGACCAATCTCTCCCCCTCAGTCTGATACTGACTTTTTCTTCTCCTTTTCAACTCCTTCTAGATCACTCTTTCTTTTCTTCTCTTCTCCTCTCCTTTTCAACTCCTTCTCTTTTCATCTCTTTATTTTTCTCTCTCCCTGTTTCTTCTCCTTTTCAAATCCTTCTCTTTTCACTCTTTCTTTTTCTCTCTTCACATTTCCTCTCCTTTTCAACTCCTTCTCTTTTCACTCTTTCTTTTTCTCTCTTTATTTTTCTTTCTCCCTGTTTCCTCTCCTTTTCAACTCCTTCTCTTTTCATCTCTTTCTTTTTCACTCCTTCTTTCTTTTTATCTCTCCTTTTCTACTTATTTCTCCTTTTTTTCTCTCTCTCTCTCTCCCCCTTTTTGTCATCAGCCAAAAAGAGGTCCTACTATTTTTGTATTTTTTTGTTTTTCTCTTTACAAATTACAGAAAGTAAAACAGAAAATAAAAGACAGAAAATAAAATTACAAGAAATTTAAAAACTTCTAAGATGACTACTTGAGCTAGTCAGATATGGAGGTAATGTTGAGATGCTTCTTAATGAACTCGAACCTATCTTGTGGTAATGCTTTGGTGAAGATGTCAGCCCATTGATGATCAGTGTCCACAAACTGGATGCTTAAAGTCCCTTTTTGAACATGGTCCCTAATGAAATGGTGTTTTATTTCAATGTGTTTGGCTCTAGAGTGTAAGATAGGATTCTTGGTTAGG
This sequence comes from Cicer cuneatum, assembly GCA_037974295.1. Classification (NCBI taxonomy): domain Eukaryota; kingdom Viridiplantae; phylum Streptophyta; class Magnoliopsida; order Fabales; family Fabaceae; genus Cicer; species Cicer cuneatum. Next base: position 22,873,669 of record JBBPBO010000003.1, read on the forward strand.
TTTATGAATGAAGTGTTATCACAGAACAAAGGGATATTGGTTTCAAAGATGTTGTAATCTTCAAGTTGATGTTTCATCCAGAGTAACTGTGAACTGCATCCTGCTGCTGATATATACTCAGCTTCAGCTGTTGACATGGAAATTGTGCTTTGTCTTTTGCTTGACCAAGAGATCAAATTATCACCTAAGAAAGTGCAGTTGCCACTTGTACTTTTCCTTTCCAGCTTGTCTCCAGCATAGTCGGAATCCCAAAAACCTCTGAGTTTGTAGGTGGGGGTTTTCTTGTATAACAAAGTAAGGTTGGTGGTTCCTTTAAGGTATCTCAAAATTCGTTTGACAGAAATTAAATGGGATTCCCTAGGGTCAACTTGAAAACGGGCACAGACACAAACACTAAATAGGATGTCAAGTCTAGAAGCAGTTAAATAAGGAAGGGATCCAATCATACCTCTGTATGTTTTCTGGTCTACCTTTTGGCTGGTTTCATCTTTCTCATGTGAGCAGGTTGGGTGCATGGGGGTGGCCATAGGCTTACATTCACTCATTTTGAACTTTTTAAGAAGTTCTTTAGTGTATTTAAATTGGTGAATGAGTATACCTGATTTACCTTGGTGAATCTGAATTCCCAGGAAGAACTTGAGTTCTCCCATCATGCTCATTTGGAACTCTTTTTGCATTAGGTCAGAAAACCCTTTGCACAAAGTGCCATTAGTCGATCCAAATATGATATCATCAACATAAACTTGAATAATCAAAATATCATTTTTAATGGATTTCCTAAATAGAGTATTATCAATCTAGCCTCTATTAAATTCATTCTTAAGCAAAAAGTTACTAAGTCTATCATACCATGCCCTTGGTGCTTGTTTTAAACCATATAAAGATTTTTTAAGTTTAAAAACATGGTCTGGAAAATCAGAATTTTCAAATCCAGGGGGCTGTTTGACATAGACTTCCTCAGTTATGTAGCCATTTAAGAATGCACTTTTAACATCCATTTGATACAGCATTATATCATGATTAGCAGCAAATGATAAGAGAATTCTAATTGCTTCTAACCTGGCCACTGGAGCAAAAGGCTCAGTGTAGTCTATACCTTCCTGTTGACTGTATCCTTGAGCTACAAGTCTGGCTTTGTTCCTTACCACTTCACCTTTTTCATTTAGTTTATTTCTGAACACCCACTTGGTTCCAATAATGTTTTTGTTTGGTCTGGGTACCAGATCCCAAACATCATTCCTTTGGAATTCATTCAGCTCTTCTTGCATTGCAAGTATCCAACCTTCCTCTGCTAGAGCCTCATCAACATTGCTTGGTTCAATTGTTGAGAGTAAACCAAACAGACTGGTTTCTCTACTTGATGATCTGGTCTTTAAAGGTTCTGCTGCACTGCCAATAATAAGAGATTTTGGATGTGAAGACTTGTACTTCCATCCATTCTTTCCCTCTGGCTTATCTTTAGAGTCAGCATGTTCTTCTTCATCTTGATCTTTCTCAGATTCTGCTGCTGGTTCAGCTTCTGGTTCCTGTGCCTCTGGTTCACCTGCAATTTCCTCATCTTGCTTTGACTTTTCAGAGTCAAGCTGTTTATCATCAAACTTAATGTGGATTGAATCTTCCACAGTGTTAGTTTCTTTGTTAAACACTCTATAAGCTTTTGATCTCTCAGAGTAGCCAATAAAGATACACTTTTGAGATCTAGAATCAAACTTATCTAGGTTATCTCTTGTGTTTAACATAAAACAGATGCAGCCAAATTGCTTAAAGTTGGAAATATTGGGTTTCTTACCTTTTCACAGTTCATAGGGAGTTTTATTTAAGATGGACCTGATGTAGACTCTATTCTGAATGTAGCAGGCTATTTTGACAGCTTCTGCCCAAAGGTAGGTGGCAACCTTCATATCATTCAGCATGGTTCTGGCCATCTCCTGCAGTGATCTGTTCTTCCTTTCTACCACTCCATTCTGTTGAGGTGTTCTGGGGGATGAGAAGTTGTGAGAGATGCCATTCTCATCACATAATTCTTCAAAATACTTGTTCTCGAATTCACCTCCATGATCACTTCTGATGGTTATGATCTTAATACCCTGTTCATTCATAACTTGCTTACAAAAAGAAATAAATACTCTGTGAGATTCATCTTTGTTCTTTAAAAATTTTACCCAAGTCCACCTTGAGTAATCATCAACAATTACAAAACCATATTTCTTACCACCGAGAGAAGCTGTTTGAACAGGACCAAACAGATCTAAGTGAAGTAGTTCAAGTGGTTGAGAGGTAGAAACACATTTTTTAGTTTTAAAATAGCTTTTAGTTTGTTTACCTCTTTGACATGCTTCACACAGAATCTCAGTTTTGGAACTTACCTTGGGAAGCCCTCTTACCAACTGGAGTTTGCTCAACTCGGATATAAGTCTAGGGTTTGCATGCCCTAGCCTCTTGTGCCAAATCAGATTATGCTCACTTACAGATAATAGGCATTTAACCTGTTGCTTAATAAGACTGAACAAATCAATTTTATAAACATTATCCTTCCTAGTGCCAGTAAATAAAACCGACCCATCAAGTTGACTAACAGCTTTGCAAGTTTTTTGATTAAAAATAACGTCATAGTTGCAATCACTTAATTGAATTATGCTTAGAAGATTGTGTTTTAGCCCTTTAACTAACAGAACATTTTTAATAGAAAGGGAAGAAGAAGTGTTACCAACAGTTCCTGTACCAATAATCTGACCTTTCTGGTTTCCTCCAAAAGAAACTTTGCCTCAATTCTTCATAGTCAGATCCAGAAACATAGATTTGTCTCCTGTCATGTGCTTGGAGCAGCCACTGTGAAGATACCAAGTTTTGTGTTGCTGATTAGACCTTGCCTTTTCTCTGTCAAAATCTGAGTCACAGTCAGACTCAGATTCAACCTTAGCTTCTGTTCGAGCCATTAGAGCCAGCTCTTCTTTTGGCCTGTTTGAGCAGTTTCCTTGATTCTGCTTTGGTTGATAAACCATGTTCCTCTGATGATTCGGGAACATGTTTTGATTCTGGTAATTTTGGTGAATCCAGTGATTCTGATAACCTTGATGATTCTGGTGATTTGGGTGAATCTGGTGGTTCTGATGAATTTGGTAATTCTGGTAATTCCTGATCTGATTCTGATTCTGGTTCTGGTTCCAGTGTTGATTCTGATTTTGGTTCCAGTACTTATTCTCATTCTGGTTCCAGTTCCTGTGCTTCTGATACTGATTCCAGTTCTGGTTCTGGTTCTGGTTCCAGTTTCTGTGCTTCTGATACTGGTTCCAGTTTGGGTTCTGATTCCGATTCTGGTTGAGTTGACCAGACCTTCTTCCATCAGACTCAGATTGCCTTTGTCTTGTTGTAGCAGGAACATAAACCTTCTTCTGCTTGTGCATTGCCAACATCCATTGTTGGTATCTCCTTCTGGTTGCTCAGAACATCTGCAACATATCCAATTTGATCATTTGGTACCCAGAACTGATTGGGTCCAGGTTTGTTAGTCTTAACAACTCTCTGATCTTGTTCAGATATTACCATTGGACAAGATAATTCAGAGTGACCTTTCTTAGCACAAACAATGCATAAAACATCAGAATGAACAGCTTTACTTTCAGTAATCGTTTCTGTAAAACCAAGACCTCTCTTTCCAGTGTTACTGTTTCCATAAATCATAGATGCATATTTACTTCTTTCCATTCCATTGGAAATAAAGTTTTGAAAAAATTGTTCATGCATATCAGATTCACAAACAGTTTTGGAAGTGGAACAAACATTGCTTTTGAGAATTTGGTTTTCATATTTGAGTCTTGCAACTTCAGTTTTAAAATCCTTGTTTTCAGTTGCATACTCAGAATTTTGATTCTTTAAAAGTTGGATTTCTTTGGTCAGATTTTTCTTATCTTCCCTAAGAGTTTTCAGTTTTAAAGACATCTTATTGTTTGCATTTAACAAGTCTTTTACAGCATCAATTAATTCAGATTTAGAGAGATCAGAAAAACCTCATTGTCTTCATCTTCTGAATCTATTCCAGAGCCTGAGCTGTATTCAGAACTTGAATTTTTATTAGCCATCAGAGCCAGAATTGCTCCCTCTGATGTGCTTCCAGACTTGCTTGAATGACTGCTTGCTTTCCTTCCTCAATTCTTGCCTTTGTGAAGTCCAGAGGCAGACCTGATGCGTGCCATCTTTGTTGTTTCTGCCTCTTCTTCATCAGAAGATTCTTCCTCTGATTCTGATACATCCCAGGCTGCCATCAGACCCTTCTTTCTGAATTTGGAATTCTTCTTGTGCTGTTTGCCTTTTTCCAGATTTGGATTTTGACTTGATATGTCCAGGTTTATTGCATCCATAACAGATGATGTTCTTCTTGTCAGATTCTTCCTTATCTTTGTTGTTATGTTTCTTCTTGGAACCTATCCTCTCCTATTTTCCCAGATCTTAACCATCTTTTTGGTTAAGTAAGCCATATCATCTGTTTTGACTTCAGGGCCAGATTCTTCTTCTTCTTTGGTTCATCTACTTCCTTAACCAAACAGATGGTTAAGATCTGGGAAAACAGGAAGAGAATAGGCTCCAAGAAGAAACATAACAGCAAAGGAAAGGAGGAATCTGACAAGAAGAGCATCATCTGTTATGGATGCAATGAACCTGGACATATCAAGTCAGAATGTCCAAACCCTGGGATTCATCAGAATCAGAAGAAGAATCGTCTGGTGAAGAAGAGGCAGAAACAGTAATGATGACACACATCAGGTCTGCCTGTGGACTTCATAAAGGCACATTTTCAGGAAGGAAAGCAGGAAGAAGGTAGAATGATCAAAGCAGTCATTCAAGCAAGCTTGGAAGCACATCAGAGGAAGCAATTTTGGCTCTGATGGCTCATGCTAACTCAAGTTCTGAATACAGCTCAGGCTCTGGAATAGATTCAAAAGATGAAGATAATGAGGTATTTTATGATCTCACTAAATCTGAATTAATTGATGCTGTAAAATATTTTTTAAATGCAAACAATAAGTTGTCCTGAAAACTCTTAGGGAAGATACGAAAAATCTGACCAAAGAAGTCCAAGTTTTAAAGAATCAAAATTTTGAGTATGCAACTGAATACAAAGATTTTAAAACTGAAGTTGCAAAACTCAAATCTGAAAAACAAACTCTCAAAAGTAATATTTGTTCCACTTCCAAAACTGTTTGTGAATCTGATATTCATGAGCAATTTTTTCAAAACTTTATTTCTAATGGAATGGAAAGAAGTAAATATGCATCTATGATTTATGAAACAGTAACATTGGAAAGAAAGGTCTTGGTTTTACAAAAACTATTGCTGAAACTGTTCATTATGATGTTTTATGCATTGTTTGTGCTAAGAAAGGTCACTATGAATTATGTGGTCCAATGGTAAAATCTGAACAAGATCAGAGAGCTGTTAAAACTAACAAACGTAGACCCAATCAATTATGGGTACCAAAAGATCAAATTATCTATGTTGCAGATATTTTGAGCAACAAGAAGGAGACACCAACAATGGTGCCTGGACAATGGATGTTGGCAATTTACGAGCAGAAGAAGGTTTATGTTCCTGCTACAACCAGACAGAGGCAATCTGAGTCTGATGGAAGAAGGTCTGGTCAACACAACCAGAACCAGAATCGGAATCAGAACCAGAACTGGAACCAGAATCAGAACAAGAACCAGTATCAGAGGCATAGGAACTGGAATCAGAATCAGAACAGGAACCAGTATCATAGGTACAGGAACCGGAACCAGAATCAGTACTGGAACCAGAACTAGAACTAGAACAGGTATCAGTATCAAAGGTTCAAGTATGATCATTAGAATTACTCTAATTATCAAAATCAGTATAAGAACAGGAATTATCAGAATCACCAGATTCATCAGAACCACCAGCATCACTAGATTCATCCAAATCACCAGAATCACAAGAATCGTCAAGGTTATCAGAATCACCAGATTCACCAAAGTTACCAAAACCAAAACATGTTCCAGAATCATCAGAGTAACATGGATTATCAACCAAAGCAGAATCAGGAGAACACTCCAATCAGATTGATCAAAACTGCAAACCTGGATGGGAATTCAAACTTCTTCATCCAGACCCACTAATCAAAGAACATTCAAAAGTCAGAATCTGAAAACCAAAAAAGAAGAAACAAAAGGGTTTTTAGAGGGAAAATGAAACTGTGACATTCAGGTGATATGTTTTGTGTTAAGTTTATGTTTACTGTGATAACCAAAAGCTTGATCTTAAAAATCAAAGCTAGATAAGTACTTGCAGGAACTAGGTGATCCAAATAATCTGAACAAGTTCAGCTGAAATAGTAAAACCAGTTCAGTGGTTTCAAAAATCAAGCAGAAACCACCAGAAGCAGAATTAATGATTTGGTTGTATTTAGTTCAATTATTAATTATTAAAATTTGTATTATGACAAACTACTTGATCTTGACAAATCAAAGCAAGACAAAGATAGTGCAGGTTCACCAGAACCAAAGAAAGCAGAAGCAGAAGAAACAGAAGTACTTGGAAAGGTAGAGGATACAAGCAAGTTAGCAACAAATGACAAATCTTCAAAAGATAAATCTGATCAACTCAGAAACAGCCAAGATGAGTCAGAAGAGAAATCTGGATATTTACCAGAATCAGAAGCTGTTACAGATTTACCAGAACCAGAAGGTGATACAGACCAACCAATGTTGATGAAGCTTTGGAAGAGGAAGGTTGGATACTTGCAATGCAAGAAGAGCTAAATGAATTTCAAAGGAATGATGTTTGAGATCTGGTATCTAGACCAAACAAAAACATTATTAGAACCAAGTGGGTGTTCAGAAATAAACTCAATCAAAAAGGTGAAGTGGTAAGGAACAAAGCCAGACTTGTAGCTCAAGGATACAGTCAACAGGAAGGTATTGATTACATTGAGACTTTTGCTCCAGTGGCCAGGTAAGAAGCAATTAGAATTCTTTTATCATGTGCTGCTAATCATGATATAATTCTGTATCAAATGGATGTTAAAAGTGCATTTTTAAATGGCTATATAAGTAAGGAAGTCTATAAACAGCCCCTTGGATTTGAAAATTCTGATTTTCCAAACCATGTTTTTAAACTTAAAAAATATTTATATGGTTTAAAGTAAGTACCAAGGGCATGGTATGACTGACTTAGTAACTTTCTACTTAAGAATGAATTTAATAGAGGCCAGATTGATAATACTCTATTTAGGAAATCCATTAAAAATGATATTTTGATTATTCAAGTTTATGTTGATGATATCATATTTGGATCTACTAATGGCACTTTGTGCAAGGAGTTTTCTGACCTAATGCAGACAGAGTTCCAAATGAGCATGATGGGAGAACTTAAGTTCTTTCTAGGAATTCAGATTCACCAAGGTAAATCAGGTATACTCATTCACCAACCTAAATACACTAAAGAACTTCTCAAAAAGTTCAAGATGAGTGACTGTAAGCCTATGGCCACCCCTATGCACCCAACCTTCTCACTTGAGAAAGATGAAACCAGCCAAAAGGTAGAACAGAAAACATACAAAGGTATGATTGGATCCCTTCTTTACTTAACTGCTTCTAGACCTGACATTTTGCTTAGTGTTTGTGTCTGTGCCTGTTTTCAAGCTGATCTTAGGGACTCCCATTTAACTGCTGTCAAAAGAATCTTGAGATACCTTAAAGGAACCACCAACCTTACCTTGTTATACAAGAAAACCCCCACCTATAAACTAAGAGGTTTTTGTGATTCTGACTATGCTGGAGACAAGTTGGAAAGGAAAAGTATAAGTGGAAACTGCACATTCTTAGGTGATAATTTGATCTCTTGGTCAAGCAAAAAACAAAGCACCATTGCTATATCAATAGCTGAAGCTGAGTATATATCAACAGCAGGATGCAACTCACAATTAATCTGGATGAAACATCAACTTAAAAATTATAACATCTTTGAAACCAATATCCCTTTATTATGTGATAACACTTCAGCCATAAACCTAACCAAGAACCCTATCTTACACTCTAGAGCCAAACACATTGAAATAAAACACCATTTCATTAGGGACCATGTTCAAAAAGGGACTTTAAGCATCCAGTTTGTGGACACTGATCATCAATGGGCTGACATCTTCACCAAAGCAATACCTGAAGATAGGTTCGAGTTCATCAAGAAGCATCTCAACATTATCTTCATATCTGACTAGTTCAAGTCATCTCTGGAGTTTTTATTTTTTCTTGTAATTTTACTTTATGTTTTTTTTTCTTCTGTTTTTACTTTCTGTACTTTGTAAAGAGAAAAACAAAAATACAAAAATAGTAGGACCTCATTTTTGGCTGATGACAAAAAGGGGGAGTGAGAGAAAAAGGAGAAATAAGTAGAAAAGGAGAGATAAAAAGAAAGGATGAGCGAAAAAGAAAGAGATGAAAAAAGAAGGAGTTGAAAAGGAGAAGAAACAAGGAGAGAGAAAAATAAAGAGAGAAAGTGAAAGAGTGAAAAGTACTCCATGTAATCTTATTTTGTAATTAGAATTATTATATTAAATGCCACCAGAAGATGAAGTTACCAGAGGCAGAAGATGAAGTCACCAGAGGCAAAAGATGAGTTACCAGAGGATAAAATCAGACCAAAGGATACACCTCTAGAAGATACCAGATAATGCATCCAGAAGGTACCAGAGCATGCATCCTGAGGCCACCAGAGGATACACCAGGATTTCAAAACACCACCAGAGGATATCTTTCCTGGCCCATATCAGAAGGAAGCAGAGTCTAGAAGGAGACCTGGACTAACCAGAAGGAAGCCTGCTAGAGGGAGACTTATTCCAAACCAGAAGGTATCATAATTCAAACTTGGTCTAGAATTAATTCTGACCAGAAGATAGTCTGGTCGTGAAATGATAATCAGTCCAGACTTGATCCAGACTTAATCAGAGCATAAATTAATTGGTCCAAAACAAGAGATTTAATCCAAATTTGGCCCAGACCAGAAGAGAGCATGGTCCAGAGTATAAAATTAAGTCCAGGTCAGAAGAAATGATTGTCCAGATTTAATCCAGACTTGATCCAGATCAGAAGGTAAATATCGAAATTAAATTATCATATGTCCAAATTTAATTTCAGTACAATCCATACCCAGTCCAGAATTGGTCCAGATCAGAGGGAAATTGTTGAGATCAATGGTCCAGATTTAAGCATATGGCCCAGTGTTGGCCGAGATCAGAAGATCAGAACATGTGGTCCAGTATTGGCCGAGATCAGAGGATCACAACAGATTAGTTTGTATGGTCCAGATGTGGACGATATCAGAAGATCAAAGGGTCCAGATTTAATCATGATTATAATCAGTGGAGGCTTGATTAAATTCGAATAAGACTTGATTAAATTTTAATAGAAATTTGATCAAAGTGTTAAGAGGATTTGATACAAAAATAAATTGAAGTCTTGTGGGAATTTAGAAGCTATTGGCGGGAAGAAAGATTTGATCCAGAATTAATCAGGAACAGGATTGGCCAAAGTTATTTTCGAATGCATGTCTGGCAAGAGTATCTGGCAAGATACAGCTCGAACTTAAGCATGGAAGAGACACCAATTATTCATCTATAAAAGGAGGCTCAAAGCAGAAGACTCAGCATCGAAAATACTTGAGAGTCATACACTTCAAAAAGCAAAATACTTGAGTTTTCAGTGAGGTCCATTGTGAGTATCCGCTTTCCAGAAGCAAGTACTCTAAGTTTTTCTTTCCCTTGTGTTAGATCAGAACGTGTGGTCTAGTATTGGCCGAGATCAGAGGATCATAGCAGATCAGTTTGTATGGTCCAGATGTGGACAAGATCAGAAGATCAAAGGGTCTAGATTTAATCATGATGACAATTACTAGAGGCTTGATTAAATTCGAATAAGACTTGATTAAATTTTAATAGAAATTTGATCAAAGTATTAAGAGGATTTGATAAAAAAATAATTGGAAGTCTTGTGGGAATTCAGAAGCTATTGGTGGGAAGAAAGATTTGATCCAGAATTAATCAGGAATAGGATTGGCCAAAGTTATTTTCGAATGCATATCTGGAGCTAAAAAGATATGTTTTTTATTTAAGAGAAACCCGATTGGCCAAGTTATTTTTGCAAGAGTATCTGGCAAGATACAACTCGAACTTAAGCATGGAAGAGACACCAATTATTCATCTATAAAAGGAGGCTCAAGGTAGAAGACTCAGCATCGAAAATACTTGAGAGTCACACACTTCCAAAAGCAAAATACTTGAGTTTTCAGTGAGGTCAATTGTGAGTATCCGCTTTCTAGAAGCAAGTACTCTATGTTTTTCTTTCCCTTGTGTTAGATCAAGTTGTTGAAGTAGAGTCTAAAATCTGAAGGAGTCAGAACGAGTAGCAAATTACTTAGCAATTAGATTCAAGGTTCTTTTCCTCAAAGGTCTAGGATTGTTAGACTGTTTGAGAAGACTGACTTGGAGGGTCAGTGGTATTGTTGTAACTCAAGGTTTTTGAATTAGTGAAATCCTTCAAAGTAAAGGGACTGGACATTGCCTAGTTAACGGTGAACCAGTATAAAATTCTAAGTTTTATTTTTACTTTATATCCGCTGCTAACTTTGTTTTATTCATACATCAGGTTTTGTTATAAAACTGCAAAAACAAAAAAAGTAATCAAGTTAGTCAAACACAATTCAACCCCCCTTCTCATGTTTGCACCTTTAGAAACAAGCATCAATAGCTTGGTATGATAGACTAAACAACTTTTTACTTAAAAATAATTTTGAAAGAGGATAGGTTGACACTACTCTACATTGAAAATCAAATAAAAATGACATTCTCATAGTTCAAATTTATGTAGATGATATTATCTTAGGTTCAACCAACAACAAGCTTTGCACATAATTTGCTAAGATGATGCAACAAGATTTTCAAATGAGTATGATGAGAGAACAAAAAAATTTCTTAGGAATTCAGATCCAACAAAATCAAAATTGTGTGTTAATTCATTAGAACAAGTACACTAAGAACTTTTCATGAAGTTCAAGATGGGTGAATGCAAGCCCATGAGTACACCCCAATGCATCCTACCTGTTCTATTGACAACGATGAATTAGGCAAACGGGTTGACCAGAAAATTTACAGAGGAATGATCGGGTCACTCTTTAACTTAATTGCTTATAGACCCGACATTTTATTTAGTGCGTGTGTGCTAGTTCTCATTCCAATCCAAAAGAGTCACACTTAACAATTGTTAAGAGGATCTTTAGATACATGAAAGAAAATACTAACCATGGCCTATTCTATAAGCTATCCCCTGAATACAAGTTAGTCGAGTTATGCACTGCTGACTATGCATGAGATAAGTTTGAAAGAAAAAGCACCAGTGGAAACGACGTGTTTCTTAGGGAAAATCTGATCACCTGGTCAAGCAAGATAAAAGAAATGATACCTCTGTCCACAACAGAAGAAGAATACATTTTGGCAACCGGATGCAACACTTAACTTCTGTGGATGAAGCATCAGCTAGATGATTACAAACTTTATGAGAGTAAAATTCCATTTTTTTTGTGATAACACTTCTATAATTTGTTTAACTAAAAATCCTATTTTAAATTCTAGAGAAAAAATATATAGAAATCAAACATCACTTTATAAGAGATTATGTCCAAAAGTGAATCTTATATATAAAATTTGTTGACAGTGATCATCAGTGGGCATATATTTTTAAAAAACCCTTACTAAGGACAAGTTAAATATATATATATATATATATATATATACATGCTCTGCTCCAGTAAATTGATATACCTTGTAGTTTGTGTAATCTATTTTAGTAATAATCTGAAAAACAATTATTCACCCTTTTTGTTTAATGATAAAAGAGGGGGAATAGATTTTGAGAACAATTTTAAAAGGTTTTAAAAACAAAACCTCAAATACTCTTATTTTAGACTTTCAAAAAGGGGGAGAATGTTTTTTGAAAAAATTCATAATATTACTCTGCACTCTTACGTTTAAATATACTTAGAATTAAAGGGAGCTTTGTAAATTATGCTTTATTTTTTTATTATTAAATTTTTCTCAAAAATAGATGTTTTGTCATCATCAAAAAGGGGGAGATTGTTAGAACCAAGATGGTTTGAAGAACAACTCCTTATCTTGTTTTGATGATAACAAAAGGTATTTTGTGGGAGCAATGGTCTTCTACTGGTGACTCTGATGGTTCAAGCAATGGTCTTCTTCTGGTGGCTCAAATGGTGCAAGCAATGGTATGCTTTGATTGCCTCTGGAGATGCAAGCAAGTGTGTGACTTATTTGCCTCTTATGACTTCATCAATCATCTGATTTGTCTGCCTATGAAGAAAGTCAACGCCTATGGAAAAATTCAACACTCAACCAATGGTCATGATCAAGTCAACGCTATGAAGAAGTCAACGTTATGATGAGAGTTAATGATCTGATTAGAAGTCAAAGTTGTGTGCATCCTCTTATAATCTGCATGCATTGATGGTCTGTAAGACAATGCTCTGATTATCCTATCCTCTGATCTCGAACCAAGGGATGGCAACATAACCCGCACCCACACACCCACCCGAACCCGTCTTGATTTCGCAAGGAAAACCTAATTTGATTGGGTGCGGGTTTTCCCGAAATTAAAATTTGGGGGTGTTGATATCCACCCCACACACGCACCCGAACCCACCCCGCTAGTAATGCTATTGTAATTTTTAAATTTTATATTCATGTACATATTGAATATACATAATATTTTTTTAAATATTAAAAATTACAATATCATCTCAATAGAAAATTCTTTTTAATTTTATTATTGTCTAATAATAATTATTTTATTATATTAATTAATATAGATTTGAATTTAAAATTATATATATATATGAATGGGTGCGATTGTGAGCGGAAAAATCCGATTCCCGTTGCGGGAGATTTTGGGGCCCAAAATTTCACACCCACTAAAAAATGGGTGCGGGTTTCGCTTAATTAGTTTGATGCGGGGGTGGAGAGGCAAAATCTACCCCCGCCCCGTTTCCATACAAGTAGTAACGAGTGATTTTGGGATTGTGATCTGATTTAAGCTCAATAGATTGAAAATGTTTAAGATTGATATTTTTGATGAAAACAAAAGACTATGTGTAAAGATCAAGATGCAAGCTCAAAGTAAAATCAACATTAAAGTCATCTATTAGGAAACTTAGACTTTAAGGTACTTGATAAAAATCAAATTATATTTCAAATACAATATTATGAGAACCTTCTATATTTAGCATATGCATAAAAGGTATTTTGTAAAGTGTCTAAATACATAAACAATTTTTTAAAATTAAGTTTTTGTCAAAAATCAAAGTTGTATTCGACTACAGCACCTCGTAGCCGAATACAAACGCTAAGTCAGTAGCAAAACCTTCAATTCTGTATTCAAATACGCCATGTCGTAGCCGAATACAGTTATCAAGTCAGTAGCTAAAACTGAAGATCTATATTCGAATACGGACAGTTGTAGCCGAATACAGATAACAAGTTAGTAGCTAAAAAAAGACTTTTGTATTCGACTACATCATCTCGTATTCGAATACAACTCAAGTCAGTGGCAAAATTCAAATACTTGTATTCGACTACGAGGTATCGTATTCGAATACGAAGTTCAAATTTTGAATAAAAGTCTTTGAAATTTCAACAACAAGGCTTTGTCATCATTAAAAAGGGGCAGAATAAAAATGTATAAGATCGATATTTTTTATGAAGACAAAAGATTATGTGTAAAGATCAAGATGCAAGCTCAAAGTAAAATCAATATTAAAGTCATCTATTAGGAAACTTAGACTTTAAGGTACTTGATAAAAATCCAATTACATTTCAAATACAATATTATGAGAACCTTCTATATTTAGCATATGCATCAAAGTATTTTGTAAAGTGTCTAAATACATAAACAATTTTTTAAAATTAAGTTTTTATCAAAAATCAAAGTTGTATTCGACTACAGCACCTTGTAGCCGAATACAAACGCTAAGTCAGTAACAAAACCTTTAGTTTTCTATTCGAATATATCGTAGTCGAATACAGTTATCAAGTCAGTAGCTAAAACTGAAGATATGTATTCAAATACAAAGAGTCATAGCCGAATACAAATAACAAGTCAATAGCTAAAACTGAATATCTGTATTCAAATACGGAGAGTCGTAGCCGAATACAGATACAAGTCAATAGCTAAAACTGGACTTTTGTATTCGACTACATCATCTCATATTCGAATACAACTCAAGTCAGTGGCAAAATTCACATACTTGTATTCGACTACGAGGTATCGTATTCAAATACGAAGTTCAAATTTTGTATAAAAACTGAACGTTACAGAAGTGTATTCGAATACGCTAAGGTTGTAATGGAATACATCTTCGAATCAATGTAATTTTTCAGTTCAGATCTCAACTGGATCATTGCATAAGTTCATCAAAACTTCTGGGAACAATTGCCACTGATCTGAAATGTTGTTTATAGAGTATTAATACCTAATAGCTTCAGTGCTAACTGAAAAAATCCTACTACTAATCTTAGAACAACTTTCTGAAATATCCAAAACATTCAAAGATTCATTTTTCATATTTTCAAGTACATGCTTTTCATTTTTATATCATTAAGAAAGGTTCTCAGTTGTACTTGAAAGTGTGCTGGATTATTATCAATCTACTTTGTGTTATACACTTGTTCTTAGTTAAGAACATAGTCACAAAAATCATTTAAAGTTATTGTATTATTTGAAGAAATTAGTGTAGTTTCTTCAAGTGATGTAAACTAAGATAGTGGTGTACTATCTTAGGTAAAGTGTTAGGAATTTGTAACTGAAGTCTTAGTGTTAGACTTGTAACTTATTCTAACAAATAGTGGAAAATCTCTTGTGGTGTGCAATAGGACTGGATGTACCATTGGTTGTAAGGGGAACCATGATAAATTTTTGTTTGCTATACTTTCTGTCATTTAAAAGCTTTCATACACTAACACAACCAGAAAAATAATTCACAAAACTCTAAAAACCAGAAATGTTTTTAAACACCTAATCTACCCCCCTCATAGGTGTGCCTCTGTACTTACAATTGGTATCAAAGCAGGTTCTAGAAATTTGTTCCTCGATTCATGGCTTCCGCACAACCTATTTTTAGAGATGGTGGTAGCAGCAACAAACCACCTTGTTTGTTGGTGAGCATTATGATTTTTGAAAATACGAATGCATGCATACCTTGAGGCACAAAGAGATGACATATGGGAGGCTGTAGAAAATGGTCCCTATATTCCAACAATGATTATCAATAATAAAGTAGAAATAAAAATAAAAGCATCATGGACATATTATGAAAAGAGAGAAGTATTGTTTGACAAGAAGACCAAAAATATGTTACAATCGACATTAGGAATGGACGAATTCTTTCGTATATCTCACTGCAAAACAGCAAAAGAAATATGGGATACTCTTGAAGTAACCCACACAAGAACAATTGAGGTAAAACGTTCTGAATTATACATTTTGTCCCAGGAATATGAAATGTTTCGAATGCAGCCAGGAGAACCAATTCTAGACATGCATAAAAGATTCTCTCACTTAACAAATCACTTGACGACACTTGGTAAAAGCTTCACTAAGGATGAATTGACCCTAAAGGTTCTAAAATCATGAACTAGAGCATGGCAGCCTAAAGTGACAACAATTTCTGGAAAGAAAAGCTTACCCAAGATATCACTGTCTGCACTTTTTAGAAAACTCCAAGAGCACGAAATAGAACTTGGAAGATTGGAAAAAAATGAAAGTTTAGAAAAGAAGACAAAGAGTATTGCTTTAAAAACATAATCAAAAGAAATGATGAATGAAGAAAATTCAGATGAAGATGAAAACATAACCTTTTTGGTTAAAAAGTTCGGTAAGTTTCTTCAAAACGATAAAACATTCAAGAAAAAGAAAACCTTCAGGAAGAAAGATGTCTCCACTACAAATCAAAATTTCACTTGCTTTGAATGTGGGAAACAAGGACACATAAAAGTAGAATGTCCTAACATTATCAAGAAGAATGCTACCAAAAGGAAATATTTCAAAAAGGCATACATAGCATGGGAAGATAATGAAGTAAGTTCATCTTCAAATTCAGAAAATGACGAATGCGCAAACGTTGCTTTGATAGCATCTCACCAATCTGATGATGAAGAAGAGGTTAGTAGTAAAAATACTTGTTATAATAATGATGATTCATGTGTTGAAAATAGTGATGCACAACAAGCTATTAAAGAACTACTTATGGAATGTAGAAATCTGTACAAAATAGTGTCGAATCAAAAGAAAGAAATTTTATCTCTTAATGAAAAGATTGACACTATGGAACAAGATTTTGAAAAAAAAAAACAAAATTCTACATGCAATAAGTGTGATTCACTTTTCTTTAGAATTGTCCAAATGAAAAGAGTTATTGAAAGGTACGAAAAAGGACAAATTGGATTGGAAAATATACTTAACATGTAAAGATATTCAAATGACAAAAGTGGACTTGGTTACTCAAAGTTTGATAAACAAAGTACTAGTAAAACTATCTTTGTCAAAGCAAGTAACCAATCCAAAAATGAGAATGTAATAGTTGTTCAAAAGGATCATCTTTGTTCTAAGAAAAGTATTATTCAAAAGAAACCTTGTTTTCCTAAAAACAAAAAGAGTCCAACATGTTTCTGTTGTGGTCTTAATGGTCACACACCTAATGCTTGTCACTTTAGGAACTTAAGTGTTCCACATGGGCATTCTGTGTGGGTCAATGAAGGTACAAATATTCAAGGACCCAAAGCACTTTGGGTACCTAATAATCTATAAATCTTGTTTTGTAAGAATACACACAAAGTACCTCTAATATGTGGTACTTAGATAGAGGATGTTCAAAACACATGACCGGTGACAAAACTAAATTTTCAGCATTAACTCTTGAATCAAAAGGTTATGTGATCTCTGGAGATAACAACAAAGGAAAAATTTTGGGCATTCGAATGGTTGGTATTGCTCCGTCTCCTTCAATTGAAGATGTTCTCTATGTTGAAGGATTAAAGCACATTCTCAAAGCATAAGCCAGCTTTGTGACAAGGGTTACAAAATAACATTCAACAAA
This sequence comes from Cicer cuneatum, assembly GCA_037974295.1. Lineage (NCBI taxonomy): Eukaryota > Viridiplantae > Streptophyta > Magnoliopsida > Fabales > Fabaceae > Cicer > Cicer cuneatum. The sequence continues at coordinate 22,890,835 of JBBPBO010000003.1, forward strand.
GATGAATGTATTATCAAAAATGAGGTAACAAGTGGAATTTATTTTATTGGTAAGCGTTCGAAAAATATTTTTAAATTAATCTTGATGATTTATCCTTGAGAATAAAATGTCTTATGGTAAGTGACAACAATGATGCATGGCTATGGCATAAAAGATTGCACATATCCATAAGGATTCAAGCATGAACTTGTTGTAGGCTTACCAAAGATGAAATTCATTAAGGATAAATTATGTGACGCTTGTCAGAAGGGTAAGCAAACTAAAGTCTCCTTCAAACCCAAGAATATTGTATCAACTTCAAGACCACTTCAATTAATACATATGGACTTGTTTGGTCCATCAAGAACTAAAAGTCTTGGTGGAAATTCATATTGACTAGTAATCTTTGATTCTTTTTCAAGGTTCACATGGACCTTATTTTTAGCAAATAAAAATGATGCTTTTAAAGCTTTTAAAAAATATGCCAAACTAGTCCAAAATGAACAAGCAACCAAAATTGTATCAATTAGAAGTGATCATGGGGGAGAATTTCAAAATGCTTCCTTTGTAGAATATTGTGAAGAAAATGGAATCTTCCATAATTTTTCTGCACCAAGAACACCTCAACAAATTGGAGTTGTTAAGAGAGAGAATAGATCATTGGTAGAACTTGCAAGAACTATGCTAAGCGATTCAAGTCTACCAAAATACTTATGGGCAGATGTTGTAAGCCCAACTTGTTATGTATCCAGCCGAGTAATAATCAGACCAATGTTAAAGAAGACTCCATACAAACTATATAAAGGTAGAAAGCCAAACATCTCCCACTTTCACATATTTGGATGTAAATGCTTTGTGCTGAATAATGGTAAGGAAAATCTCGGCAAATTCGATGAAAAGACCGATGAAGGTATTTTTATTGGTTATTCCTTAACTAGTAAAGCTTTTAGAATTTTTAATAAAAGAACTTTGATAGTTGAAGAATCTATACATGTATCTTTTGATGAATCTAACCCCTCAAAAGAGGATAAAATTATTTGTGATGATGATGACTTTATAAGTGATGAAATAAGCAAGGACAATCAATATGATCAATCCCTTCAAAAAGATGAAATCAATATAGAACAAAAAGATCAACACATTGATCTCCCTCGAGAATGGAGAACCCATCGTGATCACCCCATTGATAACATTATAGGTGTCATCAACAAAGGAGTTACTACAAGGCTAAATCTCAAAGATGCTTGCTTGAATATGGCATTCGTCTATCAGACAGAACCTTCTAAAATAGGTGAAGCCCTTAAAGATGATCAATGGATACTTGCTATGCAATAAGAACTAAACCAGTTTGAAAGAAACAAGGTGTGGGAACTTGTTCCAAATCCGGGAAATAAACACATCATTGGTACCAAATAGGTGTTTAAGAATAAACTATATGAAAATGAAATAGTTGTTCGAAACAAGGCAAGGTTGGTCGCTCAAGGATACAACCAAGAAGAAGGGATCGATTTTGATGAAACATTTGCCTTGGTAGCAAGGTTAGAAGCAATCCAATTATTACTAGCTTATGTTTGTTCTATGGACTTTGAATTGTTTCAGATGGATGTCAAGAGTGCTTTCCTAAATGGCTACATCAATGAGGAAGTCTATGTCAAACAGCCACCCGAATTTGAAGACTTCAAAAATCCTTCACATGTCTTCAAATTAAAGTAGCCTCTTTATGGTTTGAAACAAGCTCCAAGAGCTTGGTATGATAGGTTAAGTAAATTTTTATGTGAACATGGATTTGAAAATGCTAAAGTTGATAAAACATTATTCATTAAATGGACTAATGATCATACTTTACTCATTCAAATCTACATGGACGATATCATATTTGGATCAACCAAAAGTGAAATATGTGAAGAATTCTCGTTAATGATGCAAGGAGAATTTGAAATGTCTGTGATGGGAAAATTAAATTATTTCCTAAGACTTCAAATCAAGCAACTTAAGAATGGTATTTTCACTTATCAAGCTAAGTATTGTAAAGAATTATTGAAAAGATTTGAGATGGACAACAACAAAGAAAGTGCTACTCCTATGGGATCCGAAATGTATATTGTTAAAGATGAAACTAGTAAATCAATTGATATATCAAGGTATAGAGGTATGATTGGGTCTCTTTTATATCTAACGACCAATCGGCAAGATATTATGTTTAGTGTTTTCTTATGTGCAAGGTTTCAAGCAGATCCGAAGGAATCACATCTTGTAGCAGTACAGAGAATAATGAAATATCTAAAGGGAACAACCAATGTTGGCCTATGGTATCCAAAAGGTAGCATATGCAATCTTATTGGTTATTCTGACTCTGACTATGGAGGATGTAAAACAGATCGAAAAAGCACAAGCGGCACTTGTCATATCTTAGGAAATGCATTAGTATCATGGTCCTGTAAGAAGCAAGCATGTACGGCTCTATGTACTACTGAAGCAGAATACATAGCAGCAGGCAATTGCTGTGCTCAGATCATATGGCTCAAGCAACAGCTATACGATTATGGACTTGATCTCAGGTGCATTCCTCTGAAATATGACAACACTAGTGCTATCAATATCACTAAGAATCAAGTCATGCATTCTCAGACCAAACATATCGACATACGTCATCATTTTCTGAGAGATCATGTGCTCAAAGGAATTGTTGAAGTTACTTTTGTCAATACATATAATCAACTAGCGGATATTTTTACAAAGCCCTTGCCTAAAGATTCATTTTACAAGATCCGAATTGAATTGGGTATCTTAAATGAAAGTGATCTCTAAATGTATTTATGCAATATAAGTCATGCCACTTATAATTTCAATATTTTGCATCTTCACTTGATAAATTGTTGAAATATGATTCTTCGATGTATATGTGTTCTTAAATGTCAATACATGTCTTAAAAATATTTTTTCAGTTGAAAATTCAATTTTAAAACAGAAATTTTGTTTTCGTATCCAAATACACATTATCGATTTTTTCAACATATAAAAATGTTTTTTTTGATAGATTTTAGGTTTTCAACGAATACAACTTTCAGTAGCCGAATACACTAAAATCCTCTGTTTCATTTCTTCAAAAATCTCATCCAATCTTACATGCAATCATCACTAAACATCATCTATTACATCTAAGATTGTTACACAATCAAAATCAAACCCAAAATCCTCAATTTTTCCCTAAAACTGTGAAACTCCATCCTCTCCATTTCTTCAACATGAATCCACGAAAAAGAGGTTCAAGGACGAAGATTGCTGTAGTGGGTCATTCAAAGAGGAGAAGAAATGATAATGCGGCAGGCCTATCCCGGTTACTTCACTCACCGGAAGAAATCGACAGGTTCCGAACCCACTTCTCGGACAAAAAGTTGATCACTCCTAAAATTGGTACTCTTGATTCCTTCTCTGCTTTTAAATTCCCTGAGTTGCTTAAAGCCCAAAAATTAGAACCTTTCATTGGTTATAAAGGTCCTATCTATCCCAACTTAGTTAGGGTATTTTTCTGCAACCTTGAGAAAGAAAGTTCAAAACTGGTGTCTAAGGTTAAGGGTAAAATTATTGAATTAGACACTAAAACCATTGAAGAGATCCAACAAATATCATGCGAGGGTCAAAAACTGTTTCCAGGATATCTATGTGAATGGGAAAATATGGTGTTGGTAACCTAACCATTGACAATACATTATTGGATTATTTCCTAAGCTATATTCTAGTACCAAAAGCAGGCAATTATTCCCAAATATCTGAATTTGAACTTCAAATCATGGTTTTTATGATAGAAGGGGCTGATATCAACTAGGCTTACTTTGTTCGCTATGTTCTGTTTGCCTCCAAAAATGCTATAGGATTGCCTTATGCAAGGGAAGTTCCTAGAATTTTGGACCGCTTTAAGGTAGATTTTTCAGGAGAAGTTCTGTACAAACCTTCCAAGGATAATCTGTTGGACTTAAATGTTCTGCCAAGCATGAAAATAGTGTGGAGTGAGCCGCTTCAAACTTATTTCCACAAGAAAGATCTTGGACAATCTTCATCGACAGGTGCTCAAGATGAAGCTGCAGCAGTAGAAGAGACATAAGAAATAGCATCAGATGATGATACTATTTCAAATCGCATGATTATGGACAAACTCAACTCTATCCAAACCTTCGTCACTAAACATTTTCAGAATATGAATACCTCCTTCAACGACCAATTTCAAACCTTGAACACATCTATCAACACCAGATTTCAAAACATTGAGACCACCATTACTCAAAATCATGAATCTATGTTAAGTGAACTATTTCACTTGTTCGTCAAGATTGACCACTATCACCTCCAACCGGATTTTGATGCGTACATTGGCTATTGCAGTTCATGTTTTTTTGTTTCAACTTTGTTAGACATTTATTTTAGATTTCTTATTGCCTTTTTCTAAATGTATTCACTAGACACGGTTATTTCTATTGAAACAACTTTTTGTTGCAATCTTCCTAGTATTATGTGATACTTGCGTTTATATTCTCTATATAATGTGTATGTTCGGATTGCTTTGTGTGGTTTCCTCTTCCTTTTTTATCATGTCAAAAAGGGGAGAAAAGTATGTTGTCAAAATTTTCCAACACATAATTTCCAAAACAAAGGGGGAGTACGCATATATCAAGGGAGAGAAATAAAAGTCTTTGAAATTTCAACAACAAGGCTTTGTCATCATAAAAAAGGGGGAGAATCAAAATGTATAAGATCGACATTTTTTATGAAGACAAAAGATTATGTGTAAAGATCAAGATGCAAGCTCAAAGTAAAATCAACATTAAAGTCATCTATTAGGAAACTTAGACTTTAAGGTACTTGATAAAAATCCAATTACATTTCAAATACAATATTATGAGAACCTTCTATATTTAGCATATGCATCAAAAGTATTTTGTAATGTGTCTAAATACATCAACAATTTTTTTAAATTAAGTTTTTGTCAAAAATCAAAGTTTTATTCGACTACAGCACCTCGTAGCCGAATACAAACGCTAAGTCAGTAACAAAACCTTTAGTTCTGTATTCGAATACGACATATCGTAGTCGAATACAGTTATCAAGTCAATAGCTAAAACTAAAGATCTGTATTCAAATACAGAGAGTCATAGCCGAATACAGATAACAAGTCAATAGCTAAAACTGATGATCTGTATTAAAATACGGAGAGTTGTAGCCGAATATAGATAACAAGTCAATAGCTAAAATTGGACTTTTGAATTCGACTACATCATCTCGTATTCAAATACAACTCAAGTCAGTGGCAAAATTCACATACTTGTATTCGACTACGAGGTATCGTATTCAAATACGAAGTTCAAATTTTGTATAAAAACTGAACGTTACAGAAGTGTATTCGAATACGCTAAGGTTGTAATCGAATACATCTTCGAATCAATGTAATTTTTCAGTTCAGATCTCAACTGGATCATTGCATAAGTTCATCAAAACTTCTGGGAACAATTGCCACTGATCTGAAATGTTGTTTATAGAGTATTAATACCTAATAGCTTCAGTGCTAACTGAAAAAATCCTACTACTAATCTTAGAACAACTTTCTGAAATATCCAAAACATTCAAAGATTCATTTTTCATATTTTCAAGTACATGCTTTTCATTTTTATATCATTAAGAAAGGTTCTCAGTTGTACTTGAAAGTGTGCTGGATTATTATCAATCTACTTTGTGTTATACACTTGTTCTTAGTTAAGAACATAGTCACAAAAATCATTTAAAGTTATTGTATTATTTGAAGAAATTAGTGTAGTTTCTTCAAGTGATGTAAACTAAGATAGTGGTGTACTATCTTAGGTAAAGTGTTAGGAATTTGTAACTAAAGTTTTAGTGTTAGACTTGTAACTTATTCTAACAAATAGTGGAAAATCTCTTCTGGTGTGCAAGAGGACTGGATGTACCCTTGGTTGTAAGGGGAACCATGATAAATTTTTGTGTGCTATACTTTCTGTCATTTACAAGCTTTCATACACTAACACAACCAGAAAAATAATTAACAAAACTCTAAAAACCAGAAAAGTTTTTAAACACCTAATTCACCCCTCCTCTTAGGTGCGCCTTTGTACTTACACATAGAAATTTATTTTCAGTGGTTCATTGGTGAAATCCATGATGATACAAACCATCTTTCTGCTATGAAATACAAAGTTCATATCCTAAAGACTTTATAAAAGGAAATCCCTCCTTACTTAAAATATAATAACAAGAAACACAACGCACAACAACTACATGCAACACAATAGCCTTACAACATTCTGCAATCATTCAAAAAATTTCCAAGTGCTTTGATAGAAAAATCTGAAAGTATTACATTGCAAAAAACTTCTTGAGGGAGATTTTTCATAAAAACATAAACTCATTCATTTGTAACTTAGTCTGATAGTGATTGTATTCCTCAACAGTTAGTAGGTGCAAAATGGAAATTGAGTAGACTTAACTTGTTGAAGTTAAGTGTTGTAATTCAATTTGAATTATTGGAGAAAATCCTTGTAGGTGAAGGGTTTGGATTTAGCTACCGGTTTAGTGGTGAACCAGTATAAATCTTTATGTGATTTGTTTCTTTCCACTACTTATATATTTTGTGCTTTTAATTACAAAGTTTATTCAAGAATTTAGTACAATTCAAACCACCTCATTCCTTGTGTTTTTCAACCATCAAGTATTGTATGGCCTCTTAAGGCCACCAAATGTACATTATCCGTATTCCTCTGGAACTGCTTACACTCGCCTCTTGAGTTGAGTGTTATGCACCTCTCTAGCAATTGAGTATTTAAAGGCGTCTACAGACCACCAGAAGTAAAGTCTCTGAAATCCTAAAAAATTAGCTTCACTCGCTTGTTGAGTTAGTAAAATGAACCTCTCTAGGCAAAAAAACAAATATTGTTTTGTCACTATTGGATTCGATTGCAAGTTTTAGTTTATGTGTGTTTTACATAAGGTATTCTAGGATGTCTAAATTTGTTAGGAGGATGAGCAAAGAATGAAATCTTATATCGGACCATATTGTAACTCTCATTAAAGTGGATATAAATAATAAATTTTTGGTCGATTTTTAACAAGAAAAATATCTCTCAATGGGAGAGCATTTTACAATCTATTATTCTTCTTGTTCATTGGCATTTTAGGAATATGTTATATTCAAATAGCTTCACTAATTCTTTTCTGTCATTGTGATCTTGGAATTATGAAATCACATCGCTCACTTTCTCTCTAACCATATTTCTTCATCAGAAAAGTCACATGGAAGTTTTCTCCAAGATAATACTCTATACCAGAGTTAAAGTCTGACCAGTAATATCCTTTGATGTAGCAAGGTCATCAACCACAATCTTTGAATTGATGTTCTTTTTATAGAACTAGAGAAAAAATAACCGTTAAGAGATAGTCGTTGGAGTTGTGGACAATCAACTACAATACTAACTTCTACTTTTCATGATGTCAATATATAGTCTTATCAAGTCAAATCTTACATATGGAAAAAAACACTATCAAGTTGGACAGTGTTACTACTGCACTTTAGTCTTATTCACAAAGGAGACAGAATACAGATGAAGTATCTTCAAGAGAAGGTCTATATGAAAAGGGGGGTCAAGATCGTGGCAAGAACAAAAATAAAAAAGGTTTTGGGAAGAACATGTCAAAATCCAAGAATAGAAAACGACATCGTGCTTAAGTTGCAAATAGATTGGGCATTGGAGGAAGGGTTGTCAAAATTAACAATAGGGTTCATCCAATTCTGTAATCATGGTTCAAACAGATAATCTTAGCAGTGAAAGAGATATTCTGTGTTTCATCCAATAAGTGCATAGAAGTGTGGATTCTTGACTCTTGTTGTTCTTACTACATGACACCACACAGGGAGTGGTTTACCACATTCTCGTCAGAAAGTTTTGGTTTTGGTTATTTGGATGATCATAAAGCATGTGCTATCACTAGAATGAGACAAAATAAAATTTCTATTGACGACAGTTGTGTATGAATGTTGAACGATGTTAAATATATTCTTGAGTTGAGAAATAATTTGATCTCCTTAGATAATCTACAAGCAAATGATTTCTCATATAGGTCTGATGGAGATAGGGACATTTTGAAGGTCAGCAAGGGTGCATTAACAATGATGAGAGCAAAGAGGACTTCATGCAACATCTACAAAATTTTGGGTTCTAATGTTGTAGGTGATGTTACGTTAGTTGAGTTTTATGACGATGCAACGAAACAGTGGCATATGCATCTGGGTCATCTCAATGAGCGTCGAATAATAAAACTTCATAAAAGACATTTGCAGAAGAGTTTGTTCAACTAAAAGCTAGATTTGTGCAAGTATTGTATACATTGGAAACAATTTGGTGTTCGTTTAAAATCAGGGAAATAAAAAATAGAGGAAGTCCTAAACATTGTGCATTCTAATGTGTAGGGCCTAACAAGAGCCCTTTATGGGTGGATCTAGATATTTTGTGACTTTTATAGATTAGTTTTTACGTAAGATATGTCTGTTTAAATGTTGGAATTTCTAATGGTTTATGGGCAAAGGCTATTATCATGGCGTGTTATCTTATAAATAGTGTTAGAACCAAGTTGGTCTGAAAAACAATGACCTTTAATTATTTTGATGATAACAAAACTTTTTTGTAGGAACAATTTATTATGCTATAAATTTATTTAAGTGTGCAGATCCTTGTCATGAACTTTATAGTCTTTACGCTGCATCCTCTAATGAAAAGATAAGCTAAATAAGGAAATTAATGCAATGCTCTGAAATATCTGTTAAGATATAAATGACCTCTAAAAAATGCGCTCTCAACGCACCTCTGTTGAATCTATTAATACAAACCTACTTTGATGATTGTGCATCTCATAACCTTGGTATACAAATTGACCATCTGATAAAGTCAACATTCGAACATCATCTCCTCATATTGGTAGACTTATCCTCTAACTGAAGAGGTGCATGACATCCTCTGGTGGTGACATCTTTTGGTTATCTTGTCGTTTCTATCAAGATACGTTGAATCAATGACGAAGATAGATTTGGATAAGCTTTTAATGCTGACTCACTCTGAAGATTTGTTACAAGTTATTCTTTAACATGATGATTTCATGGAATCACAAAAATGATCATAAACTCTAATGGACTAAAAGCTTCACTATAAAAGGATTCATGATCGTTACTGAGACCACAATAAGACATTTTGTGGTTAACCAAGATATTTTGGCTTGTGTTTCTCTTCTTATCTCTTTACTTATCATTTTACTTATTCATTTTTTCAAACATCACTAGTATTTATATTTGTTTTTAATTAAGTGTTTGAAGCAAAACACAATTCCAACCCCCTATTTCTTGTGTTTTTCACTCTACAATTGGCATCAAAGCTCGGTGTCAAGGCTGAGCACTTAATCATGTTTGTTTAAGATATTTTTATTATCACTAACTCTGGTTATGAAGCTACAGATGGATATGTGAACAGACCTCCTTTGTTTGATGTGGAGAGATTACTGGAAAGATCGGGTCAGAAGTTTCTAGATTTTACATGATCCTGAACATTGGGGCATAGTTGAAGACGTCTATGAAGCTCCCAAAGTTGATGCTGGCATTGAAATATAAAGAAAGAATCTTAGTAGTGATCAAAAGAAACAATACAATATGTATCGTAAATCTAGAACTTTTATGATGAATACTATCACCTTCAAAGAATTTAAAAAATGCAGCAATAAGGAAACCGCAAAAAGCTTATTTGATACCGTGGTCCTCAACTATGAAGAAAATAAACAAGTGTAGGAAGCTAAGGCAAATCTGCTTGTTAGAAAGTACGAACTCTTTTAGGTGGAAAATGATGAAGACATTGAGAAAGTGTTTTCTACATTCCAAAGTCTAATCTCCGAGTAAAAGTTTCTCCAAAAGAGTTACACTACATCTGATTATGTCAAGAAGGTCCTCAAAAGTCTACCTAGCAAGTGGAGACCAAAAGTAACCGCAATCAAGAGGCTAAAGATCTTAACAAATTTCCTCTAGAAGATCTGATGATCTGTCTACCACACTTATGTTTAATTAGGTTTCCTAAGACTTGCCACATTTGTATTATCTTTGGGCTTAGTGACCAACCTTTGGTTCTCAAATAGTGTTGGCTTGTTTTCTTTTAATTTCTAATGTTGAAGTAATCTTTGAAGTGTGGACACAACAACATCATTTTAAAAGTGTTAAAAAACACAACAAGTGGAGGTTTGAATTGTTTTTACCATTTCCGAAATTACTTATATTTTCTTACAACAAACCATTCCTTAGAGGGAGTAAGGTTGAATCATAAAGAAATAAGATGCAAGAATTGAAATAGAATAAAAGAGAAACAACTATTTTATACTAGTTCACAACAAACTGTTGCTACATCTAGTCCTCCCTTTCAAGAGAGATTTTTCCTTAGCACAATCGAGGGCTTAATCCACTATTTTCACAAATAATTGTACAAGTATTCTTTACTTTGCCTCTTTAGGCTTTAAGTATTTTTCTCTGGCGTCTTCAATCTGACATTCCCAAGACCTTTATTCAACATATTGGCATCCTACCATTGTGGTTCATGAAAGGCGTTGTATATTTCCAAGCACCACTTTCAGGATGAGAGGGTTGTACCACTATGGGGCAGATTTACATCAATTATAGTTTGTGTCTAATTTGACAAAAAGTTTGTTTTAGGATTCTAATGTTCATTGAGAGAATGTTACAGATTAAATCCTATATTAGTACAAGTGTGTGAAAACACTTTGAGTGATTTACATCAACTTTAATAGCTCTCTATGAGAGGATAAAACACTCATTTTGTTGGTTTGATGTGTTCTTGACTATTTCAGATTTTCTATTTTTAACACATAGCCTTTTTCATATTTTTTTTACTAAAACATTTTTTCTCTCGCTCACACACAATAAAGGACTGAGTGGGTTTTTCTTAAGTACAGAGAATAAGTGTTCGTAGAGAATGTTACCATTGGAGATCTTCAATCATCATTCAAGCCAGATCAATCTTTAATGAGTATCCATATATATATATATATATATATATATATATATATATATATATATATATATATATATATATATATATCTATGAGAATGATTTTGTGTATCTAGGTATTGAGGATAGGGAATAAGAGGATACTATTATCAAGTCAAACATTAAAGACTTTCAGACACATACTATTCAGAAAGTTCATCAGAGGATGTGAAGTTGCTTTATGTTCTTTGGGTGTTTACTTTCTCATAGTGTTGACTTCTTCATAAGATATATAATAATTCAAAGTCAGATGATTAGACGCTTGATGTGATTATCAAAAGCAAAGGCAGTTACTTGCTTGTCACGCTTCTTAGAGGCAGAATATTTATTGTCACGCTTATTCAGAGGCAAAATATTTTTTGTTACGCTTTATCATAACCACATAATGTTTCTTATTAGCTTGTGTAACAGAGGCAGAGGAACACAATCCATGTGGAGTTCATCATAGGCAATATTAACTTTCAAGCTAAAGTGAAGTCTTTGATGCCCTTGTTTTTGCATAATTTCTTTTGCTCTATTAAATCTTGCTCCATTAGAAGATCTCTAACATACTTGTAATATAGGCTACTTTGGAATGGATATTTATTTACATAACTCTTGCCTGAATCCTTAGCATATATAGTTAGGGGATAGTTGTTTTTTGTTTGTTTGTATTTGTTATCATCAAAACTTCAATAAGAGGATTGTATTTTAATAACACTTTTGCACTAACAAATTCCTTGTTCTTTCTTCCTCTTCATAAAGTATGAATGAGTCTCCTTAGAGGCTCGACAGAAGTTACAGCGCCCTATAATGGTGTAAGCCTTATAGGCCAATGTTTGGCATTTGAACTAAGAACTTGTATCATGTTATTTATGTATAGTATGAGACATTCCAGTTATTATTTTTGTTTCAATGTAATAAAGTCCTTGAGTAAAACTCAATTTAATATAACATCAAGTGGATGACTCGATTGTGAGATATTTTAAAACTTTACTCTTAAGCATCCGTAGTCCAGTATTGTTATAAAGGGAACTAATGATACAATTGAGACTATTAGACTAATATCCCTATCACATAGGTTTTTGATATGAGATATCAAGTCACAACATAGGTACACATTAGGATAAATATGTACTTGATTGTCCCACCATGAAAATACTACATTGTATGTCATGTAAGTTTCATAAATCATTCTCATAGTGATAGTGGTGTATGCCAATTGATACCAAAAATGTAACACAATAAGCTATTTATCTAGAAAATAACTTATAATATACATATGTCATAATGTCACAAGAAGTTCAATACACGTTACGGCTTAAAGCCTAACAATATTGAAAGTCTACATCAATGTCTCAAAAGTACAACCCCAAAGATAGAACCAATACATTCAAAGATAGAATCAAAACAAGCGTAAAGGAAATAACTAAAAATCACCATTCAAAATCCTAGATTTGAGGTCCTTTATTAAGGCTTTTAATCAGAAAATTTTAAACAACGTAAGATGAGATTACATCTTAGTGGGATCCTAAAGAATTGAATCTAAATAAGGTCAACATTCTATTACAAAGTATACTCATCTTCTAATTCACTTTATTTGTATTCTATTATTAACTATTTCTTCTATATCTTGCCTTAGTTCTAACTAAATGTCTAAGCCATTAAGTGTGAGTAACCTAATGACTTAAACCCAAGACCAACAAGGACATCTTAATGACTACAAAAGGTTTTTGTAATGTCATAACTTGTTAGTAGCATATTTTTCTAAGATTGGACATAATCAGGTCCGTAAATTGTACCCCACTTACACGTCCCTTCATATATGGAACAAGAATTCATCTAGCTAGGATGAATCCTATGATTCTCACCCTAAACATACACAGGTGTAATAACTACTTCAATCACACAAGCCATATGACTGAACATTTAACAAGGAACATGTATATACTATTTACAACAATCATAATAGTCAATCATATCAAGTGGCAATATATATAATATCAATCGTCAATGTAAAAACATTAATCATACATGGGGAACATACAGAAATAGAAATACTCATCAAACAGAGTCATTAACATCAATTCTAATAGTCGATGGCATTTCTACTAACGTCAAGTATGGGTGTGCATAACATATAGTTAATTGGACCATATTGATAAACTAAACCCACTACACCGTAAAAGCCCAAATCAATTAACAGGTTCATAACTAAACTACAAATTTAAAAAAGATCAGTTAACCAAACTTAATTAAAAAACTGGTTCAAACCATTTTAATATTTTTTTACTTAAATCAGAAAAAGAAAAAAAATAAAAATTCAATGAATTTGTCAAAAAGAAATGAACAATTTTTTATAAAGTCAAAGAGAAATTATTTTTATTGAATTTGTCAAAATCAAAAAATCAAAATGACTAAACTCTATCCCCAAATCCATTCCATCGCCTCCACCCAACACATAATGTGAGCGGCCACCCACTATCGCAAACTAGATCCACGATTGGAGACTGTCAACCACCACCGCAAGCTTATTTATATATGTCATAAGATACGCCTTTGTCATCGGCGTGCAAAGGTTTCCAGTGCCATCAACATCTGATTGTGAGTCTCCACCACTGATTTAGATTTCTCCATTGTTGGTGCATCTTTTTACCACTTCCACTTCCCCCACTTATGGTTTTGTCTTTGTATGTCTGCACTATTTTCGTGCTCTATGTGTTGAGATTATGCAAAGCCAACACAACAAGTTATGATTTAATCCAATGGTCAGAGAGACTTGCAATTTCTCAAGCAGCCTCTCATATTTTACTTAATGCATAGTAATATACGTAAGTTGGTTTTAAACTAGTTTGAAACTAAACTGAAATTGGTTTGAACCATTAACGAGTTTTTATGAAAATGTTTTCAATAACAAAACAAAACTATTAATACGGTTTAATTAAGTTCAGTTTATGAACCATGAACACCCCTAATGCAAGCGCCCCCTATAATCATCTGAGCCACTGCCAGACGCCCAAAGCCAGAGCTAGGCACAAGATCTCTGAGTTATAGGACGTCAGGTGTATTAGTTAAGTGTTAGGTGTTGGAGCCAAGTTGGTTTTATACTTAGAGTTTTGATGCTAACAAAATTATTTTTTTGAAGAAAATCTAAAATAATAATTGATTCAGATTTATGATTGAAGAAAATTTTTGCCAAGTTGAAAAAAAGATATGGTAAAATTTTTTTGAAGAAAATCTAAAATATGATTTGATTCAGATTTATGATTGAAGAAAATCTTTGACCAATTTGAAAAGAAGATATGGTCAAATGTTTTTGAAGAAAATGTAAAATAAGATTTCATTATGATTTATGATTGAAGAAAATCTTTGACCAAACCAAGTTGAAAAGAAGATATGGTCACGATATGAAGAAGATTTGATCAAGATTTATCTACAACAAAATACGAACATAATCAATCTGGAGAATTTACAAAATCAATCTGAAGAATTTACAAACTCAATCTAAAGAAAATACGAACAAAATCAATCTAGAAGAACAGCTCATATTGGATTCAAAAATGAATAATTGGCTAAATAACATATTATCAAAAAACATCTTGTTAAGAATTAGTTTTGAATAAGATCATTGTCGACCAAGCTAGGAATGAAAATACAACTCAGAATTAAACAAGGACTAAATTAAAGCCCTAATTATATCTATAAATAGTTACTCAAGGCTGAAGAAGAAGAAGAAGATCATCAAAAAATCATAAAAGAGTAGGGAACTCAAGCTCAAAATTCCAAATTCATCTTAGTGTTCAAAGAGAGAAACACTTGTTTAAATGAGAAATATTTACTAAGTGTTTCTCTTAGAGTGTGATAGTCATTGTTATAATCATCTTGTTAGAAGCAACTACTCAAGTTCCAAACCTTTGTATTCAAACCCGATAGTGGTGTTAGTGTGCCTTCAACAATTTGGGGTTGTGAGATTTTGTGGAGAAGACTTGGCAAGTAGAGTCAAGGTGTGTGCGATAACTTTACATCATATGCATATTTTTAACTGTTTTTAGTCTTATTTATATTCAATAACTAGTCAATTTAAGGAGTTATTAGATATATTTTGTTGACTTTAGTTATTGGATTTAATAAAATGTTTATGTTCTTATTTCCTTGATTAAGTAGAGATTTTTTGTAGTTTTGTGTTATTTCTTTGTTTTAGTGCAGTGCCGAATTTGGGTGAGAAATCAACATGACCTACATGGAGTATTTCTGCTATATCTGGAGTTGTAAATGTCCAATTGGAGTCAAACCAAGTGAAAATGAAAGCTAAGATCCATAGCTACAACTTTCATAAAGACATCAGAACCAAATTCGGACTCAAAAAGAGGAGAAAAATGCAATAAATGCCAAAAATCAGATGTTGTGCGCCTAAAATCATATGTTGCAATAAATTCATGAATCATTCTTGTAATTCATCTTTAATCTCTATTTCTTTAATCTCTGTCATGAGTAACTAAACCTTCTTTGTTAGGGATGAGTGAAACAATATGAAACCCTTATTTGTCTAATTCGATTCCTGGTTATATGAATATATTTATTGAATTAATTTTCCTATCTTTGTGTTTAATGCTTTTTATTGCTTGATCAACTTTAAAATGTTTTACAATTCATATTTTGATACGAAAGTGGACTTTACGAATGCTTGAGATGACAAATTTCTGAGATTGTAGTCTAGGGATAGATGCAGGTCATGAAACCAATTGAATTAGCTACAGAGGCAACATTTTAAAAAGAGAATTTTTGTACTGTAAAGCTTAATCCTAATCTTTAATCCACTAAGGAGTCAGAGGTTATTTTGGAATTAAAGGTTCTGTCACTAAGACATTAGGGCAAGAATACTAAAGAGAATTCGGTAATAATTCAATAAAGGAATTCAGTAAATAGGATCAAATTAGAAATCAAGGTTGGACTCGTAGTGAAACTCATCTCTGACATTATTCTCATTATAAAAGTTCAATTTTATTACACTTGTTATTTCAAATATTATTTCAATCAATTCAGAAACTTTTTGTTCAATTTTAGCAAATAAATATAATTTGATAGTAAAACGCAATCCTTGAGTTCGATGCTCGGTACAACCATTTGAAATTATTACTTGCAATGATTCAGTACACTTGCTGAAACGCCATCAATGTGTTCCTCAAAAGTCTGGGGTTGTCATGCTGGTTGAGAAGACTAGCTTCGAGGGTCAGGTGCTTTGTAATTCAAGTTGTTGAATTAGTGGATTAAATCCTTCTGAGGGTCAAGGTGCTTTGTAAAGAGAATTCGGTAATAATTCAATAAAGGAATTCAGTAAATAGGATCAAATTAGAAATCAAGGTTGGACTCGTAGTGAAACTCATCTCTGACATTATTCTCATTATAAAAGTTCAATTTTATTACACTTGTTATTTCAAATATTATTTCAATCAATTCAGAAACTTTTTGTTCAATTTTAGCAAATAAATATAATTTGATAGTAAAACGCAATCCTTGAGTTCGATGCTCGGTACAACCATTTGAAATTATTACTTGCAATGATTCAGTACACTTGCTGAAACGCTATCAATGTGTTCCTCAAAAGTCTGGGGTTGTCATGCTGGTTGAGAAGACTAGCTTCGAGGGTCAGGTGCTTTGTAATTCAAGTTGTTGAATTAGTGGATTAAATCCTTCTGAGTGAAAGGAATAAATGTAGTCAAGTTAGTGGTGAACCACGATAAATTACTTGTGGAACTTTATTCATGTACTCCTTAGTTTTGTTATTGCTTCTACTCCAAGTAAATCATCAAATCTGAACTAATTTAATCAAAGAATGAAAAATTTATCAACAATGGATTTGATAGCCCCTTCTCATGTTTGCCCCTTCACTAGGCTCCTTCTATAAATTGACAGCACACATACTTTTGTGAATTTGATAGCAAAATGCATTTCAAGAGACTTCAAAATACTACTTTTCATTATTTTAAAAGGGAAAACAACAAGGCTAACATTACCCTAGATTTATACCAAATTTACAACTTCAATTTAACATACATGCTTCACAAAATCAATTCAAAATTGATTAATAACATTCTATATGTTATCTCAATTGTATGCATCATCAAGACATAATGAAAATAGAAAGTAAAAAACATTAACAATGGATTCTAGCATTCAATCATCTAAGTGACATCAAGTGGTACAAATCTTAACATGAGCAATTTATTGAACTTAACACAACAATTTCAATAAGAACCCTAGAAATTACTTTCATGCATGACACATTTTGAAGAAATCATTCAAAACTCTTAAAAGAATAATAATAATAATAATAATAATAATAATAATAATAATTCAATATCATTTCAATCCCTAATCCCCAAATCTTTCACCTACAGAAATTTTCTACCACATTAATGCATGCAATCTAACAAGAACCCCTTTATTGCTAATCTTTCTCTTCCTCCCTTGGTTTAAACAAGATTTTTCCTTTCTTGTTCTCTTTTCCCTTCTATGTGCCTATTTTCTTTCGTTCTCTGTTTCTTTTCTTTGTTTTGTGTGTTACATATGTGTTGTAAGAACCAAGATGGTTTGAAGAACAATTCTTTATCTTGTTTTGATGATAAAAAAAGGTACTTGTGGGAACAATTTAATGCACTAATGTTTTAATTAAATTTGAAGTTACAAGATCAAGTGTTTGTGTAGGATATTAAGCTATATCATCTAATTATCAGATTAATAAAAACGAACACCAAGACTCTGCTTCTATACTCTACATTAATAAGTCTGGTGCCTCTAGAGATGCAAGTAAGTGTCTGAATCAATTGCCTTTGATGAATGCAACAAGAGCCTATTTGTCAGCCTCATGAAGAAGTCAACATTCTGATAAAGTCAACGCCTATGATATCTTTAACTCCTCTGAAAAACTCAATGCCTAATGATAAAGTAAACTCAAAGTCAATGTTCATGAAAAAGTCAATATATTGATAAAGTAAAAACCTCTGAAAAAGTCAACGACTCTTAAGAAGTCAACGCTTTAATGAGAGTTAATGATCTGATGGCAATCAATCCTCTGAGAAGACTATTGTGTGCATCGTTTGATAAATCATCTAGAATATGCATATATTCAACGGTTCAATTATTGAAACCCATCAAGATACATGTTGTATTACTAAAAGAAAATACACATGCCTTACCCTTAAGAACACAGACCTTACCATGAAGAACTCAATAAAAGGACATGCTTCCTTACTCAAGAATATACAACAACGTACACCAATTTCATAAAAACTACACACACACAACAAGCAACACAACAACTTCGAATTATTCAAATTTAATCTAAATGTTGTGAAACAAAATCTGAAAGTGTTCCATTGTAATCAACCTCTTGTGAGAGAGATTTTTCATAAAAACCCAAACTCATTCATTTGTAACCTTGTCCATTAGTGGTTGTTTTTCTTTAATGGATTGTAGGTACAAACAAGAAGTTGAGAAGACTTAACTAGTTTAGGTTAAGTGTTGTAATCCAGTTTGAATTATTAGAGAAAATCCTTTTGGGTGAAGGGACTGAATGTAATTATTGGTTTGGTGATGAACTAGTATAAATCTATGTATGATTTATTTCTTTCCTCTTTTGTTTGATAGGTTTATTTGATGTTTTTAATTCAGTTTTAGTTCTATTTTACTACCTTTTTGTTTTGTTTAGATTGCAAGAAGAAGTCGAGGAATAAGTGAAGAATTTTGGTGCAAAGAGCCTTCAAGTCAAGTGGTGCAGTTATGGTCCATCCTAATCAAGAAAATGTAAGAAACTCAAGTTCTAGCAAGAATTAATGTCTGGCCGTAATGGTTGAACAAGAAACAAAAACAAGAATCTGAAACTCCAAGGTAGCAAGGATTACTGCATGGCAGTAATAGCCTCTATGGTTGTAATCTGCTCATCTTCTGCTGCTGAACCGTTTTTCTTTTGTGAAATTCTGATGATATCTTGTAATTAAAGCTCATGAAGGCACCTAGGGCTATAACAAGGACGAAAATACTCAGTTTTAGACATAGATTCCAACTCCCAATCTCTTGTTACTCTTACTTTTGTTTTTGTAATTCTCTTAGAAAATTTCTCATTTCAAAAATATTCAATTCTCTTTGTTTACTCTGTTACTCTATTTTGTTATTTTATATTTCCAATATTTTATATTTAAGCATTCATTCTACTATGATCATGTGTGAGTAGTTCTTCCATGTCTTGTGATTGTAGGACTTCCAATGATTGATATCTAACAATTTATATTTCTTTCTAACATAGGTATTGATCTTTTAATGCAATCTTAATAAGGATCATATTCATACTTGGATATCAAATAATATACCGAAAGGTGGATTTGAAATGTGACCCCTAAGACTGGGCAAGAGAATCAAATCATGAAAATAGATTTTGGTTCTCTTGAAATAATGAAAGATATTTTCTCTTAAATGATTTTGCAAATACATCAATCATGAAAATAGGTTAGTTATTAGTTTAAAATACACTTTTCTCTTTGAAATATGGCATTAGTTATAACTATTTATCTGATATTTAAGAGTTCAACACGCATAACTAAGATAAGGTTAGTTTTATTGTATCCATCATTGTGAAAAACTACAATCTCAAGGCTTTACTTTTATTGCAAATTTTAATCAAAAATCATTATCAACATTTACCGTTTAGCTAATCATCATAGTAGAGTGATTGGTACTCGTAACAAAGTCCTTGTAGTAACGATAATTTTTACTACACGATAATAACGTGCACTTATGGTACTTTCAAGTTTTTGGCACCGTTGTCGGGGACTTTGCCTTTGATATTAAGTATTTTTAACTATACCAATTAGACTAAAAATTTCATTTTTTATTACTGTTTTTTCTCTCTTTGAATGGGAATAACCCAAGTCTTGGGTGTCTTCTCGAACCAATCATGAGATAGAAATATTTTTCCATATGAGAGTAACAGAGAGAAAAAAAATTCTGAACAAGAAAAAGATTTAAAATTGGTTGAAAATATAACATTGAAAGAATATGCCTCTCCCAATATTACAGAATTGCATTTGAGTATTGTGCGCCCGACAGTAGAGGCTAAAAATTTTGAAATAAAATCTTCAATTCTATCCATGGTACAACAAAACCAATTCTCCGGTACTCCAATTGATGAACAAGAACATTGAAGAAGTGTATGCTCTAATTGAAGACATGGCACAAAACCACTACCAATGGTCAAGTGATCGATCTCCTCATAATAAAGAAGGTAAGTATGAAGTTAATGCATTAGATCATATGGTTTCTAAGGTAGATGCATTGTTTCAAAATTTTGAAAAATTGAATGTAAATGATGTTACACCAAATGTTTCCCCTGGTGAAATTTGTGGTATTGTTGGTCATGTGGATGTTGAATGCCAAGTCGAAATGTCTGCTAATTGTAGGGTGGGTAATGACCAAGTTAAATATCTTCACAATCCTAAAAAAAGGGACCTTTTTCCAATACTTACCATCAAGGGTAGAGGAATCATCCAAATTTTTCCTACAAAAGTCCTCCCCTTAATCACATCCCCAACCAAAGGTTAGACCTCCCAGTTTCCAACGACCAAGGCCTTTCAACATCCCCCAAATGTCAAGCATAGAAAATTTGCTGAAAAATTGTGTTTGACTCAAACCAAATAAAACGAGGAGTTTAAAAATCAAAATCAGTCAATAAACGAAGCACTTAGGCAGTTAGCATCTAAGGTAGATTCCATGGCCACACATAATAAAATATTGCTTCATCCTCTAGATCTTTCAATGCGTTTCTGAGGCAGCCTGAAACTAACCCCAAGGGACAATTAAATGGTGTCACCTTAAGAGACGGAAAAAAAATTAGAGAAACCCAAGGGTGCAAATGTGGAAGCGAATGTCCGAGAGGAGAGTGAAAGAGCCAAACCATCAATTAAGAGGGTAGATGAGGAAAAAGAAAAGCCTTATGTGCCTTCGGCACCATACAAACCACCCACACCATTTCCACAAAGATTTTCCAAAACTAAAATTGAAGAAGAATTGCGGATGTTCGTGGAACTTTTGAAAAAGCTATTTATAAACATTTTGTTCACTAAAGCACTGTCTCAAATGTCTTCATAAGCTATGCTTTTGAAAGAAATTTTGTCAAACAAAAGAAAACTTGACGAGAATAAGATAGTTGCTTTAACTGACAAATGTAATGCCATAACTCAACATAAATTTCCTTCCAAACATAAAGATCCGGGAAGCTTTTCAATTTCTTGTGTTATTTGTGATATGTGTTTTGAACGTCCTTGGTGTGATCTTAGGGCTAGTATTAGCCTTATATCTTTGTTAGTTTGTAAGAAGCTTGATGCGGATGAGTGAAAGCCCACAAACATTTTTGTGCATCTAGTTGGCCGATCTATCAAGTATCCGATGGGAATATTAGAGGATGCTCCTATCAAAGTAGGGCAATTGTTTATATCGGCTGACTTTGTGATGTTGGAAATGGAAGAGGACTCCTAAGTCCCAATTCATCTTAGGAGACCTTTTCTAGCCACAGTAGGAGTTTGTTATTGATGTGAAACATGGGAAGCTTGCATTCAATGTGGATGATGAAAATATTAAATTTAATTTTCCTAACTTTACAAAAGTCCTTCTTTTGAAGATTCTTGTTGCATGGTCAATTTAATTAACCATTGTGTAAAGGAATTTCCTTTTGGACCACTATCGCTTGATGGGCCGGAAGCATGCTCGATTCGAAGCACAAGACATGAAGACTTGGAGAAGGAAGCTTATGCATATGCTAACTTGTTGGTTGAAAATCCTCCTCTTCCAAACTTAAATTCTGAGCCATTAGCAGCAGAAAATTCAGTACCTCTCCCAAAAGAGGCTCCATAAGTATAACTTAAGCCTTTTCCCTCCAATCTCATGTATGAATTCCTTGGAAAAAATTCAACATTTACTGTCATTGTAAGTGCTCAATAAAATGGTGAAGAAACTGAAATATTGCTTTGAGCCCTTAAGATGTACCCAAAAGCTATTGGGTATACTATTGAGAACATAAAGATAATTAATCCATCCATTTGCATGCATAGGAGACTACTTGAAGAAGACTATCAACCCTCTATTTAGCATCAAAGGAGGTTAAACCCTAGCATGAAAGAAGTTATGAAAAAAGAGGCAATTAAACTCCTAGATGTTAGAGTAATTTACCCAATCTCTAATAGAAAATGTGTTAGTCCCTTTTAAGTAAATCTTAAAAAAGGAGGTATTACTGTTGTTAAAAATGAAAAAAAAAAAGCAATGAATCCATTGCAACTAGGATAGTTATAGGGTGGAGGAAGTGAATAGGTTACAAAACACTGAACAAGGCAACTCATAAAGATCACTTTCCTCTCCCCTTTAATTGACCAAATGTTAGAAAGGTTAGCAAAGCTTTCACATTTTTCCTATTTAGATGATTAATCTGGTTTTTTTTTCAAATTCCAATTCATCTTAGAGACCAAGAAAAAACCATGTTTACTTGTCCTTATGGGGCTTATGCTTCGAGGAGAATGCTTTTTGGTTTGTGCACAACCCCTACTACTTTTCAAAGTTGCATGTATCAATTTTTTCCGATTTTATTGAGAATATAATGGAAGTATTCATGGATGACTTTCATGTGTATGGATCTAGTTTCAATAATTGTTTGGTCAATCTTGAAAAGGTGCTAGAAATGCGTAAATAGGTTAATCTTGGGTTAAATTGAGAGAAATGTTGCTTTAAGGTTAGAGAATGAATTGTTCTTGGATAGGGAAAACTTTGAGGTAATATAGTAAATGTCACCTCCCACCTCTGTAAAAAAAGAGAAAAGCTTCTTAGAGCATGCGAGAATGTAATGCCAATTTCTTACAGATTTTTTTAATATTTCTAAGCCTCTAACCAGTCTGCTCCTAAAGGATGCGGCTTTGTCTTTGATGAATTTTGTCTTGAGTCACTTTGCAGGTTAAAAGAAGCATTGATATATGCCTCGATTATGCAACCACCTGATTACAGTCTAAAATTTGAAATCAAGTGTGATGCTAGCAATTTTGTTGTAGGTGCAATGTTTGAAATCAAGTGTGATGCTAAAATTTAAAATTTGAAATCAAGTGTGATGCTAGCAATTTTGCTAGCTTTTATCTTTGATGAATTTCGACTAGAGTCATTTTGCATGTTAAAAGAAGCATTGATATCTGCCCGGATTATGCAGCCACATGATTAGAGTCTTCCATTTGAAATCAAGTGCGATGCTAGGAATTTTGATGTAGGTGCAGTGTTGAGGAAGAGAAAAGACAAGAAAGTTCACGCTATCTATTATGCCAGTAGGACTTTGGATGAAGCTCAAGTTGACTATGCCACAGTCGAGAAACAGCTATCGGCAATAGTGTTTGCCATTGACAAATCTTGTTCCTACTTGGTGGGATTGAAGATAATTGTCTACATAGACCACACAACCATCAAATATCTCTAGAGCAAGAAATATACTAAGCTGCGGTTGATCCGATGGATACTACTTCTCCAAGAGTCTGATATAGAAATTCAAGACAAGAAGGGGATTGAAAATGTGGTGGCCAATCATTTCTCAAGGCTACATGAAAAAATGAAAATGATTTTACCTTAGATGATTCCTTTCCTAATGATCA
Source organism: Cicer cuneatum (assembly GCA_037974295.1). Lineage (NCBI taxonomy): Eukaryota > Viridiplantae > Streptophyta > Magnoliopsida > Fabales > Fabaceae > Cicer > Cicer cuneatum. Next base: position 22,914,554 of record JBBPBO010000003.1, read on the forward strand.
ATTGTTTTCTCTTACACAACTAAAAGCGCCATGGTATACGGATTTTGTGAACTACCCAGCAGTTGGAGAACTACGCCCATATTTGACATCTCAACAAAAGAAGAATGTTTTATCGGATCTTAAACACTATTATAGGGATGAACCTCTTCTTTTTTAGGGAAGGGCTGATTGAGATTTTTAGAAAATGTGTTTCGGAAGAAGCAATGGAAAGCATCGTGTTTCATTTTCAGCCCGCTGCTTTCGGTGGACATGCTAGTTTCCCAAAAAGTGCAGCAAAGATACTTCAACCAAGCTTCTACTGGCCCACATTTTATAGATGTGCATCACTTTGTGCTTCAATGTGATCCATGCTAGCGTATCGGAAACATATAAAAAGAAATGAAATGCCTTTGAACAATATCCTCAAAGTTGAAATCTTAGATGTTTGGGGATTTGAATGGGACAATTCCCCACGTCGCTTAGAAATCAATACATCCTTGTAGAAGTGGATTACGTGTCCATATGGATTGAAGATGTGGCTGCCCCAACAAATGATGCCAAGGTAGTGATTAAGTTATTTAAAAAGGTAAAATTTCTGAGGTTTGGTGTGCCAAAGTTGCTGATCAGTGATGGCGGCTCTTATTTCATATCTAAATAGTTTGAAAGCCTTCTAAAAAAGTATGGAGTTAAGCACAAAAATGCCACAGTATATCACCCTCAAAGTAGCAGACAGGTAGAAGTTTCCAAAAGAGATATCAAGAGCATTCTCGTGAAAACTATCTCTCCGTCAAGGAAGTACTACTCCATGAAGGTAGATGATGCGCTTTGGTGAAAAAAATGAAGCTTCATCTCGGTGAGCTTGATGATTTAAGGTTGGAGGCTTATGAGAAACCTAACCTTTAAAGGAAAGAACCAAGAAGTAGTGTGATAAGCACATAACTAGAAGGGAATTTAAGGAAGGTTACTTATTGTTACTTTTTAATTCACAATTGAACTTGTTTTTGGGTAAACTTTGTTCGAGGTGGTATGGTCATTTCAAATCCGCAAGGTGTTCTTATTTGGAGCTGTAGAAATCTGGAGTGAGGCCACTAGAGTTTTCACTATGAATGGTCAAAGGCCGATGCATTATGTGGTTGGGAATATAATAGAGAAAAGGGAAAGTTTTATCCTTCGATCTCCAACTTAAGATTTACAAAATGAATGTCAATGTAAGGACCATTATTAAGTGCTGCAGGGAGGCAACCCACAATTTTAATTTTTCAAAATTTTCTTTTTATTTTGTACGTTGAGCTAAAACAAGAAAAATGTAGAAAACAAGATAAGGCAGCAAGAATTACGACCTAGCCGTAATGTCCATTACAGCCATAAAGGTCCAGCCCCTGCACCTGAAAAAACAACGTCAAGGCAACAAGGATTTCTGCTTGGCAGTAATGGCCATTATGGCAGTAATGGCCATTATGGCAGTAATGCATGCACAAAGCCACTTTCCACCACCACCATAATCTTGTCAACTTTCTTACCCCTTTTATGACTATTTCAATTTTTGCATTGAGGACAATGTCTTATCCAAGCATGGGGATACAATTTCTTGTTTTCCTTTTTTCTTAAAGTGTTTTTTTTTTCTTGTTTTGAAATAAAAATAATTTGAAAAATGAGTATCCTATTGATGAAAATTATAGACGAAGACAAAAGAAATCAAGACTTCGTTTATGCTCTACAGTCTAGGTCTAGTGACACGCTTCTTTGTTGTTGCAAGCTTCGGTTGACTCAAAAAAAGTAAGCAAGCTTTAGTTAACTTTGGTGAAGAGAGCAACGTTATGTCTAAGTTGACACAAGAAAAGCAACAAGCATTTGTTCGTCTGATTAATCCAACAAACATATGCTATTATGTCTCCAATGAGTACAATCAACACTTGATCATCTTCCTCTAATAAATCGAACAAGTGTTTGTTCATCTACCTCTAATGAATTCAACCAGTGTTTGTTCATTTATCTATTATGATTTCAACAAGTGTTTGTTCATTTGCCTTTGATGAACTCAACAAGTGGTTGTTCATTTGGCTCTGATGAATTCAACAAGTGTCTAATTGTCTACCTCTTATATGTGTGAAAAGCAAGTATCTATCTCTACCTCTGATAATCACATCAAGCATTTGATCATCTGATTTATTTTCTATCCTCTTATGAAAGTCAATGCTCTAAAAAAGACAACGCTCGAAAGAAGACAAAGTATTTACAAATCCTATAATGAATATTCTAAGTCAATTACTTGTCTAAAAGACATTAAGATTTGATTTGATCATAGTATCATCTACTACTTTCCTGTCCTCAATACCAAGATACGCAGAAGCATTCATAGAGATATATATGGATACATATTAAGGATTGATCAAAAGAAAGAACACATCAAAAGAAGATATATATATATATATATATATATATACATATATATATATATACATATTAAGGATACGACAGAGGGAGATCTGAAGACAAAAATGAAAAAGCCTACATGCTAAGAAGAAAATATGAAAAAGCCAAAAACACATCAAAAGAAAAGAATGAAAGAAATATCCTCTCAATTGAGAGTTATTAGAATTGATATAAATCAGTAAAACTGTTTTCACACATTTGTACTGATATAGGACTTGGTCTGTAACATCCTCTCAATGAAAATTAGAATCCTAGAAAAAACATTGTGTCAAATCAGACACAAACTAGAACTAATGAAAACCACCCCGATAGTGACAACAACTCTCTTATCCTTAAGAGGTACTTAAAAAGGTATAAAGACTCTCATGAATCTCAACGGCAAGATGCCAAAAAGTTGAAAACAGTTCTGAGGATGACAATCTGGAGAGGCTAGAGAAAATTACTTAATGTATGAAGAGGCAGAGTAAAGACTACTTGTACGCTATTTATAAAAATAGTGGATAAAGCCATCGACTCTACTGAGGCAAAATATGCCTTGAAATGGAGGATTAGATGTAGCAGCAGTTTATCGTTAACTAGTATAAAACATTTGTGTCTCCTTTATCCTTTTCTATTTCTCGCATCGTAGTTCTTTATGATTCAACCTTACTCTGTCTAAACCTGCTTTAAAAAGTAAGTTGAATATTTTGATAAAGAACTATTTTTGTAAGGAAATGGAAGTAGCTTTAAGAAACGGCAAACATAATTCAAACCCTATTTTCTTGTGTATTTTAGCACCTTCAAATACACGTTTTCAATAAGACTTGTTTGATATCTTAGATGGATCCAATCAAGTACATATTTAAAAGCCTGCTCTCATAGGGAGAATTGCTCGTTGGCACGTGATGTTATCAGAATAGGATATTACCAATGTTACTCAGAAAGCCATCAATGAGAGTTCCTTAGCAAACTATCTTGGTAACCAACATGTTGATGATTATTTGTCAATGCAATGCGAATTCCCAGATAAAAGCAATATCGTTTCGTCTGAAGAATGCGATAATGTAAAATGGACCCTATTGTTCGACGGGGCATCAAATGCAACTGGGCATGGGATTGGGATTATCTTAATATCTCCCAAAAAAACAGTTTGTTTATGTCACAACACGCCTGTGTTTTGATTTTTCCAATTATATGGCAGAATATGCAGCGTGTATCATGGGAATTTTGGTTGCTTTGGAATCGAAATCAAAAGTACTAGAAGTATATGGCAATTCAACCCTAGTCATTAATCAACTTAACTAAGAAGGGAAACTCGATATAAGAAATTGATACCCTATTATACCTACATTAAGGAATTGTCTTCACAATTTGATAAAATCACCTTTTACTATGTCCCTCGAGAAGACAATCAATTGGCTAATGTTTTGGCTACTTTATCCTCAATGTTCAAAATAAGTCAACATGATGATATCCCATTCATTAAAATGGATAGTCGGGATCATCCTGGCTATTGTCACATAGTAGAGGAAGAACCCAATGGGAAACTCTAGTACCACGACATCAAGGAGTATCTTATAATTAAAGAATATCCTCCCAGAATATCAGAGAATGAGAAAAGGACACTAGGAATATTAACCATGAACTTTTTCTTGAACGAAAACATTTTCCATAAAAGGAATCATGATATGGTACTCCTCATATGCTTCGATGTTGATAAGGCAAAAAAAATTCTACAACATGTCCATGAGGGCTCTTATGGGACCAATGTGAATACATGTCATCTCTAGAAAGATTCTTTGTGCCGAATATGCTTACCTTAGAAAAAGATTGCTTTTATTATGTGAACAAATTTTATGTGTCAAATATATGCTGACAATATCCAAGCCCCACTGATGCCCCTGAATCCCCTTAAGGCACCCTGGCAATTCTCAATGTGAGGCATGGACATCATCGGAATGATTGATCCAAAAGCGTCAAATGGACATTGCTTCATCTTGGTGGCAATCAATGACTTTACCAAGTACGTAAAGGCTACTTTGTATGCCAACATAACCAAAAGCGTGGTAATCAAATTCATAAAAAAGAAGTTAATATGTCGTTATGGCCTGCTAAGTAAGATCATTACGGAAAATGCCACAAATCTGAATAAAAAAATGATGGAGGAATTGTGTGACACCTTTAAAATTTAACACCACAACTCATCCCCCATACACGCCAAAAATGGATGGTGCATTTGAAGCAAAAAATAAAAATATCAAAAACATTATTCATAAAATGGTCGTAACATACAAAAATTGGCATGAGATGTTGACGTTTGCACTTCACGGGTATCGTACTTCACTGTGTACCTCAATTGGGGCAACCCCTTTTTCCCTAGTATATGGGATAGAGGTTGTGTTACCCATTGTAGTAGAAATCCATTCGCTAAGAGTATTGATGGAAACCAAACTACAAGAGTCGGAATGGGTACAAAAGGGTTATCGTGGGAAATGAACCTCCAACTACAAGAGCCCATATGTTGTGAAGAAAGCTTTCTCGAGTGGAGCTTTAATCCTCACAAATATGAACGGAAAAGACTTAGTCTTCCTTGTAAACACAAATGCTGTAAATAAATATCATACTTAAATAACATACCCGCTAGGTTGAAAACCCAAAAAAGGGAACCAGGGAAAAAATTGGGGTACAACAAAAATAAAATACCAGCTAGGTTGACAATTTGAAAAGACAACTTAGGCAAAAATCAGGGTACAATAAAAATAAAATATTCGATAGGTTGAAAACCTGAAAAGGCAACCTATGCAAAAATTAGGGTACAACAAAAATAAAATACCCGCTAGGTTGAAAACCTAAAAAGGTAACCTAGGCAAAAATTAGCTTACAAAAAACTAAATACTCGCTAGGTTGAAAATTTGAAAGGGCAGCCTAGGCAAAAATTAGGGTACAAAAATAAAATACTTGTTAGGTTGAAAATCCGAAAGGGCAATCTAAATAAAATTAAGGGTTATCCTTAAGATATTTTACTCGATGACATGGATAGGGGTTGAGGCGTAGTCTTCCCCTCGAGAAAATCATAGAGAAGAAATTATCACTTAACTAGCAATGTGGATTGAACTATGGGAGATCAGTACACTCTACCTTTGAATTGCTAGTGATAAAGTGTGGTCTTACACCTTTTAATTCTTGTTTTATCTTTTGTATACGATGAATATTCCGCATCAATTTATCACTATTTCCTTTTCTCATGTTGCTTTATGATTAAGCCCTCTTTACCAAATGCATCTTATGATTATCATGTACTAGAAGATAAAATATGTAGCATACCTAGATATAATGAATTGCATAAGATCAAATACAATATGGTGTGAAGACATGTGACAACATGAGATCAAATTTAAGATCACATCAGTCATTCTTCAATAAACAACAACAAAAAGAACCAAGGTCAAAGCAATTGTGATTCACAAAAATATATATTTTACTCCTCTCATCTATGATTTGATTTATTGCGTCCAACAAAAATAAAATAAAAGAGCAACACATTCATTCATGACATTTCATACTGTATAAATTTGAAGCCGAGAAAATGACTTGCATCTTAAGTACGAAAAACGACTTGCACCCAAGCCGAGAAAACGACTCGCACCCCAAACTGTGAAAATGGCCCACAACTTAAGCCGGGAAAACGAATCACACCAAAGACAAGAAAGCGATACACATCTTAAGTCGGGAAAAAGACTTGCACCCGAAGCCGAGAAAACACCTACATTTTAAGTCGGGAAAACAACTCGCACCCAACCCAAGAAAATCACTTGCATCTTAAGTTCGAAAAATGACTCACACCTAAGCTAAGAAAAAGACCCGCATCTTATGCTGGAAAAACAACTTGCACCCCAAGTCGAGAAAAACGCCCGCATCTTAAGTTGGGAAAATGACTTGCACCCTAAACTAGGAAAACGACCCGTATCTTAAGCCAAGAGAACGACTCGCACCCGAAGTCGAAAAATGACTTGCATATTAAGTTGGGAAAACGACTTGCACTCCAAGTCAAGAATACGACTCACACCCCAAGCTGAGAAAATGACCCACATCTTAAGCTGGGAAAGTCACTTGCACCTCAAGCTGAGAATATCACCTACATCTTAAGCCGGGAAAATGACTCGCACCCAAGCCGAGAAAAGACTTGAATCTTAAGTTGGGAAAAAAGTGACTTGCACCCTCCTTCAACAACCCTATCCTTTTTGAACAAAATTAGAGTTGTCATCTTTACTTATCATTTACTTTGATTCTCAAGTAAATTCTATGTAAAGAGAGGCATCTGTTTACAAAAAATAGGCATAGAGAACTTTTTGGACTTTTTATTCCTTTTAAAATAAAATACAAAAGGGCAAGTCTCCCATTAAATTCGTTCTAATCAAGTCCGCTATTGTTGCCACGGTACCAATAATGAACTAACTCGACCACAATTTGTATCGCCCCGAATCCAAATTTTCGCCTACGACCACCCCCTTCTCCATCACACTGCTGCCACTAAGAAAGTCTGGCTAGCTTGCGTTCAACTTTATTTTAAGAGAGAAGGAGATGTTGGATTATGGGTTGACTACGAAACTCAATTTGTTACATAAAAAACCTAATCTAATGGTATCTTTTAAATGTTTTGCAGCTCATATGTATGAATTTAAGGAAAAGGAATAAGTTATCTTCGAGTTCATACGCTCCTATCGTATTTGTGAATCTTATTTTCTATTAAAAAAGGAAACATTTTCGTTATCATTATTATTATTGTTTCATCAAAATATATAAGTAATATAACAACACATTTATGTCAATAATGTTGTTGAATGTGATTATATCGACAATAATGTGTTTACTGAATTTATTACTCAGATTATTGAGGTTAATCAAGTTTTGGGTAGGGGTAGGCAAAATTTGAAAACTAAACTGAATCGTTTAAAAATCGAACCGAATCGGTTTTCAGTTCTAAAAAACCGAACCGAACCAGTTTTCAGTTCAAAAACTGAACCGAACCGAATTGGTTTTAATTTAATTTGTTTGTTCCTATAAGCCAAATTTTACATAATTACCCCTAATTATTTGTAAAAAAAATTTGGTTCTAGTTTTTTAACCAAAAAAGCGGTTCGGTTTAGTTTTTTGAACTGAAAACCAGTTTGGTTCGGTTTTTTTAGAACTGAAAACCCGTTCGGTTCGGTTCAGTTTCAATTTAAAAAAATCAGTTCGAAAACCAGTTCGGTTCAGTTCAGTTTTACAGTTTGATTCAAATTTTGATTTTTTTGAACACCCCTAATTTTGGGGGTTGATCGGGAGATTGTCAAACCTCCACCCAATTTAGAAAGGTTCATAGTAATACACATGAGATTGTTAGTAGAGCGAAAAAGTCATGTGAGACTAAATTTACTTCAGTGATTTCTAAATCACATAAGAAAAAGATGAAGAAGCAAGATCGAATAAATACAATCCACAAAACACTAAATGTAAATAATGAGTCGTCGTCATTCCATACGAGCCCTAAAGTTGCAATTGAAAAGGTATTTGGATTTAGCTCTTCTTAAGATAACAATGAGCTACAAAATGCGAATTATTGTCTGAATATGCGCATTGTAGGTTCTTGGAGTGATGCAGTGTCAGAGAAAACAATATTCAATTACATCAAAACACATTTGGAGATACGGTGGTTAGTACAACATATCCAAGCTTCGTTGTCACTAATGATTATATACGGTGGTTAGGCGCACCTAAGAGTGGGGAGAATTAGGTGCTTAGAAATTTTCTGGTTTTAGACTTAGTGGATTTATTTTTCTAACTATGATTGTATATACTAAAATGTTAATGGTAGAAAAATAAAGAACACAAAGAATTTATCCTGGTTCCCCTTATAACCAAGGGTACGTCCAGTCTTCTTGCACGCCACAAGAGATTTTCCAATTATTGTTAGAATAGGTACAAGTCTAAATCTAAGACTTTAGGGACTAATTCCTAACAATCTGCCTAAGATAACACACCACTATCTTAGTTTACAATACTTGAAGAAAGTACACCACTTTTCTTAAACAACACACTAACTTAGTTAATTTACAATAATGGTTTTGACTAAGATCAAGAAGATATAACAGTTGATACATTCTTGTATAATGTTCACAGTCTAATGTAATTTCAAATACAACAGAGAATCTTTATAATGATATGAAAATGCAACACATGTACTTGAAATATGAAAATATGACTTTTAATGAATCTTAATAATTTTGAAAATATTTCCTAAAGTTGTTAAGTTAAACTTGGGCCTATGAGGTATTTATACTCCTAAGACATCGCTTCAAATCAGTGGCAATCTTTCCAAGAAGTTTGATGAATATATGCAATGATCTAGAATCAATATGAATTGAAAAATCACATTGTTTCACAGTTGTATTCGGCTACAACGTAAGTGTAGTTGAATACATTTTTGTAACGTTCAGATTTATATCAAAATTTTAAGCATGTACTCAAATACGAACCTTTGTAGTCGAATACAAATGAGTGAATTTTTTCACTGACTTGATTTTGTATTCGGCTACAACATGTTGTAGTCAAATACAAAAATGTTATTTTAGCTACTAACTTGGTATTTGTATTCGGCTACGACATCTTGTAGTCGAATACAGATATGAAGTTTTTGCTACTAATTTGAGTTTATATTCGGCTACAACATGTTGTAGTCGAATACATATGTGTAGTTTTTGCTACTGACTTCATTTGTATTCGGCTACACATATATGTAGTCGAATACAACTTTAACTTTTGTCAAAAACTATATTTTCAAATATTGTTCATGCATTTTGACACTTTGAAAATTCTTTTGATGCATATGTAAAAGTATAAGATTCTCATATGTTTTTGAAACAATATTAAATTGCATCATATACCTTAAACTCTAAGTCTTCTAGCATATTGACAATAATTGACTTGATTTGTTGACTTTATTTTGAATTTGCATCTTGATCACTTTACTTGGTCTTTGTTTTCATAAAAAACATAAGTACTCTTGCATATTTACAAGAGATATTGTAGAATTTTCTAAAAGATAAAGATGTTAGAAAAACAAATTCTACAACTAGTGAATTACCTTTATCAGAAGAGTTTTCCAGAGAGCTGAAAAAGTAAAAGCAGAAAGAAACTAAGTTGTACAGTATACACTCAAGAGTTATGAAGCTGGCTTAATTTGAGGTTTATATTTTTGCTTGTTTTTTCTTGGGTTAGGTTTATGTTTCCCCTCAGTTTTTTGTTTTTTTTTTTAATAAATTTTATTTTTTAGATAAAAAAATCATTTAAATAGTACATGTATTTGGTTAAATATTTTGACTAAATACATTTACTTTTTAAACTAATCTTATTTATATTTTATTCTAGATGAAGTAATGTGTTTTTTTTTTGTGATTAAGTATCTAAACAAATTAATATTAAGATTCAAATTTTTATTAGATATTTTATCCTTTAACAATTAAGATATAGTCTTTCTTTCATGCTAAATGTTTCATATCTTTATAATATATTTTTGGGCGCGTAGATATAGAGATAACGATATAAGATGAAAAGAGGATTAAGATTTAAATCAAAATTAAGATTAAGATTAGGTAAGATTAAGATGTTTTTGAAATTATTAATAAAAATAGTTTTGTTAGAACAAATAATAAAAATATATTAAATATATTTTATACATTTATTTTAATTTAAGTATATTTATGTAATTTCATAATTATGTTCAATTCTATCCTTTTATATTTTGGTTAAATACACTTTTAGTTCTCTTGTTTTACTCAAAATTAACTTGTAGTTTTCTATGTATAAAATTAGGTTTTTTGTCCCCTAGATTTATATTTGTGAAATTTTTTTGGTCTCAATCAATTTTTTTATGATGTTGCAAGCTCAATTATGACATGACAATAATGTGATACAACTGAATTAAATAAAATTGAATTTAAATCATTAATCAATATCATATTTTGTTTTACTATCTTCGTCCCTTATTATAAGCACTCATTGCTTTTTTTTCACTTTTATTACCAAAAGTTGATTGATTAGTTAATTTCTTCATTTTGTGTTAATGTTTCTAAAATAACTTTTGTATTGGTATATGTTAAACTTGATTTTTTCATATTTCAAAACAAATTAGTAGTATTAATAAGGGGTATGTTTGAATAAAATAATAAATACATCTAATAAATTGACAATATGCTTATAGTGCTTACATTTAGAGACAAATTTTCTTTCAAAAATGCACTTATGATTACAGACGGAGGTAGCATTTAACAAAATTTCACAAACGCATTTGTTAGTAACAACATAAACAAAGATTTCCTCCAATTTAGTTGTATCACATCACTCTTATGTCATTAATGAGTATACCACATCATGAAAAATAGATGCGGGTCAACTAATCCTACAAGTTATAAAATAAGGGAACAAAAACTCAATTTAAAAATAAAAAAATAAAAAAAAACTAAAAATTAATTTTGAATAAAATAAATGGACTAAAGTATATTTAATTAAATCGTTATTTTCATATTCATTTATACAAACCATTAATCATTAATATCATATTCTATTTTTTTTTTCTTTTTTGTTATATCCATTTATCATAAACCAAACAATGCATAACTCTAATAGTGCAAAACTGCTAATATATGTTGTCAGAGCTGTGTCTTTTAATGAGTTATTACGTGATATTTGTTTTACTACCCAAATTTTATAAAAATAAAAGTATTAATATTTAAATAATTAAAATATTCATGCTGATGTGATTTTATGTGGTTGTGGCACTTATTTAAATTTATTCTTTTGTGTAAGCTCTTTTATACTACTTCCGATATATCCAAATATTAGAGATGGTTCAAGTTTTATACTAAAGAAATTAATTTTTATTAATTCAATTGTCTTTTTTTATTCAAATCGGAGGTAACAAGATTATATAAAATAAAGATTTCTCATATTCGTGTTACACCTTTCTGGATGAGTGTTTGTTAATATTAATATGTTGTAACTTAGTGCAGTATTACAAATTGATGACACATGATCTAGTAAAAAGATTAAGGAATTCTTCTATCCTCTTTAAACCAATAGAAAGAAAAAGAAATTCCCATTATAAAAAAGGAATTGAAATTGACAATGCGATCATCGTAATGAGATAATCAAGTCCAATATTGAAATCATTATTAAACACACTATATATGTTAAACTCATTAGGGAAATATACACGTGTAATATGTTCATATTAATATTATTTTGGTGGAGCTATGTTTATCTTGATAGTGAGGAGACGCATACAGATTATAATATTGTATATATTTAATTAATTAATTAAGCAACTAACCTATTGATTCCCGAAAACTATAATGATTTCATCATAAAACGTGCACCAACAATTTTTAAAAAACGTGTAAAATCTTCGTTTTTCTTTCCAATTTGATGCCATACACTTTTTCAGATATGCGGCTGATGTGGCAACATAATCTTAAGTCATCACCAACTAGAAAGCAGCCTTAGGTAAGCAAAACGAAAGTGGAAACAAGTAAAACATTTAAATTTACTAATTTTTTTTATAGACTATATATCTTGATGAAAGATAATTTTATAAATTTTTTATAATTTTATTTAAAATGCATTAAATATTAAATATTAAATATAAGTATTTTTTATAATAAAATTTAAACTCGAATTTGCTATATTGTGCAAATTTAGCTTTTTTTATTAAACTCAACTTTATCAATAACATTTGAATTTACTTTGGTAAACTAATTAGGTTAATTAGATAATAAAAAATATTATTATTTAATGGGAGGAAAAAAAGATAATGATACGGATAAACCGAAGCATTTGCTTTTGCTTTTGAGAAGATCAAGAGGAAAATATTATTCTTTTCAAGAAGGGAAAAATATTATTTAACTAAGAGGATTTTTATGTTAGACCAAATTTAACTAAGAAGATCAAAGACAAACGAAATAATGGGGTTCCTCGCGTCTTATCACCGTCACAACTTCTATACAAAACCGTTGTTGGAATTTGTTTGGTTGATTTGTGATAAGGGCTTCTCACGTTAAAAAAGAAAAAAGGAAATGGCATTCAACCCAATATCCCTTCGAGATCACGTTAGAGATTCTTTTTATTATTAAAAAAATAAAATAAAAAAGAACGCACTTTAGCGCTGGTTATGTAAGATCAAAAGGTGACTTGCGTTCATATTGGAAGGAAGGAAAAATATCTAGAGTATATTTTACAAAATGGAAATTTTTATGTGCGTGGAAACTTGGTTTCCACTAGTTAAACTACTTGTTTGATATGTACCCAAAAAAAAAATTACTTGTTTAACAATGTTATAATTTATAACAGATAATTTGGTGGGTGTTCTGGAACTCTTTATAATTTAGTGGGTGCAAAGAGTTTTTTTCAAGAATTTAGATGTTATGTGCAAAGTTTGAATTTGGTGTTATATTTTATTGATACTATTTCTTTATTCTTTCTATAAGTCATATAATGAGATTGAATTTCATTATATTTAATGCAATGTTAATCAATCCGTTGTGGTTGTTTAATATATATAAATCAATTTATCATGAATCTTATGATTAAGATAATGGTAATGAATTTTATTATGTTTGATGCGATCAACATGTAAAAAATATGATAAGTTCTCATTCAACAATCATCTCAACAAGAAATAAGTTTCTTTAAGATGAGAGTAAAGACAAACAATTGTTGGATAAACGAGATTTCTTATGAAAATAATCTGATTTTTTTTTGTTCTTCTTCGTAAACTTGAGGGATCAATGAGTAATAAGAGTATGAGAATTGAGAAAGACAAACATTTTTGTTTTTTAGGTTCTAATTTTAGTATAAATAAAAAGACTCATCATTTTTTGTACAAATTCAACCATAAGGGCCAACAATTTATAAATTTAGAATTTTGGACTTAGTGTTTAAAAAATAAAAACATTGAATCACTCAAATTTTGTCATTTTTTTTTACTATATAATTTTTTGTACATCAATTTTTTAACTATATAATTTTTTTATACTATACAAATTTTTATTGGTGCCGTGACAATTTAGGGCTCTATGTGGTTACACACCCTAGACATGTTGATCGAGCATAACAACATTGGGTGGATGTTAGAATTTGATGTTAACGTTAGATACATGTTATGACATATCTACGTATATAAAGAAACATAAATGGCGTACCTTTTCGAATACGAGAGATAGCTAACATAGAGAAAAGAATAAGCGGTGAACTACTCTCATTGTTGTCTATCATTTTGGAGTTTTCATGATTAGGTTAACCGTCCGATGGATAATATAACTCATTAAAATTCATAATACTAATTAACCATATCCTAATTAATAATAATTCATAATAATTGATTATTGTCAATCCATAATTAATTAATTAATGTGACGGTGGATTTACCATATCATGTTATGACTTACGTCTATCAGTTGAGTTCATTGCAAAAAGCTGGTTTATTAGGTAATAGAGTTTCAAGGATCATGCATTGCGCCAGTGAAGTGCATTTTCAAGTTGCCAAAAGAATTGTGAGATATATATTAAAGGCATTATAGACAATGGTGTTAAGTTTTCTCAGTTTCAGAATTTTAAGCTTGTTGGTTATTTTGATAGTGATTGGGAAGGTTCAATTGATGACATGAGAAGCACTGTTTATCGAGAGGCTCAAAGAAGTAAGATGGCTCAAATCACTACAGAGGCAGAGTATGTGGCAACCACTGCAGTTGCAACACGGGAAATTTAAGTCTGTCGATAGGAGTTTATTTGTCTATTTGAAATAATGGTCTAGACTTTAGGGGTTTGTTATTTGATATTTGTTATATTGTTGTTTCTGTTTTCAAGCTTAGGATTATTCAAATTAACCATATCTACAAATAAAAAGAATATCAAGTTGTTTTGTTTTACTAACTCTTTAAAAGGATTATTCAATGCAAATAATCAATATCCTCTACACAACATTTTTATTCTCTTTTTCTCTTGTGTTAAACCAACAAATAGAGATATAATATCGAATCCATATGTTATGTCATGTGTAGTTTTCTTTTTGAATGCATGTAAACTCTGGACCACCTCTTCTTTCACTTTCTGGAAAAACAAAAGAGTTTGGGAATAAGCATTTCATTGGCTTAGATGGGATTTAGACAAAAACATGGCAAGATCATCTCACTTTCTCCATATTTTTGACTGTATGAAAAACCAAAAGGTCAAAAAGGTTGGGCAACCGATTTGGATGGCTGTCATATAGTGTTTTTACACAACCAAAAACAGTATATTGTTTCAGGAGGGTACTGTAGAACCAAAGAAGATTATTGAACAAGTGAAAGTCCTATCTTGGACTTGGTTTCTAAGCATAAATTCTGGATTTTTCATTTCAAAATAATGAAGTAATCCAATTGTATGCTTACAAAGCTTGTAATTTTCTTTTGAAACCTCTCGATATAATGTGTTGGAGTACCACTAATACTCCTCATTAGTGTCGGTTAATAATAATAATAATAATAATAAAATTTGCAAGAATTAAAACAAAATAATAACGACCAAAAATAAAACAAAAATATTTACAAGATGATAATAATTTGTGTTTTTTATAGCATTAATAAATAATAAAATTTTATAATTCACATATTTTTTTTGCTATG
Source organism: Cicer cuneatum (assembly GCA_037974295.1). NCBI lineage: Eukaryota > Viridiplantae > Streptophyta > Magnoliopsida > Fabales > Fabaceae > Cicer > Cicer cuneatum. The sequence continues at coordinate 22,929,640 of JBBPBO010000003.1, forward strand.
TTTACGTTAATTCCCAATTATAGGTGATGTAGGAGGGTTCAAGGCTAGAATCGAGGAAGAAACGGCTTTGCGGACAAAAGCAGCAGAAAATGCGGAAAACGATCGTCCGGTGTCAGATTGTCTATCATTATACCTTTCTAGAACCGTTTTGAGCTCGTCTTGGGCCTCAAAACAATCGTATTAGTTTTTCCCTTAATTTCGGGCTTTTCTGTTTTACAGCCGTTTTAGCTTTTCCTTTAATTTCGTGCTTTTCTGTTTTATCTAATTTTTGTACTAGGGTTTCTATTATCTATTTAAAGAATTTCTATGCTGTAACAAACGGTATCTTTTAATAAAATAATTAATTTTGAGAGTTTTTCTCTTCTCTGGTGGATTCTAGAACTTGTTCTTTTTTTAGGATTAGTGCTTGCTAACCCCTGTGCGATTTCTGACAGCGTCAAGTGGCATCAGAGCAGGCTTTCTCCTGTTTCTTTTCGTAGCTTGAACAGCCATGGGAGATCAACCAGTCACAAGAGCAGACATCAAGGGTATCACTGCAGCTTTTACTGCGACCCTTACTGCTTTGACTACGCAGATGACGACTCAGGTGGCGCCTTTGACGGTTCAAGTGAACGCCATTAATAATAGGAGGGACAGAGGCAGGAGAGACGAACCGCCCAGGCGTCCACATGGAGGCTTGCAGGCTCGTGTTGAATCGGACTCTAGTTCTGAAGAAGAGGTCCAGGAGGAGAATCAAGGTTTCGATAATCAACAGGATCGCAACGACTACAAAGTCAAGGCTGACATCCCGTTGTTCTATGGAACTATGGGGGTAGAAGAGTTTCTGGATTGGCAGATTGACGTTGATCGGTTCTTCGACGTGATGGATGTGCCAGAAAACAAGCAGGTGAAGATGGTGGCAATTCAATTGAAGAGTACCGCTGCTGTGTGGTGGGATAAGCTTGTTGTTCAGAGGCAGCACCAGAGGAAAGCGCCAATTAGAACGTGGAGGCGACTAAAATAGTTGATGCTGGAGTGTTTCTTACCTCAAGATTATGAGCAGATTATGTATAAGATGTATATCGATTGCGTTCAGGGTAGAAGAAGCGTGACCGACTATACAGCAGAGTTCCTGCGTTTCTCAGAACGCAATGAACTAGGGAAAACTGAGGGTCAGAAGGTGACTCACTATATTAATGGCTTGAATGGGTCGATATAGGAGAAGATGGGTCTGCAGACTGTCTGGACTGTGACAGAGGCCTCTACGCTAGCCTTGAAAGCGGAACTGATGGAGAAATCCCCCGAAAATTTCTCATCTTTTTGCATATTCACTCCGTAGGGTAATTCTGAAGTTGCTGGTGATGAGGATAAGAGTGTTGCTGCTAAGGATTCTGACTCCTCGGCAAAAGGAACCAGTAGTGCTACGCCCAACAAGAGGGAGAACCATAAGTCAGCCAACCCATACGCGAAACCGACGGGAGATAAGTGTTTCCGTTGCGGTGGGCAGGGTCACAAGTCGGATGTTTGCCCTTCCAGGAGAACGACTGCAGTCTTGAATGAGGAGTCTGAGGAAGAGAAAGCAGGCTACGAGTATGACGGTGTTGAGTTTTCCGAAGAAGAAGCTGAAGAAGCGGTGAATTTTGTGCTGCAAAGAGTTCTGTTGTCTTAAAAGGAGGAAGGGCAAAGGAAGAATCTTTTTAGAACACATTGTTCTATTAAGAATAAGGTGTGTAATCTGATCGTGGATAACGGGAGTACAGAGAACTTGGTATCCCAGAAGCTGGTGGAGTACCTAGAGTTGCCGACAGAATCGCATGCCAAGCCTTATGCTTTGGACTGGGCGAGTAAGGGTTCGCAGGTCAAGGTGACGAAGACTTGCAAGGTGCCTATTTCCATCGGAAGGCATTATAAGGAAGAGGTAGTGTGTGGTGTTCTGAATATGGATGTGTGTCATGTCCTACTGGGGCGACCTTGGCAGTATGACAATGATATCACGTATAGTGGCAGAGATAATGTGATGATGTTCACCTAGGGAACGCACAAGATAGTTATGACCCCGGTTTCTGGTTTTAATAGAAAAACAGGGAAGGAGAAGTCCAATACATTTAATGTGGCTGATATTTATGAGTTCCATGAAGATGCTGACCTTTATTCTGGTATGAACTCGGGGTCGAGTTCTTTAGAAGTGGAGGAGACTGATGTAGGAGGGTTCAAGGCCAGAATCGAGGAAGAAACGACTTTGCGGACAAAAGCAGCAGAAAATGCGGAAAACGATCGTTCGGTGTCAGATTGTCTATTATTATACCTTTCCGAAAAGGGAATCGCGCCAAGAACACAATACATGGCTTTGCCATGATGTATGGGCTCCAGAATCGTTTTGAGCTCGTCTTGGGCCTCAAAAACAGCCGTTTTAGTTTTTCCCGTAATTTTGGGCTTTTCTGTTTTACCGCCGTTTTAGCTTTTCCTTTAATTTCGGGCTTTTTTGTTTTACCTAATTTTCGTACTAGGGTTTCTATTATTTATTTAAAGACTTTCTATGTTGTAACAAACGGTATCTTTTAATAAAATATTTAATTTTGAGATTTTTTCTCTTCTCTGGTGGATTCCAGAACTTGTTCTTTTTTTAGGATTAGCGCTTGCTAACCCCTTTGCGATTTCCGACTGCGTCAATAGGTAGAGGGTGTCACATTTGGTCTCAAATTGAGTGGTGCGAACAACAAAGAAAAAAAAGTTACTATAAACATATAGATAGTTACTTTGAGTTTTATTTACCGTCATAATTCTAGTTTGTTGGGTGTATATATTGGTGGAATCTATAGTTATGTCTCTTTAATAGGGTTAGAATTTTTCCGTGGAAAATTCTGTAACAAGGTTTATAAGTTTTCCATGAAAAAATTGTGATAGGGTTTGCAGTTTTTTCTCTATAAAAATTGCAAATGCAATAGGAAAATATTTTGTTGTGAGATATTTTTATAGGCAAATGTTAATATAATTAATTAGTTATGTCAATAGTATTTTTTACACCTTCTTTAGAGTTTGAACTAATCCATTGACTCATTCAATTATTCAACTCTTAGCTCACACTAATTGAGCTACCCAAACCCCACATATTTTGTTGTGATATTATGGATTTATGTAGTAAGTATTTGAAATGTTGAAGCAAAGCATTGTGAATTATCTTTTATTTCTTTTTTTCCTTCTTGTGTCGGTATGTTTTGCTTGTATGAAAGATTAATTAACTCTAATTGGTTTTTCAACAAGGTTCACATGATTTAGTGGTATCCATTCGAGTTTTTACCAAAGAAAAAGAATGTGTTAATTTTATCAATAGAAAACATAACCAAACTAGCTCTAGGTTATTTATCATTAATTTAATAGTTAAATTAGTTTTTAGTTTTTATAAAATTTTAAAGTTTTATTTTTAATTCCTATAAAAAAAATTCTTCATCTTCATCTTTAATCCACACAAAAATTTTGTTTTGTTTTTGGTCTTTTTTTTTTGTTAAGAATTTTGGTCTATATTTTTAAGTCAACTCGTATTTATCATTCAAATTTTTGAATAATATTTTTCATACATGTTTAGAACATTTTAAAAGTTTTCTTCATAAATAATTAAAATTTTAAAAGAATAAAGAATTAAATATGAATTTTTAAGTGTTAAAAACTTAAAAATTTATATTTAATTAATTATTTATTTAAAAATTCTAAATTTTTGTACGAGATATTATTATATTGTTCTAAATATTAATAGAAAAAATCATTTAAAATTTTGAATAATAAATATAAATTGACTTGAAAATAGACCCTAAAAATAAAATTGAGAAACTTTTTAAAACTAAAAATAAAATAATAAAGTTTTATATAAATTAAAAATTTATTTAACTAATCTACATGTATAAAAGAGCATGATATATTTTTCGTATATATGATTGAGATTCATCCAAATTTTATCGAATATGATAGACTTTGACGTTTGCAATATTCTATGCAGCAGCCCTATAAGAGCAAACCGACAATAGATCAATTTGATACATTCAATAATAAACTATAGATATATATTTTCGTTAGTACTAAAGTTGCAAGGCATATACTTCTACAAAAAGACAACAATTTTTTATTAGCACACACCCATGGGCCATGAGGGCAGCTGTACCAATGAGAAAAATTAAATAGCTTTGAGCTCACAAATATTTGTCCCAAACCATGTGCAAAATCACACCTTAATTAAAACTAACACCTCTGTGAAATAAAACTAAAAACTATAAGGTGATTTCGCATTCAATATGTGGATGCATGCTGCTATGCTACTTTCACCTCTACATGTAAGATTCTTTTTAGTAAATCTCAAAAATTAAAAAAAAAATTATTGTAGTATTAAATTTATTGACAGTTAATATAGTTTTACAAGTTTATTATTTCGGAAAGAGAATTAAGTATTGTTTTCATTAGAGTATTTATGGTAGATAGCAAAAATATATATAACATAATTAGACGTTGTTATACCAAAAATTCAAGTTTTAATATTTGAGTGTGATGGATAATTCGAATAGAGTTTTGTCCCATACCAAGCAATCTGAGGCTTTTATATACTCGAGATAGAGAGTCGGGTCGAGTCTGAAGATAAGATACTGAATAACTACTAGAGGAGAAAAGACTCAAAATGGTTAAGAAGGCGCTCGAAATGAGGCAAGGTGCTCGAATTCAAAAACAAGACAAAGACAACAGGCAGTTGGAAAACTTGTAGAAAAAGCTTCAAGTTAGTTGAGGAAGTGTCAAGTTGGCAAATAATAAATAAGACGTGTGTCATACATGCATGGAGATCAACCCTTATTCTTTTCCTATAAATAGGTGATTGAGTTTCCATTTTACGAGGTTGATTTTAATACTTAAAATTGCGTGGAATAAACAAATATTTCCTCTCAAAGGATTGTTAAATCTGTCTAGCTATTCGAATGATGTATGTGCCCATTTTATACTCAATAAAATTCATTACTTTAGCTTTATATTTTACTTAGTTTAAACTCTTCATTTTTGTTTCAGCGAACTTAGCACTTTTGTCTAATGTTTTTATTCATAAATTCAAACTTTGATTAGTAAATGTATCAACTCAACACCCTTTAAAGTTCTAATTTGAGTTGTTGAAGTGATAAAATTTTCCATTAACAAATTGGGATGTCTAGTGGGACTATGTTAGAGATAGTTTGTGTCAAAGTTCATTAATTTATGCAATTAAAAAACAGTAAAATGGTTAATCCCTCAAGAGGGAGAAATACAAATCACCAGACTAGAACAATAGTCAAAATAATACTTCGAATGATGAAGATCAAAAGGTGAATATGTCTCAAAATCTTGATCACTTAAGTTATGGGGAATTACCTTCTAATCTTATGGTTAGTCAAGTTACTAGTAATAGAAACCATGTTTCAAATTCACTCATTTGAAGAACAAATATCTATGGGCTTCCTCTAGGTTTTATTCCTTCTCCACAAGTTACGTATACAATGCCAACTATGGCTACAAACTTCCCATAATCATATACTATAGGGGGATTACGGGGCACAAATTGGTCATTTAGGAACGAGTAATGTTGGTTTTATTCATACTAATGGAGAACCAGATGTCTCCTTCCATTACAAACACAACATTGCTGCCTTTTAGACAACAAATGGATGATAGTAATCATGAAATGATGAACATGATTCCTCATATAATTGCAATTATGTTCAACGCAGTTATAGAAAACACCAATGCAACGTACCAATCCTTAGGGAAACAAATGGGTCGAATTGTTGATGTTTTTGGGGCACCTAACAATGGTGATAGTAATATCTTAGTTAACAATGAAACTCCTCAAGGGGTACCAAATGCACAACCCCTTCAAATAAATCATGTAGATCGTCAAAATGTGACTATTGTAAATAGAAATCATAATGGGGATAATATAGTTCATGAAATAAGACAAAATGTTGGGGTGCATCATGTCGAAAATGTGGTAGAAAAAGAGTTAAATACACACGGTTTTAATGTAGGCTATGCAAATATACCCTAATTCATGGCTGCCATCCTGAATGCATTATTGCAATCTGAACACCCTCAAGGAATTAAAGTACCTAAGTTCACTAAATTCTCTGGTGGGGTTAGAGAATCCACAGTTAAACATGTGGCTAGATACCAAATTGAATGTGGGGGTCTTGCAAGTGACGATTATTTAAAGATGAAATATTTCCCTAGTTCTTTTACTAAAGATGGATTCACGTGATTCGACACTCTACCACAAAATTCTATTCCAAATTAGGGTCATTTAGAAACCATTTTTCACGAACAATTATTTAGGGGAGAAACCAAGGTTAATGTTATAGACTTGACCAACATTCAAAGGAATAATGGTGAATCAATTGATGATTATATTAGTCCAATTTATCAAATGAAGGTCAAGCATATGAGTATCTGTGGCTTTGGTTGATCATGAGGATATGGAAGGTAATGATTTGAATGATTTTTATCATGAACGTGTTAATCTTGCTAAACTGGAACCTGGTCAACCTTATAAATGCCAAAATTTAAGCCATTTCTTTCGAAAGATAAAGCAAATAATGTTACTCCTAGAAAAACTTATGCTTTCATTATTAAAAAAGCTGATCAAATATTCAACATTCTTTTGAAACATCAACAAATATTGTTAAGTGAAGATCATAAAATTCCCCCTCCTGAAAAAATTTGAGGGAGGTTATATTGTAAAGTTCATAATGCTTTTGGTCACTATAGAAAATCTTGTGTGCGTTTAAGGGATACAATTTAGAAAGAAATTGAGGAACGACATTTGGTATTCGAAGATAAACCAAAGGTAGAAATGAAGGTGGACGCAGATCCATTTCATGCTTTTGATAACTACATCAAACCTAATTTGAATATTTGTATGTTTGAAACTGCACAGGTAGAGAGGAAAATTATTTTCCCATCGTCATTGAACAATTTGAATAAGGGGCTTCAAGCAAGATTTACCCTCGAACCAAAGAATCTTTAGTGGAGTTCTTACAAAATAAATTCAATGTTAACCAAAAGGTGATGATGTGTCCTTGATGTAGCTTTGTATTTGACAAAGCTATAGCTAAGGCATTATCAACAGATCCAAAAGGAAGCAAGCTTTTGAGAAGCACAGAGCCAAGGAAGCTGTTGATAAGGAATAAGCATATTTGTATAATGTTAGGTTTTGAAGCAAGCCAAAACGTTTCTATGAGAAAAAGCCTAATATACCGCGACATGACAAGAGAACATATGTTTTACCTCATGTTAAGGAACCTTATACAACCTCTTGTAGGAAAAGGACATTTTTTCATCCTCATGATGTTGCCCCTAGTCAATGGTACAAAGGCATAAATAAACATGTTATCAATAGTCTCATACTACCCTTTTGGAATCCACAAATGACCGACCAATTCTATAAAAGGAGTAGTTTGAATCAATCTTTGATGAGGCCAATTTGAATCATGTGTTTAAAGGAACTAGTTTGAGGCTGCCTTTTTATAGGCATCAAAATTGGTCAAAAGAAGGGATGACTAGAACCCAAGTTTGAAAGGCCCAAAGGGCTCGAAATGCGATGTTCTAGAATCAATAGAGGCGCTGGCATGATATCTACTTTGCTAGCATAATATGCTAACTAGGTGCTTAGTATAGAAGCTTAAGAATGTATGTTACAACAAGGCCCAAACATGATTTCCTTTGTGCCAAGATTGATGAACCCTATGTGGAACTCAGTGTTCTTTGATTGTCCCACAAACAAAATGAAGAGCCATTTAAAATCTATTTTTCACTCAAGTGGAGGTGGATGAAAGGGTTAAAATCCATAAAGTTCTAATAGACGATGAAGCTGCAATGAACTTGATGTCCAAAACCGTTATGGAAAAGAATCAAAAGATTTTATTAGATAAAAGAAGGTGGAGTTATCTTAAACAATTGAAGAAGTGTAAAAATGTATCTCAGTAAAATCCCCCTTTTGTGCATTCGAGGGGTCTTATGATGTATGTTTTGAGATAATAGTGCTTATGGGTACTGTAACATCATCCATATCGTCATTCATAGTATCAGTATTCACATCATGGAATCTTTTGTTGCGTTTAGAAGACTCTTGTTTCTTTTTACATTGAAATTTCATTTGTAGAGGAAACTCAGTAATTTAATCCTATTACCAAAGAATATTTCATGGTAAGTAAAAATATATATATAATCATTGGAAAAATATTGAAAGAAAATTAAGTGTACTTAATCAATGGATTCCTTAAAAATGACTGGTAGCACTTCTTGTGATTTCTTTTCCTTTTTGAAGTGGTTTTGGCAAGGCCTTGGAATTCAAAAAATATAAGAAAATTAAAACAAAATATTTTCGAAATTGTGAGCAAGAAATTACCTCATTAGTTGAAGAATGAGTTGATGATGGGATGATCTTAGATTTAGTCTTCTTTGGAACTTTCTCCTCCTCTAAGTTTTTTTATCAATGGAAGAGGATCCCTTCCACTTTTCTTCTTGGTATTCTACTTTAAAATATTGGTTGGGACCAAATATATTGGATAATAACAAAAGTTAAATTTAGTTCAGAAAACATAAAAGATTACCTTTTAGTTCGGGGTATACTTTACTTGCACGCATGTCAATACCAAGGTTAGATAGGAAATTCAAGAAGTGATATGGACTAGATATAACTTGTTGCAACTTAGGTGTTTTATAAAGAAGATCCAATTTAAGGGGGATAAACCATAATACACCAAGAAGAGGTTTTACCGCTTCAAATGGAGCAATTGGTAGAGTACGGAATTTGAGACAAAACAATTCAAATTCGCTAATATTCAAATATGTAGTTTTAGATTTATGCCTCAAGTTTGTGTTTTCTTTCTTAGCCTTAATCTTCTCAAGTAAAACTTAAATATGTAGTTTTAAATTTATGCCTCAAGTTTGAGTTCTTGGGGATGGGATCCCCTGTCTTCAAAGAAGAACGATTAGTAGGTTAGATTTTGAAGCAATCATCAAAGGACTTTAAAATGTTGTTGAAATAAGTTTCCCACCATGTGTTGAAGCTCATTGTGGAATAAAGGAAGTGGTGATAGGTATGGGGCAATACTCTAGTTTTATTTCTTTCTTTCTTTCTTTTGTTCTCCCCAATATCGAAGGCAAACCAAGATAACTTTCCAGAATAGGGAATGTCTTTGGCAGTTAAGAGAATGGAAGTAGGCAGCATTTAGACGAAGCCAAATTGCCTCGAAACAAGTCGTGGATGATAAGGAAATACACTAGTTTTTTTTCCACTTAGACCTGAAGGGAGCATTCTACTAATTAAAAATCCCCTCCGTATCTCTATGGTTTCATTTTATGCCCCCACATTTCACAAGGGATTTTTTGAGTAAACCAAACAACTCTTGTGGTTCGATTAGTAAAAGGAGCAAGACACGATTGATGTTGGTCTAGAGTAAGAAACCATTTAAAATAATGATTAAAAGAAGAAATAGTTTCAACAGGGAGGACCATTTTGGTAGGCAAAACGACTTTTTGACCATAAGGGGTGCAAATGAGTAAGGACACACTTAGGTTCTGAAAACTTGTAGGGTAAATTGAATTTAGCCACAATTGCAAGAGCCAAATAGGCTACTCATATTTAAAATTGAATCTTTGTTTTATGAGAGAGTTTCATACAAATCACCAAGACATTTGAAGAGATGAGCTAAAAGAAGTTTGCTTAAACTAATTTTTTCCCTTTAGGAAGAAATCTAGCCAAGGGATGTTTTTTTCTAGGCTTTTCCTAGGGAAATAGATTTTGAGCAAGAGACAAAGTGGCGAAGCAAGAATAAAAGAAATACAATGTACTCTTTGTCAAAAATATCACCTAAGTTTGAGTTACTGTTTTGGATGAACTGAATATAACTATAGGGTGAAAAGATTGGCTTGAGATTGCTTTCAAAAACCTAGTCAGGAGTAAATACTCGACATGTTGGCTTAAGGCTTGTAATAACAGTTACATCAAAAAGAGTCACAGTGAACATACCATAAGGAGTGTGGAAAGTACAATTCGAAGGACCCTAAAAATATAGGACACTAAAAATTTGAAGAAAGTTATAACCAAGATTACTCCTACTAAACGCATTGGAAGCCAACTCCAAGAACCTAGGGTTTACTTGACACCTAAATGCCAACAAATTTGAAAAAGGATGATGGGGAAAGAAAGACTGAACATATTGGAGATGATTTATGGGAGGAAGATTCCCTAAAAATGTAAGGCTTTTGTTTTGGAGAAAATGGAATGAGAACATGGGATCTCAAAATTTCCCTCTTAGCTTCGTCTTCTTCAAGCTTATAAGCGTACTAGGTTTTTCTTGTCAAGATCAGCTTAGCAGTTTGGGAATCCACGGGAGGAATGGATGTTGATGTATAAGATGAAGAAGACATGTTTGTGTTTTGAGAGTTCAAGAAATTTCATATTTTGATTGGAGTGAAAAAGTTCATAGGCAGAAAGTGAAAAGAAAAGAGGAATGAGTTTTGAAATTTCATTTCGTTTAATTTGTTGTTTAGAATAACCACCAATTATGTTGACATGGAGAAAGGAGAAATTACTTGGGAAATTATGCACAGTCATATGTTCTGACACGTCGTCGCATTTCAAAGCACAGTTAATGAGGCATATGTATTGCAATCATGATGTGTAATGAAACACATTATAGCTTTTAAAGTAGTTAACGATTATTTCCACTCACTAAAAGTACTTTGTGTCGAAGTCAAAAAATGTCAATGTCAAACAAATTGACAATTATCATTTTCGGGGGGGCGTATACTATACCAAAAATTCAAGTTTCAATATTCGAATTTGTTGTGTTAAGAATCACTATGTCAAAAACTACATTTTATAGCGGTTATTTTATTTTTCATAGTGCTTATAAGCGATATTAATGATGGCACTATTAAAAGTAGGCGGCATTTTATAGCACTTATTAAGCGCTATTATAGGTTTTTATAATGCTAATTATAACATAAGCACTATAAAAGGCTTAATGGGTGTGTTTGTTTGAGCTTAAATAAAAATGATTTTTAGTTTAGAAAATTTAGAGATTATTTTTTAGAGATTTGTTTAAAAATTATTTTTTGATTTCTTTTTATTTACTATCATAAAAATGAGTTTTTTTTAAAATTAATTTTTAATCTATTTGTATACAATTTAATAAAAGTGATTTTTTAAACTACAAAATTATCATAACATAACTTTTCAAAATACACTCATCTCTCTTTCTCTTTGTCATGTCACTCTACCTCTCCCTTATATCTACTATCTCCCTCCCTCTTGCTCTTCCTCCCTCCCTTTTTCAAAACTAAAATCAACAACGAAATCAAACCTTATAATAGACTTCCTACTTCTTTTTTTTTTACCAATTTAAATACCTTCAACGTTTTGCATGGAAGGAGAAAACTTACTTGATGAAACTTAAATTAGAGTCGCATGGAAGGAGAAAAACGGTCACAGCTGAGTGCGTGAAAGAGAAAACACAACTAATGATAAGCACTATTATAGCCGTTATAACATATGCACTATTATAGTTCGGTATTAAATTAAATTTCAAATAAGCCTTTTATAGCTTTTGTTATAATAAGCGCTATTATAATATTATTTTTTAAATAAAAAAATTTGACCAAATAAAATTCTATAGCCTTTTATAATTTTCCTGTTATAATAGTTCAGGATATAAAACAAGAAAATTAACCAAATTACATTGTAAACATCACAAACTAAATCATTGTTTTTTAAAGACCAAATGCATTAATATCAATCCATTCAAAATGGGGAAAGGACAACGAAACAAGGTTGTATTGTACAAATTTTTTCTCCATGTCCAATTATCTAACAATTTTAAAACAAATCAATTGATACCAATAGAACTCCCCACAATTTATGCACTATTTAAATCTCTCATAAGGCCTTGCACCCAACCAAACATATATATGCACACCAAAATGACATTAATATTTGATTTTTTTTTTCTTTCTTAACTTCGATCATGATTCTCTTTTATCATGTTTCATGCATAGGAAAAAAAAACTTAACAAATCATAAATAACTCAATAAAATTTAAATCAAAATCTAACACTACACCAAAAATTGCCTTTTACAGCACGCATTTGACAACGCTTTATAACTAAAAGTGTTGTTGTATAATATTTTAAAATTAACGGAGGATACAACATCGTTTTTCTGACAAGCGCTTTTTGCAAAAGAACTCAAACATTTCTAGAAAAAGATAAAATGTCAACCAAAAAGTTACAGACCATATAACTAGCTCAATCCTCGTTCACCTTAGTTAACTAGTCTTTTAGAGTAGGTAACACAGTTGTAGTCGGGAAAATAATTAAAATAAAAAAAAACACAAAATTGAGTTAGAGCTTAAGTATATTGAATGTCTATTATTACAAATAATAATTAAATAAATTTCACATACATTATATGGAATTGTGTTTTGATTTATGAAGATCTCTTTCATAAATCGCATGACATAATATCAACAGTTATCTTGGAAGGGACACTAAAAATTAAACATGTGATGAAGGTAACTTTAAAAATCCATTTTATTTTATTTCATGTGATGTTATTATATTTCGACTTGGTCATCGTAGCTCCCCTACGAGTGCGATAAATTTTTAAACTTCTATCAACATGAAATTAACTTCAATTGAGTATTAATTATAAATCATTGTACGCATAAACACTAAGAAAATTTTAAGTAAAAACATAAATATTTACGTGTTGAACATAAAAACCATGTTAGGGTCATTTTGAGGCTCACCATTCAATGAATCCAAATAGTATATTATCTCAACCACGGGATTGATGACAATCAAGACCCAATGTCTTAACCTACATTCATTATTTAAATATTGCAAATTTAGTACATCCAGTCACGAAGATCTTCAATTCTATTTACAATTTCGTCAACTCGACCACACTCATTTACATTTGTGTCAATATCATTTGATGTATTTCTCACATTGCTCCTCACATAAGTAAAGTTACTTTCTACTTCCCCATGCATTGTACATCGTGTATACCTTTGATCAATTCCATAGCAGACTAAATGATCGTGCAACTCACTCACACTAACATATTTTCCATAACAACCCTAAGCAGTGGCATATGATTTTACTAGGTTTTTTGCATGAGCAACATCAAACCGAACAAGCTCTTCCACTCCATCTTCATATTCTTTTGATGGTCGATTAGCAGACATCCATCTCTGATCCATAATTATGTGATCTTATTATAGTTAGATATTAAAAATAGTTCCTTGTAATATTAAAAGAATCAAAAGAATCCTAGCCGTGAAACTTCAAAAAGTACATATTTGCATCCAATCTAAGCCGTGAAACTAAAGAAAAAAAAAGTCAAATCAAAAGAATCATAGCCATGAAACTTTAAAAAAAATCATATAAATATATAAACTTATAAAATGGCAAATCAAAATAATACAAACACAAAAAACATATATAAATTTTTCATACAAAAATTAAGGGAGTATTATTCAAGTTGGAAAACTTGTAGAAAATGCTTCAAATTAATTGGGGAAGTGTTAGGTTGACAAATAATAAATAAGACACATATCATACATGCATGAGGATTAGCCCTTATTCTTTTTCAATAAATAGGGAATTGAGTTTCCATTTTAGGGGGTTGATTTTCATTCTTAAATTGCCTGCAAGATACAAATATTCGCTCTCATATGATTGTCAAATGAGTCTGACTATTCGAATGATGTATGTACTCTGTTTATAATCAATAAAATTTATTAGTCATGCTTTATCTTATACTTAGTTTAAATTATGCACTTTTGTTTCATTGAACTAGGTACTCTTGTTTAATGTACTTAGTATAATTTTACACGCTTGTTTTAATGTTCACTCCAAAAATTTTTTACCTCCTTATTGATAAGTAAAATTAACACAAATTTTAAAAAATAAAAATAAAAACATTTTCACAAATATAAAAGGACTCTTATTTTGTGATGTTTCATGTTTAAATCTAAAATTTGAATATAACTTTTGATAACATAAAAACTTACGATATAATATAATTTCTTTCTTAATTTCTACAATGTATTATATCGAAAAATGCAACATATAATTGAATCACGTTTCTTAGATATATACTTGCCTTTATTAACTAGAGGTTAGCTATTGTTGACTTATGCCTTTTTGTTTTTAGTTTGAGAGTTAATAAGGGTAGTTAAATTCTATTATAACTAATATTATAATTAGTTGTTGATTAGTTGGATGTAAATGTTTGTATATAAGTCAAATCACATTGTACATTCAACTCAGACAAATAACACATATTGATTCCTAAAAATTTAATATTTTCTATTCAATTTTCTTTTATTTTTTAGTAAATCATAATTTCATCTTCAAGAATCAAGTTTCTTTCTAGAATCTTTATATAACATAATTTCACAACTATATACAATGTATGATGTACATTGAATATATCAAATAAATTTTTTTATGAATTAATTTAGGGGAGGTGATGATTTCCTAATTTAAAGATGAAGTTCGAATTTGCATCTTGCAATCTAAGATATGTTTGTTTACCACTAAATCAAATTTTTATAGTTATATATATATATATTATATAAAAAAAATTATATATCTACTACTATATTTGAAATTCTGGGTGGGAATATCTTATAATAGGGTGCACATAAGAACTTAAAACAGACCCATATGTTGGGTGCCTATGTGTTTTATCAACTATTTCATGTGGAGTTCCTTCAAAGAGCAGTTATTATGTGATGTCAAAGTGTTGGTCATAAGATTTGGACACACTCATCCAAAAAATATAAAAAGAAAAAAAGATTAAATAATAAATATTTTTTAAATATTCAAATATATGTATTTAAACTTTGTGTCTAAAATGTTATTACCATACAAATACTTTTTTGCCCTCCAAAATCCAAGGACTCCTCCATACATAACTCAAGTTATACTGTGCATTTTCTTTATCCTCGTTTGCCATTATTTTACTTGTTTCTCAAAGCATATTCTTTTACAAAATGCTTTTAGACAACCATATACACTCAATGGATTATTTGAAAGCAAAAGAAATAAAAATAATGATACAATTAATGTGATAGGTTAATAATGTAATAAAAAAACAATTAATAAATATATAAAAATTTAGAATGTCCAAATATAAGAATAGATTTTCTTTAACCTCCTCTAAGAAGATAATATGATTCATATTGAGTGGCCCCAACCCCAAATAAGTATGCCTCAACTTATTAAGACTGGATTAATGAATGGCTATAATTAGTAGTTATATATCGAGTAATACGACAACGTATACGAATTAAATAATAATAATAATAATAATAATAATAATAATAATAATAATAATAATAAATATTATTATTATTATTATTATTATTATTATTATTATTATTATTATTATTATTATTATTATTGTTTGACCAAAACATTTGGATAGTGGTGTTAACTATAGCAAATCAACGCTATTTCTGTTGTGCTCGTAATAGAAATTTTGCGACATTCAGCATTATTTATACTAATAATAATAATGCATCACAAGGGTTGTTTGTCTCAATCTGTAACTTGAACCACCATTATTCCAAGTCATTTTAAGAAGGTTCACTTTGGACAATAAATCTGCATAACAAACAAGAAAAAATCCACTTGACAAATTATGAAACGTCCTTGTTATTGCAAGCCAACGGAGAGCTACGAAATTGGGAGGAATTTCCTTTATTTTTAAATTATTATTATTGTTTTATCAAAAAATTTATTTTACTTTGAAGAGAGATACTTGAATGTGAACCTTGTTTTATCTTTTGTTGAACTAAAAAATATTGAATGAGATATTTTATTTGTTAGTTTTAACACTTTAGTTTTTCTATGAAATTGAAACTTTAGTAATTGAGAGTTCGGCGAGGAGGTGAGTAAATTTTGTTCAATAATTGTTCCAATCAAAATGTGAACTCAGATTCTTCCGAACGATTGATCCTTAAATGAAATTTATTAACCAGTTGAGTTTAATCATTTAATTTTTATTTGGGAGTTTGGAAGGGAGGGAGATGAGGACTTTGGGGAGGGGAGTAAATAGAGAAATTTGTAGAGAATGATAAATGAAAGCTTATAAATAATTTATTTTTAATATTAAGAGTATTATAAGATGGATTGGATTTGAAAAATTCATCAAAATCATCCAAACCCTTCTACAATGCAATATTTTAATCCTCAAATTAGAGAGATTTTGTATTATGAAAAATAATAAATCCCCCAAAGCTCTCCCCTTCCAAAGCACTAATTCTTATGATTTCAACTTTCCTTTTTTCAATGTCCCCCTTCACTCCTTCAAACTCAGCAATCACACCCTTATACTTTGTTTGTGAGTTTTACAAGAGGGGTTTTGAGAAGGAAAAAAAAAGGAAAAATGAAAGGAATAAAAAGAGTTTTGGGAAGAGAGGGTTGATTTTATTTATAATACAAAATTCTCTTATTTTTTAGAACTAAAAAATTATATTGGATGAGGATTTTTGAGAACTTACACAAATTCTTCAAATCATTTACATGTTGTTATATAACACTGTTGTTTCGAGTTTTGAAAAATGAGTTTAAAAACAATTTGCCACCGAAAATATTACTGGGTTGAGTCGCGGACTAGGTAACTCTCTTTAAGACGTTTCGCGGCACTTCCCAAATTGTGCAAGGCAGAATATCAACCACGCCGTCCCCAGGATAAAACAGCCCAGTTACTCTATGTTGGATTTTCACTGCACCGTGAAAAAACTGTTCTAGAATTACAGCTTCAGTATGGCAGTCTAATGGCTGCCACTCGTAATATGGTACTAAGACCACTCGAAAAAATAGAAATGTAGAAGTAAGAATATGAAGGGAGAAGAGAGAAAAGCCTCAGAAGATGGAGTGCTTTTGGTGTGATTTACAACTGAGCAGAACCCTCTATTTATAGAGGAGATCTGCTAATGGATCAGAGGAAATTCGGGATCCATCTGACCAGATCCACACTAAAAACGTGCCCCATTATTCTAGGTTTGGTTGACTCCGAAATTTTCAGGGTATTGACCAAGTACACGGCCACAAAACAAACGTGAAAATAGGAAGGGTTTTGACCACAAACCGAACCGTGAGAAAAATAGGGAATGATTTACTGCATCAGAAATACAGTGTTGACTCGGTGGAGGGCCATTTAAGTAAAAACGCAATTTAATTTTATTTTTAATAAAAGATGATAATTCACCACCCAAGCACAAGCCCAGGCCCGGCCCGGCCCAGCCGATTCGGACGGCGGCGGCGTGCTCACGCGTGTGTGGTGATTTATTTTGCATCCGTTCTCGCTCCTTCACAAAATTGGGATACCCCTTGGGGTGTGCCCCAAGGGTCATACTGAAGGTGCAAACACGAGAAGGGGGGTTGAATTGTGTTTGACTTAACTTGAATACTTTTCCTGTTTTTATACTTTTGAAACAAAACTTGATGTATAATTAAAAACAGAGTTAGCAGCGGATAAAAGTAAAAATAAAACTCACAATTTTTATACTAGTTCACCATTAACGAGGCTACGTCCAGTCCCTTCACGTTGAAGGATTTCACTAATTCAAACCTTGAATTACAACCTTGCTACTGACCCTCCAAGTCATTCTTCTCAAATAGTCTAACAATCCTAGACTTCTTTGAGGAATGCAGCTCTTGTCTTCAGCCAATATGACAATCCCAGATTGTAGAAGAAATCACAACACTATAAATCTAATTGCCAAGTAACCTGCTACCCCTTCTGACTCCCTCAGATTGTAGACTCTACTTCAACAACTTAGATTTAACACACAACACTATGAATCTAATTGCCAAGTAACCTGCTACCCCTACTGACTCCCTCAGCTTGTAGACTCTACTTCAACAACTTAGATTTGACACAGTGGAACGAAAATAACAAGAGTACTTGCTTCTTGAAAGCTGAAACTCACAATTGACTTCTATGAAAATTTGGGTGTTTGCTTTTGGAAGTGTATGACTCTTTTGTGATTTTCGATGCTAAGTATTCTGCCTTGAGCCTCCTTTTATAGATGAAGATTAGGGCCTCTTCCATTGCTTAAATTCGAGCTGAATATTGCTGGATTCTCTGAAAAAATAACTTAACCAATTGTGCTTCATATAAACAAAAAACATATCTTCAAATTTTCTTTCAAAATAACTGGCCAATTAAATTTGTTGGTTCCTTCCCGCCACAGCTCTTGAATTCCACAACACCTCACTTTATTTTTGTAACAAATCTTTTTAATTCTCTGATCAAAATAAATTAAATTCTTCACCGTATAATTTTCCTGATTAAATTTGGACAATTGGATCTTCATGCGCTAGTCCACATCTGGACCATCCTAATTGATAAGTTGTGATCCTCTGATTTCGGCCTTTCCTGGACCACCCTTCTTGACCCTCTGATCTTCTGATTTCGGCCATCCTGGATGCGCACTTGATATGCTATAATCCTCTGAACTCGGCCTTTGCTGATCTATACCTTCTGTCCCTCTGATTTCGGCCAACACTGGGCCATGGTCTGATCTTTTGATCTGGACTATCACTGGACCAAATAATTAATTCTGAACCATTGATCTGGAAACCTTCCCTCTGATCTGGACTAATTCTGAACTTGGTCTGGAGTAAACTGAAATTAACTTGAACAAAAAATTATTTCATTCTGGACATTTTACCTTTGATTTTGGACCAGGTATGGATTGATTCTGGAATTCATTTCTTCTGGTCTGGACTTAGTTTCATACCCTGAATCATGTTATCTTATTGTCTGGGTCAAATCTGGATTGATTCTCTTGTTCTGGATGTTTAAACATAGCTTCTGGTTGAGTCTGGAACAAGTCTGGGCAGTTTAATATTTCACTGTCAGGCCATCTTCTGGTCAGAATAACTTTTGGAATAAATTTGATATTTGATTCTTCTTGGTCTGGAACAACTCTCCTCCTGGCAGGCTTTCCACCGGTATGATCCATGTTTCCTTCTGATTTTTGTTCCTTCTGATATTGGCCTGCAAAGATATCTTCTTGTGATGTTTTGACATCCTGGAATATCTTCTGGAAATTCCAAAATTCATTTTCCTTTGATCTTCTGCTTCCGATTTCTTCAGTTTCTGGTGGCATTTAATTTAATAATTCAAGGTACAAAATAAGTTTACATTGAGTGCTTTTGTAAACATCAAAATCCTAAGTCTTAGAACCAACTTGGTTCCAACACATACCTCCACCTTATATACACTACTAGATTGTGTAATCCCTCCTATGTGGGACTTCTAATTTTTCAATTCACAAACTAGCTCTTTTGTTCCTCATTTCCAACAATCCCCCACTTGAATTTAAAAAGTAGGTTCCGAAATAGCGTCAAACGCTTTCATAAGATTGTGCATAAACAAAGGTGTCTATGACTTGAACTTTTGCATAGCGAGTAAGATTATGATTTAACAAGAGTGACTCGTAGTCTTGATGTCTATCTCGGACATCAAACCCACACACAACCTTTTCTTTAGGTGTATTCTAAAAAGCCTATGCATTTATGGCCCTGCACGTCTATCCCAGTATAGTGAACGCTCTAGGAATTTTTGCCTCGAAATTCCATAGGAAACGGCCTCACTTCCACATTCACATAGGTGAGTCTATCAAGAGTACTCCTGTACCTAGGTACTCCCTCCTGTAGCTAGGTACTCCCTCCTGTAGCTAGGTACTCCCTCCACGTAGAGTATAGATCTCATTAAGAGTTTCTATTATCTCAGCCTTCCATCGCTTCAGGAATCATGCTTCTGTTAAGTATAATAACATGTTCATCTCATATCACTATGACTTGTTATTACCCATTGAACCTAATTCTTGGGATCTCCAGTCTTTTAGGTCGGGTTCCCATTATAAGTGACTCATTTATCTATAGGCAATAGTCCCATCCTTTTGGATGTACTTATGACTTTCTGTCTAGCCAATCCTTTCGTCAAAGGATCTGCTAAATTATCATCAGTGCGTACATGATCCACTATTACAGCTCCTTTAGTAAGTAATTCTCTAACTGTGTTGTGCTTACGACGTATTTGTCGTCTCTTACCGTTGTAATAACGATTCTCAATTTTTGCAATAGCAGCGGTACTATTGCAGTGGATCTACACAGCTAGCATAGGTTTTTCCCACAAAGGGATCTCAGCTAGCAAGCATCTCAACCAGCTCGCTTCTTCACTAGCAGTAGCTAGTGCTATCATTTCAGACTCTATAGTGGACTAAGCCAGTATCGTCTGTTTCTTCGATTTCCAAGATACAGCACCACCGGCTATATTAAAAATATAGCCACTGGTTGCTTTGGAGTCATCTGATAAGGTGTTCCAATCAGCATCATTGTATCCTTCAAGAACAGCAGGAAATCTTTGATAATGTAATCCTAGATTCATGGTCCTTTTAAGGTATCTCATGACTCTTTCGATAGCGTGCCAATGCTCCATACTAGGTCTACTGGTAAACCTGCACAATAGTCCCACGACATAGGCAATGTCGGGTCTAGTACAATCAGTGGCATACCTGAGGCTGCCAATGATGCTCGCATATTCAATTTGTCTAACACCTTCACCAGTGTTCATAAAAAGTTTCATACTTGGATCATATGGTGTGCAAGCAGGTTTACAGTCATAGTATTTATATTTCTTTAAGATCTTTTCAATATAGTGAGACTGATCTAAAGAAATCCCCTTTTCTGACCTAGTAATCTTGATTCCTAAGATTACATCCGCTTCTCCGAGGTCTTTCATATCAAAGTTGTTACTCAACAATGATTTCACAGTATTTACAGCATGGATGTTTGAACCAAATATGAGTAAGTCGTCTACATAGAGACATATGATAGTGCAAATGCCATTTTCAAATTTGTAATAAATACATTTGTCACTTTCATTCACTTTAAATTCATTCGATATAATCAAATTGTCAAACTTTTCATGCCATTGCTTAGGAGCTTGTTTAAGACCATACAGAGATTTATCTAACTTACAAACCTTGTTTTCTTGTCCATGAATTATAAAACCTTTAGGTTGTTCCATATAGATTTCTTCTTCCAGGTCACCATTTAAAAAGGCTGTTTTAACATCCATTTGGTGTATCACCAAATTATGAATTGCTGCTAGTGAAATGAGTACCCTAATGGATATTATTCTCGTGATTGGAGAAAAAGTGTTGAAGAAATCTATATTTTCTCTTTGCCTAAAACCTTTGGCTACAAGGCGTGCCTTGTATTTATCAATAGTTCCATCGGGTTTTAGTTTCTTTTTCAAAATCCATTTACAACCTATCGGCTTGCAACCAGGAGGCAAGTCTACTATATGTCAAGTCTTGTTAGATTTTAGGGAATCCATTTCATCGTTTATAGCTTCTTGCCAAAGATCTGCATCCAAAGATGACAAGGCTTCTTTGAGATTTGTAGGATCTTCTTCTAAATTATAGGCCATATATTATGGTCCATAATCTTTAGCAACTCTGACTCTCTTACTCCTTTGAGTTTCCAAATCACCTTGTTTGTTGCTTTCAACACTTCCTATCACGGGGTATGACTTGGTTCGCTGCCCCCACTATTTCTCGATTTGAAAGGGAATTTATTTTCATAGAAGTCAACATCATTTGACTCTATGATCACTTTCGCATTTAGGTCATAAAACCAATACGCTTTACTGTTTACTGCATACCCAATGAATACACATTCATAGGCTCTACTGGCGAGTTTAATTCGCTTGGGATCGGGGATTCTGACATACGCCAGACAGCCCCATGTTCGAAGATAAGACAAGTTTGGTTGTGTTTTCTTTTATTATCTCATACGGAGATGTTTTGCTTATAGATTTTGGAAGTCTATTTAGAACATAGCAAACAGTCAAAATAATTTTCCCCCACCAATGAGATGCAGCACCAGAGTTAAGCATAATAGCAACAACAAGTTCAGTCAGAGTCCTATTCTTTCTTTCAGCTTTACCATTCATTTCAGGTGAATAAGGTGTTGTGGTTTCATGTATGATTCCTTGAGTTTTATAAAACTCATTAAATAAACTAGAATCGTATTTTGTTCCTCTATCACTACGAAACCTCTTAATCTTTTTACTAAATTGATTTTCTATTTCAGTTAAAAAGATCTTAAACATGTCAATCGCATCATTTTTATTTTTCATCAGATATACAAAGGTATAGTTAGAGCAATCGTCAATAAAATTAATAAAATAACGTTTTCCGTTTCGCTTTAGTGTTCCATCAAGTTCACATATATCAGAGTGTATTAAATCTAAAGGTTCAGATTCTCTAACAACTGATTTATGTGAACTCTTAGTTATTTTAGCTTGACTGCAAAATTCACATTTTTCAAGTTCATTTAAAGATAACTTTGGAATTAAGCCTAAGTTACTTAAGTTTGCAATCACACGTTTGTTCACATGACAAAGTCTAGCATGCCAAATATTAAAATTACACAACATGTAAGCAGAAGGAGACATATTATTCATTTCAACATTTAATTTAAACATGCCATCAGTAGCATACCCTTTCCCAACAAAAATACCATTTTTAGAAATGGTGTACAAATCTGCCCCTATAGCCTGATTAAACCCAGCCTTATTAAGAAGATAACCAGAAACTAAATTCTTCCTTATTTCTGGAGTGTGCATGACATCCTTCAGAATTAAGGTCTTTCCGGAGGTGAATACTAATTCTACATCTCCTATACCAGCAACATTCGTGGTGTGGGAATCTCCCAGCAGCACTTTCTTATCTTCAGCAGTAGTGTATGTTTTGAACATAGCACGGTCATAACAGACATGGCGAGAGGCGCCAGTGTCAATCCACCATCCATCTGATCCACCAACAAGGTTGATTTTAGTAATCATAGCAATGAATTGCTCTTTTGTCAAGTTAGCCTATTGAACAGGGTTTGGCTTGTTCCTACACTTGCGTGCCATATGCCCTTCTTTTCCATATTATAGCAGAGAAAATGTGCATTTCTAGGAGGTGGTTGTTGCTGCTGCTTTGGGACCTTTGGAGGGTTCCCATTGTTGTTGTTGTTTTTGCGATTCTGATTCTTAAATGGTTTGCCGTTTGGCTTCAGAACTGCTCCAATGAACTTCTTCTTTATGTTATTGGTAACAAGAAGAACTTCTTCTTTTTTGTCTGGTTTACGAGATTCTTCCTCAATTCTGAGGCGGGTTATCAGACTTTCAAGAGAGAATTCTTTTGTTTTATGCCTGAGAGAATTTTTAAAATCTTTCCAAGCAGAGGGCAGTTTGTCAATAATAACAGCAATTTGAAACTGTTCGTCGAGGGACATACCTTCAGAGATGATCTCATGAGCAATTTTCTAGATTTCATGGGATTGAGCTTCCACTGATCTGCCATCTGTCATCTGATATTTGAGGTAGCGGCTAACAGCATACTTCTTGGCTCCAGCTTCCTCAGTATCATATTTCTTCTTTAAAGCATCCCAAACCTGTTTAGCAGTATCGCTGGAACTATAGTAATCATATAGATCATCAGCAAGTCCATTCAGAATATAATTCTTACACAAGTAATCATTATTATTCCATTGGGTTAATTCAGCAGCTTTTTTATCCTATTCTGATAGTTCACCTTTTTCTGGTACAACAGGAACGTTGGCAACATTTTTCGTTGTTAGAAAAATAGCATCTTTTGTTGCCATTGTTTGAAGTGACATCCCTCAAACCGAAATGGTTTGCTGAAATCAATATGGTACTAATGGCTACCACTCGTAATATGGTACTAAGACCACTCGAAAGAAAAGAAATGTAGAAGTAAGAATATGGAGGGAGAAGAGAGAAAAGCCTCAGAAGATGGAGTGCTTTTGGTGTGATTTACAACTGAGCAGAACCCTCTAAAAACGTGCCCCAAGTACACGGCCACACGGGGCACGTGTGGTGATTTATTTTGCATGCGTTCTCGCTCCTTCACAAAATTAGGGTACCCCTTGGGGCACACCCCAAGGGTCGTACCTCCACTTTATATACACTACTATAATGTGTAATCCCTCCTATGTGGGACTTCTAATTTTTCAATTCACAAACTAGCTCTTTTGCTCCTCATTTCCAACAAATACTCTATAAATTAAAAATATATTCATCACAAGCATTCTTTAACTATTCTCTACAAAATCACAAATTTTAAAAAATGTAAAAAATTTCTCTCTATTTTCTCCATCCTCCAAAACTTTCCCTTCCCCTCCCCTCCAAACTTCTAAACAAAACATTAATTGTTGAATTAGATTTAGTGTGTGTTTGGGAGTTTAGGACATGAGGACTTTGTAAAAAAGAAAAGATGACTTTGAAAGAATGGAATACTTTGGAAAGGAAATATTTTTGAGGATTTGTTTTTCTTCGTAATATAAAATTTCCTTATTTGAAAGAATTTAAGAATTGTATTGGAGGAAAATTTTAAAAATTGTATTAGAGGAAGATTTTAAAAAAGTTTAATAAATTTTTCAGTTTGTTGTTAACTTGTTATAATGTTCTCAATATTAAAAATATATTAATCATAATCATTGTTTAAGGTCTCAAGTTAAGGTCTCAAGTTAAGGTCTCAAGTTACTCACAAACAGAGGTTAAGGTCTCAAGTTAAAGAAAAAAACTAATTTAATTCCTAATTTAGTTTCTAGCATTTGCCTTAAATAAAAAAAACAGATGAACCCAGCTAATAAGACAAAGTGGAACTTGGCAAGGACGAATTAGATGAAGCCAAGTGGGGACAAATGAAGGAGGGTAAGAATTTATTGTTGGTTGAATATATCTATTGTTCAATGCCTATCCATGCCTCAAATAAAACTATTGCCCCACAACCCATCCAAGTGGAAAATAATCCTCTTTCCCCCCTTTCCATCTGTTCACTTAAAATCAGTGTTTACCAAGATTCTTCCCTTATAAAAGCAGCATAATAATAATTCAGAATATTTTGATCTAGAGCAGCAGTATCAAATCATACATGTTTACATTTATTTATTAAATAAAAATTAAATGTTGAATTTAGAGATACAGAAATAATTTTATGTACACTCAGTTTTTCATATACATGAAATTGAAAAAATCAGTACTTGAATATTTATTTTTTATTTTTTAAATAAATTTTTAACTTAAAAATAAAAATATTGAATTAAACACGTCTTTTACGTGATGTGTCCAATGAGTGTTCATGTGTATCATTAATATAGAGAAAGAGAGGGTAGACCATACTGAGGGGTAGTGCACACAGAAACATCAAAATTCAGGGGGAATGAACTTCACATAATCAAGGTCCACCCTCCTCATGTGACCCCTGTCAACTTGATAAAATGTGGGGCCTACTTCACATCCAAAGCCCACAACTCAAACATACATACACCCAACCCAAAGTCATCATGAACTTGCAACAGAGCGTAGATGATATGATAGACCCACCCTTTCCCTTTTTACCCCTTACTCCTTACTCCTTCCATTCCTTATAGTCCCCCCTTTCACACCCATGAATCTTCCTAGTTCCATCCCCATTTTCACTACTTGACCCACACACCACACCATCCCCAACGTCCCTACACTCCCAAATACTCTTTTATTATTATCAAACAAAAAATTAAGCAACTAGTTATCACCTAATCATTTATAAATTATCCCAACTAAGCATATTTGCCTTTTCATTTATAATAATATTAAATTAAATTACAAACTAACTAGCAATATGTATATTTTTCCTTCTATATATATTCCCTCTTCCTATTCCCACGCACATATACCACATAACATAATATAACAACTCTCTTCTATCACTTCATACAATACAACAAAGACAAACTGTTTCATTTTAATTTCATTTAATTTTTAAGCAAAAAATATGGATGGAGGTAGTTGCATAGTGGATGAAAGCACCACCACAGAATCACTTTCGATATCAATATTGCCGGCGAAGAAACCGTCAACGCCGCCGCCACCTCCAAACAGCCTCTGCCGTGTTGGAAGTGGCGCGAGTGCAGTCGTGGATTCTGACGGAGGCGGCGTTGGAGAAGCTGAATCGCGGAAGCTTCCGTCGTCGAAGTACAAAGGTGTTGTGCCACAACCAAACGGACGTTGGGGAGCGCAGATTTACGAGAAGCACCAGCGCGTATGGCTCGGAACATTTAACCAGGAAGACGAAGCTGCAAAAGCATACGACGTCGCGGCGCAACGGTTTCGTGGCAAGGATGCCGTAACAAACTTCAAGCCACTTTCCGGCGAGGATAACGACGACGACGACATGGAGGCTGAATTTCTCAACTCGCATTCGAAATCGGAGATCGTCGACATGTTAAGAAAACACACTTACAATGACGAGCTTGAACAGAGCAAACGCAGCCGCGGATTCGTCGCTAGGCGACACGGCTGCGCCGGCGGTATTACTTTTGCCGGTTTAGCACCAAGCGCGTGCGTTAAAAAGGCGCGTGAGGCTCTATTCGAGAAGGCAGTTACGCCGAGCGACGTTGGGAAACTAAACAGGTTAGTAATACCGAAACAACACGCGGAGAAGCACTTTCCGTTACAGAAATCCGTTGATTGCGGCGTGGGAAGCGCGTCGGCAGGGAAGGGAGTGCTTTTGAATTTCGAAGACGTTGGAGGGAAAGTGTGGCGGTTTCGTTACTCTTA
Source organism: Cicer cuneatum (assembly GCA_037974295.1). Lineage (NCBI taxonomy): Eukaryota > Viridiplantae > Streptophyta > Magnoliopsida > Fabales > Fabaceae > Cicer > Cicer cuneatum. The sequence continues at coordinate 22,956,332 of JBBPBO010000003.1, forward strand.
TTGGAATAGTAGCCAAAGCTATGTTCTTACAAAAGGTTGGAGCCGGTTCGTTAAGGAGAAGAATTTGAAAGCTGGTGATACGGTTTGTTTTCACCGGTCCACTGGACCAGATAAGCAACTTTTTATTGATTGGAAAGATAGGAAAAATGTTAATGAGGTTGGGTTGTTTGTTCCGGTTGTTGAGCCGGTTCAGATGGTTCGGCTTTTTGGGGTTAATATTTTGAAACTCCCTGGATCCGATGCTAATAATAATAATGGCAATGCTATTGCTGCTGGGTTCTGCAATGGAAAGAGGAGGGAAATGGAAATGTTTAATTTGGAATGTTGCAAGAAGCCTAAGATTATTGGAGCTTTGTAACATTACGTTAACTTTTTGTTTTTTTGTATTCGAGTTTTTGTGACCGAAATGGGAGGAGATCGATGGGGATGGAGCAAAAACACTACTGCTGTAGTTGCAAGTTGCAAAGGGTGAATTGTATATTACTTCAAAGGAAGCTGAAAGTAGGTGTAACACACTGTACAACAAAAAAATGTTTTTAATAGGGGTTATAGGAGAGAATGATAACCGTTAATTGTATATATTTCACTTCATGCATAGATGTGTTGTAATCCATGATCCTGCAATATCTGAAATTTCTTTCTACCATATAGTTGTGTTTGTTTGGGCATAGACAATGTCGGACGTAAGCTTTCGCAATATCTTTGGTTAATTGAAGAATACATGTCGTTTTTTCTTAATTAATTTAACACAAAATCACACACATTAATTAGAAAAAAATAATCTCAAATTCGAATGCGTTCAAGTATATCCGACATAACTGTAATTTTGTCCAAAAAAATAAAAGAAAAGTATACCTTTTGAGCTCTATAAACGGGACTAATAACATGATTTTTTTTTACCTGATTAATGTATTTTTTGTAAGTCTTGTGACTTTAAAACATTATAACATTACGAATAATTTATTTAACAATTAATAAAAATTTGTTACGAGTAAATTTGGAACGAATTTCTAAGGTATATTGAAAAATTAATATGTTTTGATACTATCAAAATTAAATTACTATAATTAAATGATATGTGATCTATATATGTATTAAAATTTTTAATTTAGTCAATTATATATATAAAAAATTAAAAAAAATTATTAATAAAAAATTTAAAGCACAAATATATATTCTATTTTTTATTAAACCATAAAATTTGTCAAATTTGTAAGTGATATTCACAAATTGATGTTTATTTCACATGCAAATTCATGTATGTGGTTAATTTTCGTTGAATGTTACATAAATTATCCACGATTATTTAAAAGTAATTTAGAAAATACTTTTTTTATGCTGCTAAGGAACTTTAATTTTAACTAACAAAGTAGAGAGGAAAGTGTTAATGTTCTAGCAGGAAGAGGGGACCCAGAGGAGGCATGGCATAAGAAAGTGTGAACAAGTTGATAATGAGACATTTGTCCAATAAATAAAGAGCCTTGTTGGCAAGTGGGCATTGTGATTGGGTGATTGTGTTGTGTACACTGTACATGCCCACATCGTTCTCATCTTAAAAACCTGCCCAGTTGGTCCCTTTTTGGACGTCAACTTTACTTTATCTCTGTTTTTTAGACTGGTTCAACTTAAAAATATAATTTTTAAAAGGTAAATTCTAATTTACTTTCGAAAATTGTGGATATAACTTGCTTACAATCAATTAAAATCAATTGGTGCAATCAAAATATTTAGGCCTTATTCAGTTATAGGATATAACTGTACCAATTTACAATTTAGTAAGTTAAATGGTTAATTTAAAAAAAATTGTATCTAAAATTTTTAATATAATGTTGGAAAAATGTAAATACACATGGAATTTTTCAATTGACCCACCACACCTAGGTATTGGTACCTATTAAAACAAAAGTGTATTAGAGTGTTTTTTTTTTTAACACTGATATTCTAGAGTTTTGATGGTACCTATCAAATGTTATTTACTTTTTTTATCTTTGATTATTTTAAATTAAGTATAGATTTTGAATTGATTTTGTCTTCAATACCACTAACTAACAAATCTATACGGTATAAAGATTTAACATTTTTTTTTTAAATTTTATGTTTGACATAGTTAATATACATAATTTGTTTTAATTAGTTGTGAATAACTTATCAAAAGTGTATTGGTACCTATTAAAACAAAAGTGTATTAGAGTGTTTTTTTTTTTAACACTGATATTCTAGAGTTTTGATGGTACCTATCAAATGTTATTTACTTTTTTTATCTTTGATTATTTTAAATTAAGTATAGATTTTGAATTGATTTTGTCTTCAATACCACTAACTAACAAATCTATACGGTATAAAGATTTAACATTTTTTTTTTAAATTTTATGTTTGACATAGTTAATATACATAACTTGTTTTAATTAGTTGTGAATAACTTATCAATAATTTTCAAAAGATAATTTAAAGCTCACTTTTTTAAATTGTAAAAAGAATATAAAAACTCACAAAAAAAGCCGCTAAATGGTTTACATTTTTTAAAAATCTGCAAAATATATGCACATTCGCATTTGTTGCATGTATTTGAATTTTTTTAAAATTACCGTTTATCTTAAATAATTTGTTTCATATATCTTAATCTTAATAATATCTAATTTTTATTAGGTTTTGAAACTCTAATTGACCTAAACATAATCTCTATCTACACAAAATGTATTGCATTGGCCACTAAAAACTCATTTAATTAGTGACGTTAGAAAACCACATCCATGCTTATCTCTATATTCATAAGTGTTATTGTCAAATATGTGACCGTTTCATAAATTGGTACTATTTTCATAAATGGTTATCACTCCATAAATCAATGACTTTTGGAACAAACATGTTTATACTTAATATGGTTCTACTTTGAGTGGTGTAACTTTTCCATGCATAAGTGCATCCATCCTTTATAAATATTATCTTTTTTCAACACTTTGGTCTTAGTTGTAAACTTTTATCTTCATTGCTTGGTTGCTTAATCAAAATGGTTTATAACATACACAATACAGCTATCACCTTGCTTAGTTTGAAAGTTTTGTTGTTCACACATCTTTTAATTTGTGAATTCAAAATAGAAATAGATATGTGAGTGCAGTCAAATTTTAACAATTTTATGCTATCTAAATATCAAATCACCAATAGATCATAGTGTTTCTACCAATGATGAGAGTAATCTAAATATCATAAAATTGAAGTACATAACTAATCACCTAGAGTTTATCCAAACGAACTTCGATTTATTACACAATTGTAGATTTCTTTATAAACATGCAGCTATAAATTTATTATTTATATACTATGATATGTTATAGTATCTTATTAATGATTTTAATTATCACGACAGTGCGCCACACAACTTCCTTCTATTTACAAGAGATTTTGGTTTTCAGATTAACCGATGTGTAATGTTGAATGACCTAGTTCAAAACCTATTCGAGGTTTTGGTACAAAAGAATGAAGAAAAACTCTATTTCACAAATGTTTGCGTGAATTGCAAACATTTTTAATCTTAGGTTTGGCGCTTGGATCATTGATCTATATTATAATCGATTTTTAATTCATTTGAAGGATCAATTTGGTTCTGAAATGGATTCTCGAAGAAATAAAGGAAACACATATATTTTTATAGTAGTTCACAACATATTATTGCTACATCTAGTCATCCCCTTATAGAGAGATTTTGCCCAAGTACACAATTGATGACTTAATCCACTATTTCAATTAATACTATACAAGTATTTTTTACTTTGTCTCTTCAGACTTTGAGTATTTTTCTTTAGCCTATCCAAACTGTAATCATATATTTGCAAATAATAAGTGTATCTTCTTGTTAATAATTATTGATCATATCTTCTTGTAAATAATTCATAATCTTCTTGTAGATAAATTTTGATCAAATCTTCTTGTAAATAATTCATATATTATTGTGATAAATCTTGATCAAATTTTCTTGTAGATAAATCTTGATCAAATCTTCTTGTAAATGATTCATATCTTTTTATGATAAATCTTGATCAAATTTTCTTCAATCTTGATCATATATTCTTTTCAACTTAGTCAAAGATTTAATTCAATTATAAATATGAATCAAATCTTATTTTAGATTTCTTCAAAGACACAAATCTTTTTTCATACTTTGTGAAGTCAAATATGTTGTTCTCATAAAAGACTTTTGTTAACATCAAAACTTTTAAGTATAAAACCAACTTGGTGCCAACAATCTCTCCCTTTTTTATGATGACAAAACTGTATTTTTTATAACAATTTTTCTTTTAAGTACTTTGACTCCCCTTTACTTAAGGCTCCCCTAAGTCTAAGTATTTTTTCTCCCCACATTATAAAACATCTTTCTCCCCCTTTTGTCATCAAACAAAAAGACTTGAAAGTGAAACTTTATTTTTTTTTATTTTTTTTTAATTTGCCCTTTTTATTTTAATATAATGAAAATAATATAAACATAAAACATAAAATTTATCCTAAGTATGAAACTAAACTACTTTAAGGTTGGCACAACATTATTTAGGTAAAAGAATGAGGTTTAGGTTTTTCTTGATGAAGCCAAATCTATCTTCACCTCGTGGTTTGGTGAATATATCAGCCCATTGATGTTCGGTGTCTACAAACTATATATTAAGCACTCCTTTTTGAACAAAGTCCTAATGAAATTGTGTTTGATTTCTATGTGTTTAGCTCTAGAAAGAGGTATAGGGTTTTTGGTTAGGTAAACGGAAGAAGTGTTGTCACAATAAATGAGAATGTTGGTTTCTAGGATTTTGTAGCCTCCTAATTGATGCTTCATCCAAAGTAGTTGAGAGCTACAACCAGCTACTGAAATATACTCAGCTTCTGCTGTTGACATGACAATTGTGTTTTGTCTCTTATTTGACCAAGAGATTAAGTTGTCACCTAGAAATGTGCAGTTTCCATTTGTTCTTTTTCTCTCAAGTTTATCTCCAACATAATCATAATCACAATACCCACTTAGTTTGTACTCAAAAGATTTCTTGTAGAGCAAGGCAATGTTGGTAATGCCTTTTAGGTATTTAAGGATTCTCTTAACAACACTTAAATGTGATTTCCCAGGGTCAACTTGAAATCTTGCACATACATATACACTAAACATGATGTCAAGTCTAGAAGCAGTAAGGTAAACTATGGATCCCACCATTCCTCTATAGGTTTTCTGGTCAACTTTTTGGTCTGATTCATCTTTTTCAAGTGAAAAAGTAGGGTGCATTGGTGTAGCCATAACTTTACAATCACTCATCTTAAACTTCTTGATAAACTCTTTTGTATATTTAGTTTGATGAATGTATATAGCTTTTTGACTTTGTTGAATTTGTATCCCTAAGAATAACTTAAATTCTCTCATCATACTCATTTGAAATTCAAGCTGCATCAATTTAGAAAATTCTTGGCAAAGAGTGTCATTAATAGATCCAAAAATAATGTCATCAACATAAATTTGAATAATAAGAATGTCATCTCCTATTAATTTCCTAAAAAGTGTATTATCTACTTGTCCTCTTTGAACGTTATTTTTAAGCAATAAGTTATTTAGTCTATTATACCATGCCCTAGGGGCTTGTTTTAGACCATATAGAGATTTCCTAAGTTTAAAAAACATGATTTGGAAATTCAGAACTTTCAAAACCTGGGGGTTGTTTAACATAGACTTCTTCACTTATATAACCATTTAGAAAATCACTTTTAACATCCATTTGAAATAATGCAATGTTATTATTTGTAGCAAAAGAAAGTAGGATACGAATAGCTTCTAACCTGACCCTAGAGCATATGTCGTAGTGTAATCAATGTCCTCCTGTTGATTGTAGTCTTGTGCAACAAATATTGTCTTATTTCTGACCACTTCACCTTTTTCATTTAGCTTGTTTATGAAAATCCACTTGGTTCCAACAATGTTCTTCTTTGGTCTAGGTACTAGATCTCAAATATCATTCCTCTTAAATTCATTTAACTCTTCTTGCATTGCAAGAATCCATTCATAATCTGCCAATGCTTCATCAACATAGGTTGACTTAGTTGATGAGAGTAAGCCAAACAAAGTGGTATCTTTTAGTGATGATCTGGTCCTCAAATGATTACTTGCATTTCCAATCATTAGAGTTTCAGGATGAGATGACTTGTACTTCCATCTAGATCTTCCTTCTAACTTATCTTGACTGTTTCTAACTTGATTAGATTCATCCTCAAAAGATTTGTCATGTTCTTTTGATTTTCTTGTATCCTCTGATTTTTCAGGTTCTTCTGGTTTGTCTACATCTGCTTCCTCTGGTTCCGATAAATCCGCACTATTATCATCTTGCTTTGACTTTTCAAGGTCAAGTTGTTTATCATCAAATTTACATGTATGGAATCCTCCACAATCTGAGTTTCCCTATTGAAACTCTATAAGCTTTAGATCTTTCATAGTATCCAATAAAGGTACACTATTGAGATCTAGAATCAAATTTACCAAGGTTATCTTTAGTGTTCAACATATAACAAGTACAACCAAATTGTTTAAAGTAAGAGATGCTACACTTTTTACCTTTCGACAAGTCATATAGTGTTTTATTCAATATAGACCTAATTAAGACTCTATTTTGAATAAAACATGCAGTGTTAATTGCATCAGCCCAAAAGTGTTTTGCAACATTCATCTCATTTAACATGGTTTGGGCTATTTTTTGGAGTGATCTATTTTTTCTTTCTACAACTCCTTTATGTTGGGGTGTTCTAGGAGACGAGAAGTTGTGAGAGATTTCATTCTCATTACAAGAACTTTCAAAGAACTTGTTTACAAATTCTCCTCCATGATCACTTCTAATTTTTACAATCTTAAAACCCTTTTCATTAATTACTTGTTGCAAAATGTGATAAACACTTTGTGGGATTCATCATTACTTCTTAAGAATTTTACCCATGTCCACCTAGTGTAATCATCTACTATAACAAACCCATATTTCTTTCCACTTAGACAGACTGTTTTCACTGGCCCAACGAGATCTATATGTAAGTGTTGGAACCAAGTTGGTTCTAAGTACTTAGGATTTTGATGTTTACAAAAGCACTCCATGTAATCTTATTTTGTTCTTAGAATTATTATATTAAATGCCACCAGAAGATGAAGTCACCAGAGGCAGAAGATGAGTTACCAGAGGATAAAATCAAAGATAAAATTAGACCAGAGGATACACCTCCAGAAGATACCAGAGGATGCATTTGTTGGAACCAAGTTGGTTCTAAGTACTTAGGATTTTGATGGTTACAAAAGCACTCAATGTAATCTTATTTTGTACCTTGAATTTTTAAATTAAATAAAATCAGAATATGAAGAAATCAGAAGATCAAAGGAAAATGAATTCTGGAATTACCAGAAGATACTCCAGGATGTCAAAAACATCATAAGAAGATATCTTTGTTGGCCCATATTAGAAGGAAGAAAAATTAGAAGGAAACATGGATCATCCCAGTGGAAAGCCTGCCAGAGGGAGAGTTGATCCATATCAAAAGGAATCAAATATCAAATTTATTCCAGAAGTTATTCTGACCAGAAGATGGTCTGGCAGTGAAATATTAAACTGCCCAGACTTGTTCCAGACTCAACCAGAAGCTAAGTTTATGAGTCCAGAACAAGAGAATCAATCCAGATTTGACCCAGACAATAAGAGAGAATGATTCAGGGCATGAAACTAAGTCAAGACAAGAAGAATTGATTTCCAGAATGATCCAGACCTCATCTAAAATCAAAGGTAAAATGCCCAAACTGAAATAATTTTTTGTTCAAGTTAATTTCAGTTTATTCCAGACCAAGTTCAGAATTAGTCCAGATCAGAGGGAAGGTTTCCAGATCAATGGTTCAGAATTAATTATTTGGTCCAATTATGGTCCAGATCAGAAGATCAGACCATGACCCAGTGTTGGCCGAAATCAGAGGGACAGAAGGTATAGTCCAGCAAAGGCCGAGTTCAGAGGATTATAGCATATCAAGTGCGCATCCAGGATGGCCGAAATCAGAAGATCAGAGGGTCAAGAAGTGTGGTCCAGGGAAGGCCGAAATCAGAGGATCACAGCATATCAATTAGGATGGTCCAGATGTGGAATAGCGCATGAAGATCCAATGGTCCAGATTTAATCAGGAAAATTATACGGTGAAGAATATAATTTATTTTGATCAAAGGATTAAAAAGATTTGTTACAAAAATAAAGTGAGGTGTTGTGGAAGAAACTAACTGATTTGATTGGCCAGTTATTTTGAAAGAAAATCTGAAGATATGTTTTTATTTAAATGAAGCCCAATTGGTCAAGTTATTTTTGCAAGAGAATCCAGCAAGATTCAGCTTGAATTTAAGCATTGGAAGAGACCCTAATCTACATCTATAAAAGGAGGCTCAAGGCAGAATACTCAGGATCGAAAATCACAAAAGAGTCATACACTTCCAAAAGCAAACACCCAAATTTTCATAGAAGTCAATTGTGAGTTTTAGCTTTCAAGAAGCAAGTACTCTTGTTATTTTGGTTCCACTGTGTCAAATCTAAGTTGTTGAAGTAGAGTCTACAAGCTGAGGGAGTCAGTAGGGGTAGCAGGTTACTTGGCAATTAGATTCATAGTGTTGTGTGTTAAATCTAAGTTGTTGAAGTAGAGTCTACAATCTGATGGAGTCAGAAGGGGTAGCAGGTTACTTGGCAATTAGATTTATAGTGTTGTGATTTCTTCTACAATCTGGGATTGTCAGATTGGCTGAAGACAGGAGCTGCATTCCTCAAAGAAGTCTAGGATTGTTAGACTGTTTGAGAAGACTGACTTGGAGGGTCAGTAGCAAGGTTGTAATTCAAGGTTTGAATTAGTGAAATACTTCAAGGTGAAGGGACTGGACGTAGCCTCATTAACAGTGAACCAGTATAAAAACTGTGAGTTTTATTTTTACTTTTATCCGTTGCTAACTCTGTTTTTAATTATACATCAAGTTTTGTTTTAAAAGTATACACTGCACCTACTGATCCAGAAGATCCAACTAAGAAACTAGACATGGATGATATGAAACCAGATCAGAGCAGATTACACAAACTTCATCACAAGTCCAGAAACATCATGATCAGTGCAATCACAATCAAGGAATTTAATAGATGCACAAATAAAGAAACGACAAACAGTATATTCGACAGTCTAGTTCTGACCTATGAAGGAACCCAACAGGTTCAAGAAGCAAGGGCTAACATATTGGTCAGGAAATATGAGCTGTTCAAGATGGATGAGGATGAAGACATTGAAGGAATGTTCAGCAGATTCCAGACTTTGGTATAAGGTTCAAAAGTACTAAACAAAAGCTATACCACTGCAGATCATGTCATGAAAATTCTAAGAAGTTTACCAAAAAGGTGGAGACCAAAGGTTACTGCAATACAAGAAGCCAAAGATCTGAATAACTTAAGACTTGAAGACCTGATCAGCTCACTCAGGTCTCATGAAATAGAACTGGAAGAAGATGAACCAAAGAAGAAGAAGAATCTGGCTCTGAAGTCGAAACAGAAGAAAGCTGCAAAGGCAGCATCAGAATCAGAGGATAGTGACAGTGACTGTGATGATATGGCTTACTTAACCAAAAAGATGGTTAAGATCTGGGAAAACAGGAAGAAAAGAAACTTCAGGAAGAAACATAACAACAGAGAAAAGGAAGAATCTGACAAGAAGAACATCATCTGTTATGGATGCAATAAACCTGGACATATCAAGTCAGAATGTCCAAATCTGGAAAGAGGCAAACAGCACAAGAAGAGTTCCAGATACAGAAAGAAGGGTCTGATGGCTGCTTGGGATGTATCAAAATCAGAAGAAGAATCGTCTGATGAAGAAGAGGCAGAAACAGCAATGAAGGCACACATCAGGTCTGCTTCTGGACCTCATAAAGGCACAAATTCAAGAAGGAAAACTGGCAGAAGGAAGAATGAACGAAGCAGTCATTCAAGCAAGTCTGGAAGCACATCAGAGGAAGCAATTCTGTCTCTGATGGCTCATACCAATTCAAGTTCTGGATACAGCTCAGGAACAGAATCAGAAGATGAAGACAGTGAGGTATTTTCTAATCTCTCTAAATCTGACTTAATTGAGACTTTAAAAGACTTGTTAAATGAAAACAATAAAAGATCTTTAAAACTGAAAACTCTTAAGGAAGACAAGAAAAATCTAACCAAAGAAGTCCAAGTTTTAAAGAATCGAAATTCTGAGTAAGCAACTGAAAACAAAGATTTTAAAATTGATGTTGCAAGACTCAAATCTGAAAACCAAACTCTCAAAAGTAATAATTGTTCCACTTCTGAAACTGTTTGTAAATCTGATATGCATGAGCAATTTTTTCAAAACTTTATTTCAAATGGAATGGAAAGAAGTAAATATGCATCTATGATTTATGGAAATAGTAACTCTGGAAAAAGTGGTCTTGGTTTTACAGAAACAATTACTGAAAATAAAGTTGTTCATTCTGATGTTTTATGTATTGTTTGTGCTAAGAAAGGTCACTGTGAATTATCTTGTCCAATGGTAAAATCTGAACAAGATCAGAGAGATGTTACAACTACAAATCTGGACCCAATCAGTTCTGGGTACCAAAAGACCAATATGTCTATGTTGCAGATATTCTGAGCAACCAGAAGGAGACACCAATAATGGTGCCTGGATAATGGATGTTGGCAACGCACAAGCAGAAGAAGGTTTATGTTCCAATATCTACCAAACATAAGCCAAGTGACTCTGGTAGAAGAAGAACTGGTTAACACAATAACTATCAGAACCAGAAGTATAGGAGGAACAGGAAATACCATAGATATCACACGAATCAGAACAAGAACTGGAACCAGAATCAGAACTGGAACCAGTATTAGAGGAACAGGAACGGGAACCAGAACTGGAATCAGTATCAGAGGTACAGGAACTGGAACCAGAACCAGAACCAGAACTGGAGGCACAGAAACCGATACCAGAATCAACACTGGAACCAGAATCAGAATAAGTACCAGAACCAGAACCTGAACAGGTATCAGTATCAAAGGTTGAGGTATGATCATCAGAACTACTTTAATTATCAGAATCAGTATGATTACCAGAATCACCATAAGTTCCAGAATCACCAGAGGAACATGGTGTATGAGCCAAAGCAGAAATTAAGGAATCAGAATCAGGAGAGTTCTTCAAACACTCTAGTGAGATTCATCAAGAATACAAACCTGGAAGGGAATTCAAATTCTCTCATCCAAACCATGTAATCTCATAACATATAGATTAGGAATCTGAAAATCAGAAGCAAGAGGATTTTCAGAGTAAAACTGAGGCTACATCTTGCTGTATATACTATTATTACTTAATATTTATGTTTACTGTGATAACAAGAAGCTTGATCTTAACAAATCAAAGCTAGATAAGTATTCTGCAGGTTTTGAAACTGTCAGAGGAACCAGTTGATTCACACGAATTGAACACCTCAGCAGAAACAGTATTCCAGTGGTTTCAAAAACAAGCAGAAATCACCAAAAGTAGAATAAATGGTTTAGCTGTATTGAGTTAAATTTTAAATTATTTGATTTACTTTATGTAATATGACAAGCTGCTTGATCTTGACAAATCAAAGCAAGATAAAAATAGTGCAGGTTCACCAGAACCAAAGGGAGCAGAAGCAGAAGCAGAAGAAACAGAAGTACCTAGAAAGGTAGAGGATACAAGCAAGTCAGCAACACATGACAAATCTTCAAAATATAAATCTGATCAAGTCAGAAAAGCCAAGATAAGTCAGAAGAGAAATCTGGATATTTAACAGAATCTGAAGCTGTTACAGATTCACCAGAACCATAAACTGATTTATCAGAATCAGAAGCTGTTACAGAACCAGAAGCTGATGCGAACCAAGCAATGTTGATGAAGTTTTGGCAAAGGAAAATTGGATACTTGCTATGCAAGAAGAGCTGAATGAATTCCAAAGGAATGATGTTTGGGATCTGGTATCCAGACCAAACAAAAACATTATTGGAACCAAGTAGATGTTCATAAACAAATTCAATGAAAAGGGTGAAGTTGTAGCTCAAAGATACAGTCAACAGAAAGGTATAGATTACACTGAGACTTTTGTTCCAGTGGCCAGGTTAGAAGCAATTAAAATTCTTTTATCATTTGCTGCTAATCATGATATAATGTTGCATCAAATGGATGTTAAAAGTGCATTCTTAAATGGCTACATAAGTGAGGAAGTCTATGTCAAACAGCCCCCTGGAATTGAAAATTCTGATTTTTCATACCATGTTTTTAAACTTAAGAAATCTTTATATGGTTTAAAACAAGCACCAAGGGCATGGTATGACAGACTTAGTAACTTTCTGCTTAAGAATGAATTTAATATAGGCCAGATTGATAATACACTATTTAGGAAATCCATTCAAAATGATATTCTGATTATCCAAGTCTATGTTGATGATATCATATTTGGATCCACTAATGGCACTTTGTGCAAAGAGTTTTCTGACATAATGCAGAAGGAGTTCTAAATGAGCATGATGGGAGAACTTAAGTTCTTCCTGGGAATTCAGATTCATCAAGGTAAATCAGGTATACTCATTCACCAATCTAAATACACCAAAGAACTTCTTAAAAAGTTCAAGATGAGTGACTGTAAGCCTATGGCCACCCCCATGCACCCAACCTGCTCACTTGAGAAAGATGAAACCAGCCAAAAGGTAGACCAGAAAACATACAGAGGTATGATTGGATCCCTTCTTTATTTAACTGCTTCTTGACCTGACATCTTGTTTAGTGTGTGTGTCTGTGCCTGATTTCAAGCTGACCCTAGGGAATCCCATTTAACTACTGTCAAACGAATTCTAAGATACCTTAAAGGAACCACCAACCTTACACTGTTATACAAGAAAACACCCACCTTCAAACTAAAAGGTTTTTGTGATTATAACTATACTGGAGACAAGTTGGAAAGGAAAAGTACCAGTGGCAACTGCACATTTTTAGGTGATAACTTGATCTCTTGGTCAAGCAAAAGACAAAGCACCATTGCCGTGTCAACAGTTGAAGCTGAGTATATAACACCATTTCATTAGGGACCATGTTCAGAAAGGGACTTTAAGCATCCAGTTTGTGGACACTGATCATCAATGGGCTGATATCTTCACCAAAGCTTTATCAGAAGATAGGTTCGAGTTCATCAAGAAGCATCTCAGCATTACCTCCATATCTGACTAGCTCAAGTAGTCATCTTAGAAGTTTTTAAATTTCATGTTATTTTATTTTCTGTTTTTTAGTTTATGTTTTTACTTTCTGCAATTTGTAAAAAAAAATACAAAAATAGTAGGACCACTTTTTGGCTGATGACAAAAAGGGGGATAGAGAGAGAGATAGAAGAAATAAGTAGAAAAGGAGAGATAAAGAGAAAGGAGAGAAAAAATGAAAACAGAAGGAGTTGAAAAGGAGAGGAAACAGGGAGAGAGAAAAACAAAGAAAGAGAAAGAAAGAGTGAAAACAGAAGGAGTTGAAAAGGAGAGGAAACATGAAGAGAGAAAAAGAAAGAGAGAATAAAGAAGGAGTTGAAAATGAGAGGAGAAGAGAAGAAAAGAAAGAGTGAACAAAGAAGGAGTTGAAAAGGAGAGTATCAGACTTACGGGGAGTAATTCAATTTGTTCGAGTTATAAACTAGCAAAATAAGTTAAGGTTTTGTCATCATCAAAAAGGGGGAGATTGTTGGAACCAAGTTGGTTCTAAGTACTTAGGATTTTGATGGTTACAAAAACACTCAATGTAATCTTATTTTGTACCTTGAATTATTAAATTAAATACAATCAGAATATGAAGAAATCAGAAGCAGAAGATCAAAGGAAAATGAATTCTAGAATTACCAGAAGATACTCCACGATGTCAAAAACATCACCAGAAGATATCTTTGCTGGCCCATATCAGAAGGAAACATGGATCATACCAGTGGAAAGCCTGCCAGAGGGAGAGTTGATCCAGACCAAAAGGAATTAAATATCAAATTTATTCCAGAAGTTATTCTGACCAGAAGATGGCCTGGCAATGAAATATTAAACTGCCCAGACTTGTTCCAGACTCAACCAAAAGCTAAGTTTATGAGTCAAGAACAAGATAATCAATCCAGATTTGACCTAGACAATAAGAGAGCATGATTCAGGGCATGAAACTAAGTCAAGACAAGAAGAAATGATTTCCAGAATGATCCAAACCTGATCTAAAATCAAAGGTAAAATGCCCAGACTACAATAATTTTTTGTTCAAGTTAATTTCAGTTTATTCCAGACCAAGTTCAGAATTAGTCCAGATCAGATGGAAGGTTTCCAGATCAATGGTTCAAAATTAATTATTTGGTCCAGTGATGGTCCTGATCAGAAGATCATACCATGGCCCAGTGTTGGCCGAAATCAGAGGGACAGAAGGTATAGTCCAGCAAAGGCCGAGTTCAGAGGATTATAGCATATCAAGTGCGCATCCAGGATGGCCGAAATCAGAAGATCAGAGGGTCAAGAAGTGTGGTCCAAGGAAGGCTGAAATTAGAGGATCACAGCATATCAATTAGGATGGTCCAGATGTGGACTAGCGCATGAAGATCCAATGGTCCAGATTTAATCAGGAAAATTATACGGTGAAGAATTTAATTTATTTTGATCAAAGGATTAAAAAGATTTGTTACAAAAATAAAGTGAGGTGTTGTGGAATTCAGGAGCTGTGGCGGGAAGGAACTAACTGATTTGATTGGCCAGTTATTTTGAAAGAAAATCTGAAGATATGTTTTTTATTTAAATGAAGCCCAATTGGTCAAGTTATTTTTGCAAGAGAATCCAGCAAGATTCAGCTCGAATTTAAGCATTGGAAGAGGCCCTAATCTGCATCTATAAAAGGAGGCTCAAGGCAGAATACTTAGCATCGAAAATCACAAAAGAGTCATACACTTCCAAAAGCAAACACCCAAATTTTCATAGAAGTCAATTGTGAGTTTTAGCTTTCAAGAAGCAAGTACTCTTGTTATTTTGTTTCCACTGTGTCAAATCTAAGTTGTTGAAGTAGAGTCTACAAGCTGAGGGAGTCAGTAGGGGTAGCAGGTTACTTGGCAATTAGATTCATAGTGTTGTGTGTTAAATCTAAGTTGTTGAAGTAGAGTCTACAATCTGAGGGAGTCAGAAGGGGTAGCAGGTTACTTGGTAATTAGATTTATAGTGTTGTGATTTCTTCTACATCAAGTTTTGTTTTAAAAGTATAAAAACAGGAAAAGTATTCAAGTTAAGTCAAACACAATTCAACCCCCCTTCTCGTGTTTGCACCTTCAGCATTCATAAGGCACCAGAGGATACACCTCCAGAGGATACCAGAGGATGTCAAAACGTCATCAGAGGATATCTTTCCTGGCACAGATCAGAAGGAAGCAGAGTCCAGAAGGAGACCTAGACCAGACCAAAAGGAAGCTTGCTAGAGGGAGACTTGGTCCAGACCAAAAGGAATCACAAGTCAGACTTGGTCTAGACTTTATTCTGACCAGAAGATAGCTTGGCAGTGATTATAAAATCCAGTCCAAACTAGAAGAAATGAAAGTCCACATTTCATTTATGTTCAATCCAGACTCAGTCCAGAATTGGTCCAGATCAGAGGGAAAATGTTCAGATCAATGGTCCAGATTTAAGCATCATGGTCTAGTGTTGGCCGAGATCAGAGGATCACAACAGATTAGATTGTATGGTCCATATGTGGACGAGATCAGAAGATCAAACGGTCCAGATTTAATCATGATGATAATCAGTGGAGACTTGATTAAATTCAATCAAAGTCTTAAGAAGATTTGATACAAAAATAAATTGAAGTCTTGTGGGAATTCAGAAGCTATTGGCGGGAAGAAAGATTTGGACCAGAATTAATCAAGAACAGGATTGGCCAAAGTTATTTTTGAATGCAAATCTGGAGCTAAAAAGATATGTTTTTATTTAAGTAAAACCCGATTGGCCAAGTTATTTTTGCAAGAGTATGTGGCAAGATACAGCTCAAACTTAAGCATGGAAGAAACCCTAATTATTCATCTATAAAAGGAGGCTCAAGGAAGAAGACTCAGCATCGAAAATACTTGAGAGTCATACACTTCCAAAAGAAAAATACTTGAGTTTTCAGTGAGGTCAATTGTCAGTATCCGCTTTCCAGAAGCAAGCATTCTAAGTTTTTCCTTCCCTTGTGTTAGATCTAAGTTGTTGAAGTAGAGTCTACAATATGAAGGAGTTAGAAGGAGTAGCAGATTACTTAGCAGTTAGATTCAAGGTTCTTTTCCTCAAAAGTCTAGGATTGTTAGACTGTTTGAGAAGACTGACTTGGAGGGTCAGTGGTATTGTTGTAATTCAAGGTTTTTGAATTAGTGAAATCCTTCAAAGTGAAGGGACTGGACGTAGCCTAGTTAACGGTGAACCAGTATAAAATTCTGAGTTTTATATTTACTTTATATCCGCTGCTAACTCTGTTTTATTCATAAATCAGGTTTTGTTATAAAACTGAAAAAATAGAAAAAGTATTCAAGTTAGTCAAACACAATTCAACCCCCCTTCTTGTGTTCGCACCTTCAGTAAGAGCTCAAGGGGATTTAAGGTACATATTGAGTTCTTAGGGGTAAAGGAGTTCTTTGTTCGTTTTCCCTTTTGACAAGTTTCACACATAATTTCAATTTTGTAACTAAGATTAGGTAGACCTCTGACTAGTTGAAGTTTATTTAGTTTTGGAATTAATTTGATGTTTGCATGACCTAATCTTTTATGACAAATTAGTTTCTCTTCATTTACTGACATAAGACACTTAACCTCTTATTTTGTTAGACTAAACAGATTTATCTTATAATTTTTGTTTTGCCTCTAACCTGTAAAGAGTACAAATCCATCCTTCTAACTAATTATTTTGCATGTTTTTGGATTAAATAAAAATATCATAATTATTATCACTTAATTGACTAATACTTAATAATTAAGACCTTTAACAAACAAGACTTCTTTAATGGAAATGGAGTACCATTACCAACTATACATTGACCAATGATCTAACCTTTTGGCTTTTCTCCAAAAGTCATTGTGCCTCATTTTCTCAATGTTAGTTCTTAGAACATAGACTTTTCTTCTGTCATGTGTCGCGAGCATTTACTGTCCAGGTACCATGATTTGTGTTTTAATTTGATCGTTGAGGACATCTACAACATAGACAATTTTATTGGCTCAATTTGCTACGGTTTTAGTCATTATTTTCATGGTGACGTTACATAGGCTAACGTTTGATTTTTTTATCATCAACCACAACAATGCAATTTTTCTCATCAACCACAACAACTTCACGTTTTCAACAAGAATAACACATAAATCATCCATCAAACATGCATTTAGAGTTCCTACATGCAATTAAAAAGTTGGAAGGAGCCCCTTACCTTGCTAACGTTTTCTCTACCGTTTTCGTTACCACGACCAAAACCGGCGAAACTCCCGCTCGCGTCGTCGCTACCAAAGTTAGCTCACTAGCATCGTAGGAGTAACTTTCTCTCTTGACACTCTTGGAATGCAAGCTTAGATTTTGAAGTAATCTAGGTTTTGAGTTTGATTTTTTTCTTGCTACCAACACTCAAGCAGAAAAAGAAGAAGAAGGAAGAAGGGTAGCTCGCGGCAGGTAGGAGGAGAAGATTTTTTTTTCTCTTTCTGTTTCTGTTTTCTTTAGCTTTCCTTCTCACATACATACATATATATATTACTTACTTCCCACCTTCTATGTATATATATATATATATACACATTTTAATCCAATCAACCCACTATTATCTAAGTGTCCTCACATACATTACTTCACTCACATCTCAAACCATCTTGATAATTATCGACTCTCGTCGCAACTCTCATGGCAGATAAATTCTTGATCAAATGTCTGATATTTAATTATTCATAATATAATTAAATTATTCCTCGACAAATAATTTTAGTCAATCTCAAAATATATATATATAAAAATATACATATATTAAACATTTTACAAATATCTCAAAATATATTTGATATTTAATCCATAAATTAATTTAAAATTAAGTGTCTTACAAATGTAGTATAAGGTTTTTGGTTAGACAAATGGCAGAAGTGTTATCATAATAGATGGGAACGTTGGTTTCTAAGATTTTGTAGTCTTTTAGTTGATGTTTCATCCAAAGTAGTTGAGAACTACAGCCAGTTGTTGAAATGTACTCAGCCTCTACTATTGATATTGCAATAGTGTTTTGTCTCTTACTTGACCAGGATATTAAGTTGTCACCTAAAAAGGTGCAGTTTCCACTAGTGCTCTTCCTCTCAAGTTTATCTCCAGCATAATCAGAATCATAGTATCCACTAAGTTAGTAATTAGGAGATTGCTTGTAGAACAAGTTAAGGTATGGAGTGCCTTTTAGGTATCTAAGGCTTCTCTTAACAACACTTAAATGTGATTCCCTAGGGTCAACTTGAAATCTTTCACAAACACATACACTAAACATGATACCAGGTCTAGAAGTGGTAAGGTAAAGTAGGGATCCAATCATTTCTCTATAGGTTTTCTGGTCAACGTTTTGGCCTGAATCATGTTTTTCAAGTGAACAAGTAGGGTGCATTGGTGTAGCGATAGGTTTGCAATCACTCATCTTAAACATCTTGAGAAGCTCTTTTGTATATTTAGTTTGATGAATGTATATACCTTTTTGACTTTGCTGAATTTGTATCCCTAAGAAGAACTTAAGGTCTCCCATCATACTCATTTGAAACTCAAGGTCAAGCTATTTGTCATCAAATTTAGCATGTATGGATTCTTCCACAATATGAGTTTCCCTATTCAACACACTATAAGCCATATATCTTTCAGAGTATCCAATGAAGGTACACTTTTGAGATACATAATCAAATTTACCAAGGTTATATTTAGTGTTCAACATATAACAACTACAACCAAATTGTTTAAAATAAGAAATGTTAGGCTTTTTACCTTTCCACAATTCATACGGTGTTTTATTCAATATAGATCTAATATAGACTATTTTGAATATAACATGCGATATTAATTGCTTTAGCCCAAAAGTGTTTTGCAACATTCATATCATTTAACATGGTTCTGGCCATTTCTTGGAGTGATCTATTCTTTCTTTCTACAACTCCATTTTGTTGGGGTGTTCTAGGAGAGGAGAAATTGTGACAGATTCCATTTGCATCATAAAAACATTCAAAGAACTTGTTTTCAAATTCTCCTCCATGATCACTTCTAATTTTTATAATCTTAACACCCTTTTCATTCATGATTTGTTTGCAAAATGTGATAAACACTTGGTGGGATTCATCCTTTCTTCTTAAAAATTTTACCCATGTCCACCTCGTGTAATCTACTATAACAAAGCCAGATTTCTTTCCACTTAGAGAAGCTTTTTTAACTGGCTCAAAGAAATCTATATGTAAAAGCTCAAGGGGCTTTGAGGCAGAGACTGACCTCTTAGGGGTAAATGAGTTTTTTTGTTTGTTTTCCCTTTTGAAAAGCTTCACACACAATTTCAGATTTGTAATTGAGCTTAGGTAGACCTCTTACTAGTTGAAGTTTATTCAGTTTTGAAATTAATCTAAGGTTTGCATGACATAGTCTTTTGTGCCAAATTACTTTCTCTTCATTTACTGACATAAGACACTTAACATCTTATTTCTCTAGACTAAACAGATTTATCTTATAAATGTTGTTTTGCCTCTGACCTTTAAAGAGTACATATCCATCCTTCTAACTAATTGCCTTGCATGTTTTTTGATTGAATATAATATCATAATTATTATCACTTAACTGACTAATACTTAATAAGTTATGCTTAAGACCTTTATCAAACAGGACATCTTTAATAGAAGAGGAAGTACCATTACCAACTGTACATTGACCGATGATCTGGCCTTTTTGCTTTCCTCCAAAAGTCATTGTGCCTCCTTTTCTCAAAGTTAGTTAGTGGAACATAGACTTTTCTCCCGTCATATGTCGCAAGCATCCACTGTCTAGGTACCATGATTGGTGTTTTAACTTGATTGCTAAGGACATCTGCAACAAAGATAATTTTGTTCTTAGGTACCCAAATTTGGTTGGTCCTGGTTTGTTAGTCTTGAAAGGTTTTTTTGTCTTTCCTTGTATTTAACATGGGACAAGATAATTTGGAGTGACCTTTCTTAGAGCAAACTGTAAACAAGATATCATAGGGAATAAGTTTAGGTTTAGTTATAGTTTATTCAAATCCTATACCTCTTTACCATTTCTACTAACTCCATAACTCATAGAAGCATATTTTCTTCTTTCCATACCATTAGCAAGAAAATCTTGAAATACTTGTTCATGCATATCAGAGTTACATGTGGTATTTTCAATTGATGTTGAACTATGATCACTTTTTAGAGTTAGATTTTCAGCCTTAAGTTCAGCAATATTAATTTTCAAAATTGCATTCTCTGTTTTAAGTTCAGTAATATCAGTTTTCAGAGTTGCATTATTTATCTTAAGTTCAGTAATGTCAATTTTAAGAGTTGCATTTTCTATTTTAAGTTTAGTAATATTAGTTTTCAAAGTTGCATTTTCTGTTTTAAATTCTGCACTTTGATTCTTTAAAACATGAACTTTTTCAGTTAGATTGTATTTTCTTTCCTAAGTGTTTTTCAGTTTTAAAGAAAATTTGTGATTATTATTTAATAAATTATTTGTAGTAGTAATTAAATCAGATCGAGTAAATTCAAAAAATACCTCAATTTCTTCATCTGTTGATTCACTTCCAAAGTCAGAATCTGTGTTGGATCTAGAGGCAGTGTTGGTATGAGTCATCATATCCAAATTTGCTTGTTCAACGTCAGAGGATTCATCAGAATCATCCCATGTAGTCATCAGACTCTTCGTCTTGGGTCTGGAATATTTCCTCTGGTGTTTCCGTTTCTCCATATTTGAACATTCTAACTTGATATGTCAAGGTTCATTGCATCCATAGCAGATGATGTTTTTCTTGTCATATTTATCATCATTTCCTCTATTGGATTGCTTGGAATATCTTTAGGGAAATTTCTTCTTTCTGTTGTGCCACATCTTTCAAATATTTCTGGATATGAAAGCAATTTCCTCTTCCTCTGAGTTCATATTCTGGTCATCTGAATTACTATCTTCTTATTCTGATGTTGCTTTTAGAACCTTCTTCTGCTTGGATTTTGTAAGAGCCTTAAATTTTAATTAAAATTATGGAATTAATTTCAAGTGTATTTGGAGATTTTTGTAAAATGTTTAATATATGTATGTTTTGAGTAAATATATATATATATATATATAAATATTTATTTTGGAGGATGAATAAAAATTATTGGATGAAGATTAAATTAATTTAATTACGAGTAATTAAATTAATCGGGCAGTTAATTGAGGATTAGTGGCTAATTGCAAGTCAATTAAGTGCTGAAGGATCCAGCATTATTTTAACATTATTTTTGGGTGAGGTGGCACCACAAAAGCCTATAAATAGGAGTGAGAAGGATGGTGAAATCAGAACACCATCCCTCCTTCCTCACTGCCCATACTGCATGTAATAGTGCTGCATATAACAGTACCCATTTTCCTCCCATTCTGTTTGCTGTTTCTGCCTTCCCCATGTCCAGTCACGACTACAAAGAAAAAAAGAGGGAACTCTTCAAAGTGCCATTACTTGGACATCCAAGCACTGAAACACCAAAACCCCAATACAAAAGTTATTCCCCATACCATTACGGAGCTAAAGAACCCAATTTCGTAGCAGCAAACGCAAGCTGCAGTTTCACCGGTTTTTGGCGCGAAAACGCAAACGACAGCAGGAACGAGTAGAATAGCAGAACACGCAACAAGGGTAAGGGCACCTTCCACTTTCTAGTTGCATTAGAGCTGTAAATGCATGTTGTTTCATTTCTTTTTTTGAAGAAAAACTGTTTTTGAAATGACATTTTGAAAAATGAAGGAAATGCATTCTGTTGATATGTGATGGTTGTTGTTGGTTGAATGCATTAATGCTGTTTTGTTTATGTGGAAAAGTGGAAAAATGTCTTATATGTTATTTTAAACATGATTAAAATGCATGTTCATAAAACTGTTTTGAAAATGGTTTTGAAATGCAAAAATGCATTCTGTTGATGTTTTGCTGCTCTGTGATGCTTGCATGTTATTCTGATGTGTTGTGAAAGCTGAAATGCTTGCATGTTATTCTGATATTGAGAAAGCTGAAATGTTGTGTGATGTTCTGATGGTTTGAAAGTTTGGATGATTTGGTGTAAATCATTCTGATTCTAGTTCTGTTTCTGATGTTCTGATGTTGATCATTCTGATTCTGTTTCTGTTTTGAGTGATTCTGATGATGTTGATGATTTAAAAAGAAAAGGGATTTTAATGAGGAAAGTATTGTCTGGAAAAAGTGCTGAATCTGTTTTAATGTTTGGTTTTTGTTTTTAAAAGAAAACAGTTTGAAAAGGGTTGAAATCTCAGGAAAATTTCACTGGTTTTCGAAGGTGTATTCGAATACAACATCGTATTAGACTACAACCTGTCAAATTTCTGTTTTACTTAAGTTTTCAAACTTGTATTCGAATACGAGCCCCTGTATTCGAATACAGAGGAAGGATTTTTGCTTCTGACTTAGCATCTGTATTCGACTACGACCATGTCGTATTCGAATACAGAAGTGGGATTTTAACACTGTATTCGCATATGTATTCGACTACAGGCATGTTGTATTCGAATACAGAATGCAGATTTTCACTAGTTTCAGCTTCTGTATTCGAATACAATGGGTCTGTATTCGAATACAGATTCGTGTTTTTTCCAGAAGCTCAGTTTTTAGCTTCTGTATTCGAATACAAGGAAGCTGTATTCAAATACAGATTCGTATTTTCCTGGAAATCAAGTTTTAAACTCTACCTTGTGAATTTTAAAGTGTAGGGAACTTTGAGAAGGGTAAAAGTGATTTTAAATGGAGTTCTTGAAATATCTTTGAAGAGGATAGGATGATGTGTTGAAAACCTTTAATGATCTGGGAGAAAATGTTGAATTTTTCAAGGTTTTGTCTTGTGTATTCGACTATAGACATGCTGTATTCGAATACAGAATGTTAAAATTGCAGTTTCATGCTTCTGTATTCGAATACAAGGGGTCTATATTCGACTACAGATTCGAGTTTTCAGAAATTCCAAGTTTTCAAGAGTGTTTTGTAAACCCTGAGTGTTTGTGGAATGTTGGGATTGTTGTGGTGAATTAAAATGGAACTTTTGGTGATATTTTGAAGTTGTGGTGATGAAGTTTTTGAGACTTTACTGATGTAGTGAAATATGTTGTTGTGTGCACTAAGACTGCCTCTGTATTCGAATACCAGAGGGCTGTATTCGAATATAGAGTGTAATTCTGCACTGTTTTTGGCTTCTGTATTTGAATACAGAGGAGCTGTATTCGAATACGGATTCGTGAAATTCCAGAAAATCTCAGTTTTAAACACTATTTGAATTTTAAGAGTTTGGGAAAACATTTCAAAATGTTAATGAATACTTGGCTGTTTAGTCATGTTTGTGATGATGATAATCCTGATTGTGCTGAGATATTTTAAATATGATGGAAAGGCATGAATTTTCTGATTTTGCATACTGTTTCCAGAGAAGTGAAACACTGCATATTCATGCATTGCATAGTCAAAGTGGTACCCGCGATGGGCCACAGAGTAATGCGCAACCACATGGTGATCTGTTGAGCGATTGCACGAGTGCTGGTCTGTTGAGCGACTGCACTAAGAACTGGTCTGTTGAGCGATTGTACTTTGGTATATAGGTGCTGGTATGTTGAGCGACTGCACTGGTACTGGACTGTTGAGCGTCTGTACCCTGAAATGCGCAGCCACGTGCTGATCTATTGAGCGATTGCACAAGTGCTGGTCTGTTGAGCGACTGCACTAGGTACTGATCTGTTGAGCGATTGTACCTTGGTAAATGTCAAACGTGCTGGTCTGTTGAGCGACTGCACGAGTGCTGGTCTGTTGAGCGACTGCACTAGGTGCTGATCTGTTGAGCGATTGCACCTTGGTCTTGAGGGCCGTTAAAGTCAAACATATTGTGCTGGTCTGTTGAGCGACTGCACCTTGGTGGTTCCAAGAAAATTGTATACATAAGCATATACATATTGCATTGAGGGATTGACCAGTGGGTCACATTTGTTTATATGATGAATGAGTGGAAATTGAATGTGTGTGAGTACTGTTCAGAATCTGAATTTCTGATTTAATGATTGTGATTTGCTGAGGTGTTGTTTGTACTTCCCACATAATTCATAATAATTGGCTGTTGTTTTTGAAAAGACATATATGTCATTAAATTTCAAATGAGCATTATTATTTTCCTCATCGTCATATGTTATACCATGGATATATTGTTGCTGTGAAATATATGTTATGTGATTACTTATTAATTTCGGTCGGTGACCCTTGCTATTATATTGTGGAAATTGGGCTTTGCCCTTAGATGCCCCCCAAACCCATGCCACCCATGGGTACCCGAACGACGGAAACGTCGTTAGACTTCCTTGATCGCTATTCGCGCACTGCTTGGGTATTTGACCCTGTAACACCCCGAGTTTAAAACACAGCGCGTGTGCATTTTTATTTTATTTTATTTTTTTTAAATTAATGATTAAAAAGGGTTTTTCCCAAAGTTATTTCAAAAGAATAAAAATAAAGTTCTTCGTAAAATAGTACGTTATAGATTAATCGATGAATGTAAACCAAATACTTCATCAGGATTATCACTAAGTACTTATCTTGGAAATTAGTTTTTAAACATTAATACATCCCAAAATATCATTGTCATAATACATCAACAGCAAATATCAGAGTACATGGTTCAGCGGAAAATAGTACAGGATTTCCAAAATAAGACAAATTACAATTTCAACCCAAAACCTAATACAATAAGTCTAACTGATCATGCGTTGAAGCTGTAGTAGCACAGATTCCCTCTACATCCCATGCAAGTCTCTTCTGACTCTGCAGCTCGCTTCGACGTAACCTCCTCCTCCTCCTCGTGCAGAGAGGGGTCGGTCTCCTCAGAAGTCAAGTCAATACACACTCGTGGCCGCTTTGGCGGTGCCGGAATCTCGTAGCAATCATCGAAGATCCTAGATGGACCCGGAATCTCGGTCGCTACTGGTCTCAGCTCTTCACGCTTCTCTTCCGCATCAGACTCATGTATCTCTCCTCCAATCACAGGGTTGGGAGTCACCACTCCTACAGTGGCCTCCGTCTCAACCTTCTCAGCAGACTCCTCAGCGTCGTCGAAAACTCTGTGCGCCTCTAGCACCAAGCGAGAAGGCACGGGAAACTCTATGCTCGTGTGAGTGCGCTCTACGAAGTCTTCCACACCGTCAGTCCGACTTGTCCACTCCAGCCACCCCGTATAAGTCGCTCTGCTTGAGAGGGGGTCAAATGCCCAAGCAGTGCGCGAGTAGCGATCAAGGAAATTCAACGACGTTTCCGTCGTTCGGGTACCCACGGGCGGTGTGGGTTTGGGAGGCATCTGAGGGCAAAGCCCAAAGTCCACAATATAATAGCAAGGGGTCACCGACCGAAAATAACAGATAATCACATAGCATATATTGCACAACAACATGTATAATCATGGTATAACATATGATGATGAGGAAATAATAATGCTCATTTGAAAATTTATGACTTACATGCCTTTTCAAAACAACAGTCAATGATTATGAAGTATGCGGTAAGTACAAACAACACATCAACAAAACACAATCATTAATTCAGAATTTCAGATTCTGGACAGCACTCACACACATTAATTTCCAACATTCATCATATAAACAATCGTGACACACCGGTCAAATCCCTCAATGTAATGCATATATGCTCATGCATAATTTTCTTGGAATCACCAAGGTGCAGTCGCTCAACAGACCAGCACAAATTAACGGCCCTCATGACCAGGGTGCAATCGCTCAACAGATCAACACCAGTGCAGACGCTCAACAGTCCAGCACATTGTGCAGTCGCTCAACAGTCCAGCACATTGTGCAGTCGCTCAACAGACCAGCACGTTTCACATAACCTGAGGTACAATCGCTCAACAGATCAGTACCTAGTGCAGACGCTCAACAGTCCAACACTTGTGCAATCGCTCAACAGATCAGCACGGGACTGCGCATTTCAGGGTACAGACGCTCAACAGTCCAGCACTTATATACCAAAGTACAATCGCTCAACAGATCAGTACCTAGTGCAGACGCTCAGCAGTCCAGCACTCGTGCAATCGTTCAACAGATCAGCACGTGGTTGCGCATTACTCTGTGGTCCATCGCGGGTACCACTTGACTATGCAATGCATGAATATGCAATGTTTCACTTCTCTAGAAACAGAATGCAAACTCAGAAAATTCATGTTCTTCATCATGTTTAAATATTTCAGCACAGTCACAAATAACAACATCACAATCATGAATTAAACAGTCTATTAATCATTAACACTTTGAAATGTTTTCTCAACCTCTCAAAATTCAGACACAGTGCTCAAAACTGGGATTTTCTGGAATTTTTCGAATCTGTATTTGAATACAGCTCCTTTGTATTCGAATACAGAAGCCAAAAACAGTGCAGATTCACACTCTGTATTCGAATACAGCCCTCTGGTATTCGAATACAGAGGCAGTCTCTGTGTGCAAAACCACATCTTTCACTATATCCGTAAAATCTAAAAACTCCATCACCACCACTTCAAAATGTCATCCAAAAGTTCCATTTAAATCCACTACAACATTCCCAATATTCCCCAGACACTCAGGGTTTACAAAACACTCTTGAAAACTTGGAATTTTCTGCAAACTCGAATCTGTATTCGAATACAGACCCCCTGTATTCGAATACAGAAGCAGGAACTGAAATTTAACATTCTGTATTCGAATACAGCATGGCTGTAGTCGAATACAGGAGTTCAACCTTTGAAAAATTCAGCCTTTTCTCCCATGTCACTTAAAGGTTTTCAAACATCTTTCTCTCCTCTTTAAAACCATTTCACAGACATCTTTTCAAATCATTTAAACCTTCTCAGAGTTTCTCAACACTTCAAAACTCACATGACAGTGATTAAAACCTGTTTTTCTGGAAAACACGAATCTGTATTTGAATACAGCTTCCTTGTATTCGAATACATAAGCTAAAAACTGAGTTTCTGGAAAAACTCGAATCTGTAGTTGAATACAGCATGTCTGTAGTCGACTACAGATGCGAAGACAGTGTTAAAAATTTCACTTCTGTATTCGAATACAACAAGGTCGTAGTCGAATACAGTTGCTTAGTCAGAAGCAAAATCCTACCTTTGTATTCGACTACAGGGGCTCGTAATCGAATACAAGTTTGAGAACTTTAGTTAAAACAGAACTTGACAGGTTGTATTCGAATACACACTTGTTGTATTCGAATACACCTTCGAAAAACCAGTGAAATACTTCCTGAAACATCAACACTTTTTCAAACTATTCTTTAAAAATAACAATCAAACATCAAACGGATTCTGCACTTTTTCAAAACATTTCCCTCATTTAAAATCCCTTTTCCTTTAAAAACCATCAACACCACCAGAATCACACAAAACAACCAGAATCAGAATCATCAATATCACCAGAATCACTCAACACATAACAGAATCAGAGTCACCATCACCAAATCATTCAGATTTTCAAACCATCAGAACAACATTTAAACATTGCAGTTTCCTCACTCATCAGAACAAACATGCAAGTATTCAGTTTTCTCAAAACACCAGAATGACATGCAAATACTCAGCTTCATCAAACATCAGGATGACATTCAAGCACTCAGTTTCCTCAACAACAGAATGACATGTAAAGCATTTCAGCTTTCATGATACCACAGAAATACATGCAAGCATCACAGAACAACAAACCTCAACAGAATGCATTTTTGCATTTTAAGACTATTTTCAAAACAGTTTTATGACATGCATTTTAATCATCATTAAAATAACATGCAAACAT
Organism: Cicer cuneatum; assembly: GCA_037974295.1. Lineage (NCBI taxonomy): Eukaryota > Viridiplantae > Streptophyta > Magnoliopsida > Fabales > Fabaceae > Cicer > Cicer cuneatum. The sequence goes on from JBBPBO010000003.1 coordinate 22,984,434, forward strand.
TTTCCAGCTTTCACCCATAAGTAAAACAGCATGTTTTATTAGAAAACAGCCAGCAACAACCATCAGGATAATCACATATCAACAAAATGCATTTTCTTTCAAAATGTCATTTTTCAAAAACAGTTTTTCTTTTAAAAACAGAACTGAAATAACACACATTCGTGGCTCTAATGCAGCTAAAAGATGGAAGGTGCTCTTACTCTTGTAGCGTGCTCTGCTATTTCTCTTGTTCCTGCTGCGTTCCCTTTTCTGCGTCTAAAATCGACGAAGCTGTTCCCTGAGTTTGCTGCTGCAAAACTGGGCTCTTTCTCTTCGTATAGAGATGGGGATTAACTTTACTACTGGGGGTTTTCAGGTTTGATTGTTGGAATTTCAGTTAATGGTGTTTGGAGGAATTTCCCTATCTTCAATTTGAATTCGAGAATGGCAGAACAGAGACAGAATGGGAGGGGAGATGGAGTTGGTACATGCAATATGGGCAGTGAGGAGGAAGGAATGGTGTTCTGACTTCACCATCCTTCTCACTCCTATATATAAGCTCTTGTGGTGCCACCTCACTTGCCACATGTCTGATTTTCAGCTTTTAATTATCTTGCAATTAGCCACTAATCCTTAATTAGTGGTCCGATTAATTTAATTACTTGAAATTAAATTAATTTAATTCTTCACCCAATAATTTTAATTCATCTTCCAGATAAATATTTATATATATATATATTCACTTAAATCATACATATATTAAATATTTACAAAAATTCCCAAAATACCCTTGTCAATAATTCCAAAAATTAATATTTAAAATTAAGGGTCTTACAGACCCCATCTCAAGCAGGGCGACTTACACGGGGTGGTTGGAGAGGATGAGCAGGACTGACGGCGTGGAGGATTTCGTGGAGCGCACTCATGCGAGTATAGACTTTCCTGTGCCTTCCCGTCTGGTATTGGAGGCGCACGAAATTTTTGATGATGCTGAGGAGACAGTTAGAGAGGTTGAGACGGAGGCCACCGTAGGAGTGGTGACTCCCAACCCAGTGATCGGAGGAGTTGTACATGAGTCCGAGGCAGAAGGGAAGAATGATGAGCCGAAGCCAGTAGCAGCTGAGACTCCGGGTCCGTCTAGGATCTCCGAGGATTGTTATGAGATTCCGGCTCCGCCGAAGCGACCGAGACTATGTATTGATCTGACTTCTGAGGAGACCGACCCCTCTCTGTATGATGAGGATGAGGAGGAGGTCACGTCGAGGCGAGCGGCAGATTCGGAGAAGACTTGCTTGGGATGCGGAGGAAATCCGTGCTACTGTAGCTTTAGCGCATGATCAGTTAGACTTGATGTATTAGGATTTGAGCTGGAAATGTATTTTGTTTATTTTGGAAATATTTGAATTACTTATTCCGCACTCTGATATTGTCTTTTGGGAATGCTATGACATTATTATCTTTCAAAAATGTTTTATTGTTTATTATTAAATTTCCAGAATTAAGTATTTATTGAGATTACGATGAATTTATTTTGTTACGTTCATCGATTAATCCACGGCGTACTATTTTACGAAAAACTTTATTTTAATTAAATCTGGAAAATTATTTTATTATTGATAAAAAAAGAAAAAAAAATGCACATGCGCTGTGTTTTAAACTCGGGGTGTTACAGATTTCAAGGCTAGAGTCTTGTTCTTCTTCTTGGGCTCATCTTCTTCAAGCTCAATTTCATGTGATCTGAGAGAGCTGATTAATTCTTCCAGCTTTAGAGTATTCATATCATTTGCTTCCTGAATGGCAGTGATCTTAGGTTTCCACTTGTTTTTCAAACTCCTATGAATTTTCTTCACATGATCAACAATAGTATAACTCTTCTCAAGTACCTTTAATCTTGAGACCAGGGTCTGGAATCTAGAAAACATTGTTTCAATGTCTTCTTCTTCTTCCATCTTGAACAACTTATACTTTTCGATTAGGAGGTTGGCATTTGCTTGTTGAACTGGCTTGCTTCCTTTATAGGTCAGAATCAGACTATCATAAATACTCTTTGTTGTCTCCTTGTTGGTGCACTTGTCAAACTCCTTCAAGGTGATTGCATTTATCATGATGTTCTCAGTCTGTCTTTCCAATACTCAAAATGTTCTCCATCAAACAGAGGTGGTCTGTTGATGTTTCCTCCGGCAACTTCTCCACTGAATCCAGACATATTGAATCCTTGGATATTTTCTCAAACACTAAAGTGTTCAGCCTTGAGACCGAGCTCTGGTACCAATTGAAGGTGCAAATACGAGAAAGGGGGTTGAATTGTGTTTACAAAAATTGATAACTTTTTTATAATTTATAAATAAATTAAAAACTAGTTTTGTTTTTGGTTACTTACTTAGAGTAGAAGCAATTGGATTCAGAGGCAACAAACAATGAAAGCATAATTAATTTGACACATAGATTTATTCTGGTTCACCACTAACTTGGCTACATCCATCCCCCTCATTCAGAAGGCTTTAATCCACTAATTCAAATACCTTGAATTACAAAGCACCTGACCCTTCAAGTCAGTTTTCCCAAATAGCCTGACAACCCCATACTTTTGAGGAACAACACAACCTTGACCCTACAAACCAAGTCTACTCCTGACAACCCCATATTGAAGAAGGAACTAAACCACTATCGAGTTGGATACAAGAGATTGGAACTTGAGTAGTTGCTTCTGAAAAGCTGATAATAATAATAACTCTCACACTCTAAGAAAAGAACACTAAAAAAATATTTCTAACTTGAAACAAGTATTTCTCTCTTTGAACTCTAAGACTACTCTTTTCTGTTTTTCGATATTTTTTTTCTTCAGCCTTGAATATCTATTTATAGTTAAAATTTGAGCTTCAATTTGGTCCTTGATTAATTCTGAATTGTATTTTGTTTAGATTGCGTTTGTAAATTCTTTTAATTGATTATGTTCCTTTTTTGTTTAGATTGAGATTGTAAATTTGTTGTAGATAAATCTTGATCAAATCTTCTACAAATCTTGACCATATCTTATTTCATACTCTTTGAAGTCAAATATATTGTTCTCATAAAATATATTTGTTAACATCAAAACTCTAATTGTAAAACCAATTTCGTTCCAACAATCCTTTAGTGTCATCAATATCTTTCTTGGTTTTACCATTTTCTTTGTCATATCACCAAGTATATTTTTCTCTTTATGAGACAATCGGCCTAAAAGAGAATGATCAATTGGTTTTTTTGGCTAATTCGTGGTTATGGAGACCACAAATTACATGCCGATACCATCCTTCACCAACACTTAATGGTGTTCCTCTCAATTTAAATGGACATTCACATTTTCTAGTCCGAGTACTCCTCACAGGTTTAGGATTCTTCCAAGGTCTATATCTACCGCTTCTTTCACAACTAAGAATTAATTTAGTCTTTGTTCTTAGTCGTGTTGTCGTTGTTTCAGATCTAAAAATAACAACGACAATTCCATTTTCCCTTTCAACATTTCTAGCCCATTTCAATAAATCATCTCGCGTATCAAACATCATGTCGGTGGTAAGCACATAATTCAAATCAACCATAACAAGTTCAACTCTGTCATTCATAACGTCTTCAATTTCAGTTTCAACACCATCATTCATTGTATCAAAATCAGGTTCCAAACCATCATGCATTTCCTCAAAACCAGGTTCCAAACATTCATAAATTTCTTCATTGTTGTCTCCCCCTAGGTCCATTTATCTGCATCCAAAAAAGAACATATAAAAAATTCAGAAAAATGCAATACTCCTACGTGAACTGAATTCACGTACACCTACGTGAATGCAGTTCACGTATACTTACATGAATTGAATTCAAGTAAACGTACATGAACTTAGTTACGTAAGTCTCACAGGCTTCACTGAGGTGATTGTTACGTGAATTGAATTCACATACGTTTACTTGAATTCAATTCATGTAAGTGTACGTAAACTCAGTTCACGTAGGTGTACGTGAATTCAACTCACGTACCTCCTGTGAATTCCTAAACTCCATTAATTACGCAATCTTAAATCACGTAGGCTTACGTGAAGTGAATTCACGTACTTCCTTGGATTTCTTAAATTTAATAACATACATGAATTCAGTTCACGTAAGGTTACAACGTACATGAACCGAGTTCACGTATAATCCTCAGATTTTTAAAAACAAATCGAACTCAAAAACATAACAATAAAGATACATTGTTGGGTCACTTTAACCGCAATGTGAAGAGAAGACTAATGGGATGTAAGTTATGAGTGAGTGTTTTGAGTTTTGCATGATAATGAGTTATGATAGGTGAGTTATGGATGATTTTGTGATATGTGAGTTATAAAGTTAAGAATGGTGATGAAGGAATAAATGGGTTTAAAGAATATTATAAATAGGCAAGGGCATTTTGAGTATTTTGTTTTTTAAAAAAATTTGAGAGGTATGGGTAGCAAAACTGTTATAAATATATGTGATATTTATATATGAATTTTGGTAACTTTTGGACAAAAATTCATTATTTAAGAAAAGAATAAATTGAGACATAATCTTGTGTCTATTTGTTTAAAGATTTTGTAGAAATACCGGATAAATCATGTTTGATTTATATTTATATTTACGGATATTTTTGTTTGATTACCACTTAACAGTGAAAGCATAATGAAAAACGAATAGTTTATTAAATTCTTTCAACAACAAAAACATATAGGTATGTTCATTAGTAGTATAACTAAAAATTAAAGGCTCTTAGCAATCTATAATTTTCATTAGAAGATACTTTATAGAATACAATGAGATGAACATCTATAGCAACAAATAGAGACTCTTAAATAATGTAATTAATTCATCCATTCATGCCATACTTATTTAAGCTTTCTCAATCTTAGTGTCTTTCTTCAACATTTTCACTGGTACTTTATGCAATCTTTGTCTTTCTTCAGCATTTTCACTTGTTCTTGTATTTCAAACCAATAGAGTACTTCACTTTTTGTGCATAAGGACTCATCAACAACATGGGATAACTTAGGCATAAGATCTGGTGAACATTAATTCCAACAAAATGGAAATAATAGCAAATGTCCACAATCTCCTTCTACTCAACGACGATCGAAATGAGTTCGTTTCATTAGGATTTTAAAAAAAATTATTTTTATAATATTTTATCTTTTTTTTATAACATCTAAAAAAAATAAAACTTCAAATAAAAAATTTATTTAAATAGTTTATTTTAAAATATAATTTTAAATATTTTTTATAATAAACTTTTAAAAAATATTAAAATAAAAAAATTATTTTGAGAAATTCTTCATGAAAAATATTTTAAAAAAAAAAAATTCTAAAAAATATGATTTTTATCTTATTAAAATCTTTAATAATGAATATCTAAATTATTTAATGTCAAAATTATTTTTTTTAATTAATAATAAATGAATCTAAAAAACTTATACTATTTTTAAATAAATATACAATTTCTAAAAATATATTTTCTCATTTAATCTATTAAGAGAGCACTTGTTAGTATTTCTAGCAAGAACTATTTTTTTTTTCAACGTGAGATTAGGACATATGAATATATATGCTAAGGGTATGGAAACTATCAGCTAGAGACTAAGCGTAGAGTAGTGTGTAAAAAGCAATTAATTTTGCAATCAAATCTCAGTACAAAAGCAACAATTTTCCTGCAAAATTTTGGATCACTACATTATATATTGTACGAATTTTTAAATGTCATTTAAAAAAATTCTCCATGATAATTACATTAGAAAACAAGTTCAACAACTTGATCGAATCAAGATGAGTCCATAAAATATCGCTGACAATATTTGAGTCTTTATGTCTTCTATATTAGCACACATACTTCTCATCTTTTATTAACTTCAATAATTGTTATATCTCATTTCTAGGACTTAGATTGATACACACTTCTTTGCTTACAAATCTAGGTGACACACGTGAGATTGTCATTATTTTAGTTTTTTAATACACTCAATACGTGTCTTAATGCAAGTCTTTATTTTGTCGTGTTATTGACAAACTTTTGTTCATCTTCAATTAAACGTCTCATATATGAATGACCTTTTAAAGTATACTCTAAATGATAATTACAAAATCTACAACAAACACTAACTATCCATCTTTTACCAATACTACTCTTAGTTTGAATGAACATTTACTCATTTTGATAACTATTAATATTAAAAAACTTGGTTCTTTAATATACCTTCTACCATTTTCACAACCCAACGTTAATTTTATACTCCTTCTTTTTTGTCTCATTTCAGTATCTAATTTAATAATAACCATAATAATTTTATTTTGTTTTCCAATTAATTTAGTCCACTGCAACACATCAATCGGATGTAGAAAATATCTACAACAATATATATTAAAAGAATATTAATCATATTCTAAAGTTAAGTTGATTTCATATTAAAATAAATATACAAGGTATATTTATTTATCTTTCAAATTTTGTGTTTAGAAATATAAGGTGTATCGTTGTTTACCATTTTTTCCATTGTTTTACACATACATACTATATATTTTAATAATAAAATTTCTGTTATACAAATTATTTGTGTTCTGAATTTTTAGGAAAAAGTTTATGATTTTAGAAAAAATATACTGGTGGGATGAAAGTAGATACCTCTTAATTTTCTGGAAAGAAAACGGAGAGGTCCATTGGTCCAATGTATTTCTTCATTAAATATCTCACTTAAAATTAAAAGATATAACAGTACCCTTTTCAAATCCTTCGTCCGCAATATCCACTAATAAAGAATAAGAATGGCGCTCACTGCTATGCTCGGACACTCTGCATTTCTGAAACTCTCTACATCCTTCAATGGTGAACCATCAATGTCTTCGTCAAATTCACCTTCTCTTATGGGTTCTCCTATTACTCTCTCACTTTCTACTGCGTTTCCCGGTTCGTCAATTGCTGTTTTCCGAGTGTTATTCATTATTATTTTTCGAAGCATAGATATATAAATAAATGCATTAAAGAAGGTATTTTATGTCATGATTTTTCTATGTTACTTATTATTACAGGAAACAAATTATTTTCGCGAAAGAAATTTCTGGTTTTTTCTCGGAGGATGTCAGGGTTGGAGGAGGCCATGAAAATCAGGAGGTATCAAATAACCCTAAAATGCTGAAGATTTTCTACTGTTTTATATTATTCTAGTTCGTTATTAAGTTTTAAATATTTAATTTACACGGTGTTTATAAGATTGACAATAGTCCTCAGAACTGTCCTTTTTGGTCTTCAGACAATGACTCAATAAATAGAAAGGAAAATGGATGTCTTTCAAAACTCAACTCAACTGACACCAATTAAATTACTGTCTAAGACGTAAAGTTGAGGAAAATTGTTAACTTATACTTCCGAAGAGTGTTGTTGATTGTTGTTATAGTTTTGAGTGATTTTAAACAGGATCCATGGTAACCTATGAAAGTGGCCTACTTTAAAATTTGCCTTATTTTGTAATGTAAGATAAGGTTTGTGTTAAGGAGGATATGAAGAGGTTCTAAGTTTTTAATACTTGTATTTTTAGCTAGAGGTTGATTCCATTCTATCCTTTTGAAATCTGGTTTGATAAAATCAACACGAGTTCCAATTTCCAAATGAACTAATTAGCAGCATAGTGTTTCTTCAACCAAAATTACGTGGGTTAAATAAAAATCAGTGACTAAAGTAAGATGCCATGTTTAAATAAGTATAATTTCCAAATGAAGTAAGGTGACATTATGAGTACTAAAGGCTATGTGTTCGTGGATTAACCGAATCTTTTGATCACCTCTGTAATTATATTACGATAGATATTTTTTCTGTGTTCTTAATTCAATTTATATCTGTACTTGTAAGCAGCCTTTAATTTAAGTAGATTTTACTATTTATTAGATACTCTGAATTTGTAGTTTGTGTTAGATTCATGGTCTTCTGTACATAAAAATTAAAATTTAGTTGGCGTACTATCTCAGTATCGTACTTGATTTCCCCATTTCTTTTCTCCTTACGTGCTTTTCATCTCTTTTTGCATCTTATTTTCATTTAGATCTTGGTATGTAAAGGATAGATATAGTCATATATTTTTCCCTTTATCGTCTTATATACTCTTTTCCAAACAATATCAAAATGCTTTATTCAGAAAATAAACACTCCACTGGCTTTATCATCTTGGATTTGCTCTCTATTGTCCAGACAAATACTTATTTTTTATTTAGAAGTAGAATAGATGAATTCAAATTTTGTTAAGATTCTTACTAAATGTTTCCTCATATGAAGAGAACGTGAACTTCAGGTTGCGAGGAAGGAAAGAAAAGGTCCTCCATTAAGGCGTGGAAAAGTATCACCACGTCTACCTGTCCCTGATCACATACCAAAGCCTCCTTATGTAGGCTCAGATATACTTCCAGAAATTGCAAGTGAGTATCAAATTCATGATTCTGAAGGTATAGCTAAAATGAGGGCTGCATGTGAGCTTGCAGCACGTGTCTTAAACTTTGCAGGAACTTTGGTTAGGGTAAGATTTTCTCCTTCTAGCATACTTGCTATGTGATAGGCAATGTTGTCGAATAGCAGTTATAGCAACACAATAGTAGTATAGCATTGAAATTTGAACAAAATTTTATTGATCCGCGATATGCTATTTAGTATAAAGTGTTGTCAAATGGCAGCCATATCGGCACTATAGCATTGAAGCGTAGCAGAATTTGAACAAACCGCTATTTACCACAATCCGTGATTGACAATACTGGTGATAGGGGGATGTTGGGTTTAGGTAGAGTGTACTAGAGAAAACGAAAAAAATAGACTCTTATGGTGCGATATTTAGGTTCATAATTCCTTAACTTAATGCTCCTATTTACGTCAAATATTAGTAGTAGTAGCACTACTAGTTGAAGCCCAATACTGCTACTAATAAGACTAAATGCTTTGACAAAATAAAGAGTATATCCATATTTGTCGTAAGCCATCTTGCCACTTTTACCTATTTAGTATTTAGCTACTTGGATCAGTGGTGGTGAAGTGGCAAAACTCAGATGTGAAAACTAAATAAGTGATCCTTATTGTTGAATGTGAACATGTGGAGAACTTATTAAATATGATAATTGATTCTATAAATATCCTATAAATGACATGCATACATCATTTCTATGTTGTTAGTCACGGATAGTAGCGCGGAGCGCCCAACCTAGAAAATGGGATAGCGGGATGACCGCTATTATGAAGACAAAAAAACAGTTTATAAGCTAGACATAAAATACAAACAGTAGACAAATACTAAAAAATAGCAAAAATAAAATACACAAATAAAGGGGTAATCATACTTCATATTTCATAACCAAAATCTAACATCAAAATCAAGATCTAATAGTAATCAAAATTAAGTTCTAAAAGTAATTAAGTTCTACTCAAACTAAAAAACAATCAAAATCAGGCAAAATTATCTTCCTCATCTTCACTTGTAATTTCAACCACATCAAAGGAAGATATAAAAACAGAGAAACAAAAACAGTGGCAGAACAGTGCAAGACTGAGGAAAAACAGTGAAAGAAGAAGAAAAACAGAGGAAGAAGAAAAAACAGAGGGAAAACAGGGGAGGACAGAGGAAAACAGAGGAAGAAGAAGAAAAGCAGATGAAGAAAAAATGAGAGGAAGAAGAAAAACAAAGGAAGAAGAACTGAAGAAGAAACGACAGGAAAAACAAAAACAGAGGAAGAAGAAGAAATAATGAGAAGAAGTAGCGAAAGGTTGTGGTTGTGTTCACTGGAGGAGAAAAAGAAGAAAGGTCAAGAAATAATAAAATAATAGGGATTTGGGTGCAAAAAGACTCCAATCCCCTTAAAGAAATAAAAAAATTCAAAAAAACCTGTAAAACACAGTCGCGGGTCATGGATACGGGTTGGGCGCGACACATCAGCATGTTTAGGGCACTATTCGCGGCCGCGTTCGCCGCAACTGTTGACGGGCGGTTTCACACCCAAACGCGACATGATGATGACGTCTTGTGCACCGCGATTCCGCTATCCCGCCGCAATCGACAACACAGCATAATTTATTAACATTAACATAATAATATAAGTCAGCATTCTAGATCAAGCAAAAAATCCAAATTGCAGTATAAAGCAACAATCACGGCAACAACACTGCTGGGAAAGGTGAAACAAAGTACATGAATCGATTTAGATTCATATTTTAAATGGAAGGAATTAAGCTTTAAATGGAGATTCATATTACTCTGTAACTGTAAAAAAATAAAATCATAGACACAATAAAATGTTAAATGGTGAAGTCGAAAACCAATAATGACTAGAGATTCAGATTTACAACATGTTGCCTTGTGCAGCAGTAAGTTCTAAGTGACAGTCAAAAGATGGAAGAAGATAAGTTGGATTCCACAATACTTACTCTAATCATTGTTGGAGATTTGCTGGTTGAAGGTCTTTGCCAGAATTGGACAGGTTTATCTTGAATGGAACCTAGGAGAAGTATCGAAGAGTCACAGAGGTTTTGCTCAAAGGTCTTTACTTAAGTCAAGCTTGGAATGTCAACACGATGATTCATGAAACAAACAAATGAAACATGCTTGGAAGTAGTCATTTTGGGCCTTTTACCTACCATTTTACCCTCAAACTCCTGAGTTTGTGAGAGTTTACCCATGTTTATCTGAGTCTACTCATGTGAGTTAACTAGATTTGAATGCGAGTTAACTAGATTTTTCTACTTGGACACCTCTCTCATACGAGTCTACAAAATAACTAGCGTGTTTGACAACCATAACTTGCTTTTACTAGACATTGGGCTTACGAGGAAGGTTTCGAAATCCTATAACCAGTAGGATGCACTGTTTCCTTACGTTGTCAAGCTTTTAACATAAACACAATGAAACATGCTCAGAAGTTTTCGTTTTGGGGACTTTTCCCTACTATTAGACTTACATTTCGCCAACTTGTAAGTTTGAGCGAGGTTACCCAAGTTTATTTGAGTCTACTCATTTGAGTAAACTAGATTTTGTGTGCAAGTTAACTAGATTTCCTTACGTTGTCAAGCTTTTAACATAAACACAATGAAACATGCTCAGAAGTTTTCGTTTTGGGGACTTTTCCCTACTATTAGACTTACATTTCGCCAACTTGTAAGTTTGAGCGAGGTTACCCAAGTTTATTTGAGTCTACTCATTTGAGTAAACTAGATTTTGTGTGCAAGTTAACTAGATTTTGCTACATGGACACATAAACTCGAACAAGTCTACGAGTCTATAATATGTGACCCCAAACAACGGGAACAAAGTTGGTAATGTAGGAGCATTTTTTGAATGTGAATGTTCAAGAATTTAAATCCAATAATATTTGCAACTTTATGTAATAACCTTGATTATATGTTATTATTTGATTATCCAAATGCCGACCTTTTTTGTTTTGGTTTGATATAAAAATCTACTTTGCGCCGCTTTTATATTTGACTTGATCTTGGTTTATATTCTCAGCCTTCTGTGACAACCAATGAAATTGATAAAGCAGTGCACCAGATGATAATTGATGCTGGTGCTTATCCCTCACCACTTGGCTATGGTGCATTTCCGAAAAGTGTTTGCACATCAGTTAATGAGTGCATGTGCCATGGGATACCTGATTCTCGGCAGTTACAGGTTTTACTAGCTTTTGTTTTTATTCCTTTTTTTTTTCTATCCATTCTATGCCTATAACTTAATAATATATGACAATTGTCTCTTTTGCAGAATGGTGATATTATCAACATTGATGTGACAGTCTACCTGAACGTATGCTTCTTAACTCTTTTTGATATTTTTGATTGAATCTAAATATTTTCCACTGATTTTGCACCAGGGATATACTAGCATATATACAAGAGAGCAAATAGAAACACGATCCCATACTATTAGAATCAAATCAATCAGCCTATGTTATTTAAGGAAACTATTAAAGCCTAATAAAAGGAAAAAATAACAACATAATAAGTAATAAATACAAAACATCTTTACAATCAACATCTGATGGGGACAAAGAAGGAATTGATGACGTGTCTAGTGGGACAAATAGTACACCTAAGGTATGGAGAGTGTATGTTAGAAAATCCAAGAAAGGTGAGCTGGCCCCACCCCGTATATAAGGGAGATGTGGGTAAGGAGGGAAGGGGAACAAATTCTGTTAGTTGTGAGTAGAGAGAGGATTCTCTCTTATTGGAGTGAGGATAGCTCTCAGAAGTAAAAGGAAGGCTTGTTTCCTTTGCTCAATTTCCCTTTATCATCAATAAAATACACTATCATATGTTGATTAATCTCTCATTAATTCTTACTATCGCATTTATAAATTGAGTACTATCAATTTGGTGCGACTTGCCGGATACATTACAAACTAGTGAGTGTATGAAATTTTGGTGAATACCCCCAAAGAAGAAGATGGAAAACAAGGTTCATGCATTGGTGAACCGAATGTCAACTCTCGAGGTTGCAATTGCTGAGATGCGAGCGCAAGCTGCTGCAGACCAAGAAAGGCTCATCTCTCTCATCACTCAAATCACTCAAAGCAAGGACATGGGTGATTCTGTAAAACAGAAGAGTGATGGAGACTCGAATCACGCTGACGACGAGCAAATCAAGAAGCTGATTCAGAAGATGCAGGGAGAGAAGCTTGATGAATTCCGTTAATCGGTGAAAAAGATTGAACTCCCAATGTTCACCGGTGATGATCCCGCCGGTTGGATTGCTCGAGCTGAGGTCTATTTTCGAGTGCAGGATACGAGTCCTGAGATCAAGGTTAGTCTGGCTCAACTCTGTATGGAAGGATCTACCATCCATTTTTTCAAAGCGCTGGTTGAAGATGAGACTGATTTGACTTGGGAAGTTTTCAAAGATGCGTTGTTGGAGAGATACGGCGGTCTCGGTGACGGGAGCGTGTTTGAGCAACTCTTGTCGTTGAAGCAGGAAGGCAGTGTGGAGGAATACATCAAGGAGTTCGAGAGGTTGGTTGCACAGAGTAGATCGTTTACCAGAAGCTCAATTTGTTGGATATTTCATCCATGGCCTTCGTGATGGGATACGAGGAAGAGTTCGTAGCCTCAAAGCGCTAGGTCTAATCTCACGTGCGAAGCTGATGTATCTAGCACGTGCTGTGGAAGCGGAGGTACAGGAGAAGAGGATTGGTTGGAATGGGCCTCATGATTATGGGCCTAAAGGATCCGAGTTAGGTTTTACTTATAGATCTAACCCTAATTCTGGATCCGGGTCAACTCACCCAGGTCGAGCGCGAAACAGCGATTGGGTCGTAGTCAAGGGCTCCAACGACGGCGGAGAGAAAGGAGGAAACGGGTCGAATCCGAAGTTAGAGACCCGTCAAGACTCACGGCGATCTGTTCCCCGTGATCGTGGGATCCGTCATATGTCAGCCCACGAGATTGCAGAAAGGCGGTAGAAAAACCTGTGTTTTAAGTGCGGTGGCGCCTATCATCCTCGTCACCAATGCCCAGATTGTCAGCTTTGTGTAATGGTGATGGAGGAAGACGACGACGGCGAGATGCAAGTCTTTGCAGCTGATATAGAGGAGGAAGATGGAGAAGGAGTTGAACTCAGCATTATGAGTTTGGCTCAGATTGATAACTCGAGTCCCAGGGAGTTAGGGAATGTGCGCACCATCAAGTTAAAAGGTCGAGTGCAAGGAGTACCCTTGTTGGTGTTGGTAGACAGTGGTGCGACGCATAATTTCATCTCGCACAAGTTGGTGAGGTCAATGGGATGGCCAGTGGAAAGAACTACTCCTCTCAATGTCAAATTGGGGGATGGGTTTAATGTAGTGGCACAAGGAGTTTGTAGGAAATTGGTGCTGGATCTGGGGAACATGATATCTACCGTTGATGCTTGGTTGTTCGATTTGGATGGAATTGACATTGTCCTCGGAATGTCTTGGTTAGCTTCCATTGGGGGCATGTGGGTCGATTGGGCACAAAAGGTGTTGCGTTTCCCCATTGACTCTGAATGGGTGGGGAAGGCAGTGAACATAAAAACCAGCTGGCCTTGCAAAGTTTGTTGGGAAGACGTAAGCTATGGTACAGAAGAATGTTTTTATCTACAAGAGCACAAGGGGAACCAAAGGGTCTTGAGTTGAGCAAAACAGTCAATGATTCACATTTGACCCCTACTCATCAAATTCATGAGCTAGTGGCGAAGTACTCAAAGGTGTTCGTAGAGCCCCAGGGGTTACCTCCTAAGAGAACACAAGAGCATGCTATTCATCTCAGGGAAGGAGTTGGCGCTGTTAATGTTCGTCCCTACAAGTATCCTTACCACCACAAGAATGAAATAGAGAATCAAATCAGAGAGCTATTGCAGTCCAGAGTCATCCGTCCTAGCCAAAGTGCATTTTCTAGTCCAGTGATACTCGTGAAGAAGAAAGACGGGTCATGGCGGATGTGTGTAGATTACCGTGCTCTTAACAAGGTAACTATTCCCGACAAATTCCCTATTCCTGTGATTGATGAACTCTTAGATGAGTTATACAGTGCTCATTATTTCTCAAAGTTATACCTCAAATCGGGATACCATCAAGTGAGAGTTAAGACTGAATATGTGCACAAAACTGCATTCCGCACTCATGAAGGCCATTACGAATATCTCGTAATGCCGTTCGGATTGATGAATGCACCCGCGACGTTTCAAGCCCTAATGAATGACATTTTTAAGACTCTTATAAGAAAATATGTGCTGGTATTTTTTGATGACATATTAGTGTGCATTCTGCAGCAGCAAGGTCTGGTACAGAGAAGGAATTGATGACGTGTCTAGTGGGGCACATAGTACACCTAAGGTATGGAGAGTGTATGTTAGAAAATCCAAGAAAGGTGAGCTGGCTCCACCCCGTATATAGGGGAGATGTGGGTAAGGAGGGAAGGGGAACAAATTCTGTTAGTTGTGAGTAGAGAGAGGATTCTCTCTTATTGGAGTGAGCATAGCTTTCAGGAGTAAAAGGAAGACTTGTTTCCTTTGCTTAATTTCCCTTTATCATCAATAAAATACACTATCATATGTTGATTAATCTCTCATTAATTCTTACTGTCGCATTTATAAATTGAGTACCTATCAACATCTGCCTTCAAGCTAGTGTATATATATATATATACATATAAAACAGATGCATCCAACTTTTTACGTATGTATCCTATCCTGGATCCCTCTAAGGATTTAGTTAGCATGTCTGCAAATTATAAATGAAATTCCAATATAGAATCTTTTCTCTTATGAAATTCCAATCAGTGCTGTTAAATGGTGGCCATTGTTGAGACAAAATCTCTTTCTAATGGTTTTAATGATAACAAAATTAATGATTATGATTCTTATTAAGACTAATCTGTGCTCTTGAGTGTATTATTATTAGAAAACAGGTTGCTCTTCAAAAGAGATAAAATCTAAGTCAATCCAATAAGTTTTTCAAACTGGAGGATGGACTAGAGGATGAACCCTCAAAGAGGATGAACCAACAGTTATGCAAAATATTCAGAATCACGATAACATTGATTTCTTGTCAAAAGAGAAGTAAAATCAGTGTTAAAGTTTAGAGAAAAAATCAAGTCAAATGAAGAAAACAAAGGCAGAGGATGAACACAGAAGAATAAAGTATAAGAGGATGGACCTCCAGCTCTCTTCATCCTCCTATGATGAAAATGGTTCTACCTTTTCAAAAGTACATAAAGGATGTACTGAACAAGACCAAAATGCAATCTGACATGTCTTGGAGAACGCAAAAGCAAAAGACAGCTAATGCCCAAACTTCAAGGAGGTTTGAACCTCCCATACGAGGATGGACTGAATTCCCATCCTCCTGCACTCAAATAAGACAAAAGACAGTTGGATGACATTTCTATAATTCAGATTACTGGCCTTGGATTTTTTATTAAAGTGCCCAACGGACATGAAGCATCAAAACACATGGATAGACCATCTTACAACTCTATAAAAGGAATGGTGCTCTTCTTCATTAAACACACAACTACAAAGCATTCAAAGAAAAAGACTAAGAGCTATCAAGTGTTATTCTCATCCTCTCTTTATACTTTCTATTGTATTACACTAGATCTTTGAAACATTTTTTTAGAAAGTGCTAGTAAAGAGAAACATCACAAACACCTTCAAAATATATTGTAATTTCTAAGTGAGTTACACTTAGAAATAGTTGAAATCCGTTAGAAGATATTGTAAGCTTGGTGAAGCTCAAGAACACACAAGTTGTAACTAACCTCTGTGAGAGGTTGATTGTTTTCTTAGTGAAATCTCACAAGTGTTTGAGGACTGGATGTAACCCTTATTGGGTGAACCAGTATAAAGTTGTGTGTGTCATTTTCTAACCTCTCTCTCTTTGTCTTTCAGTAATCTGTTCATACTCATATTTTTAAATTTTCAACCTCTGATTTGCATCCTCTCGAAGAGGATAAAGCTTTAAAACTTAAAAGAAATTTTTAAACAACAAATATCTCTATTCAACCCCCCTTCTAGTGATATTCTAGCTACTTCAGCCATGACATGACGGAATTTAGGACAATCGCTATAGGTAATTTGTGAAGGGATGCTCGCGATGGCGGCACCCTAGGCCACAATAGCGTGTTTATATGGCGGATTTTTGGCCTTCTGCCATTGACAATACTGATGACAATCAATCTCTATATGTTTAATCGTTACGTGAAAGATCGAAATTGACGAGGTGCGCCACTCTCTTTCTTAAACCTTGCATGTGGCAACCAGCACTCCAGGTTTAGAAACGCCCTTGCAATCCTCATTTTTTCCATCTTCTCATTCTTTCTCTCAAACTGTAAACCACCAGCCACCACTGTCCCTCAATCTCACCCACCAAGTGTCCCACCGACTTCACCCTTTTCCCTAACATAATGGATTGACTTATGAAAGTTGGTCTTTTTCATTCTAACTGTTGAAAAGATGACGTTAATTTATTCATGAGTTTATATATATCCAATCTGCTGAGTGCTACTAATCACTCAAGCATTTCTCATATTCCTTAGTCTAAGTCTGCATAATATATCTTCTCAACTTGGTGTCAGCACGGGTTCGATTCCACTCTACCTTCTTCACTGCTGTGCTATTGTAATATTAAATCTCAGATCACTGTCAAAGTCCGGCCACTTTCCAGCCGACGCCCGTATGCATTCCGGCCACTGTCCGTACGCATTCCGGCCACCCTCCATATGCATTTTGTCACTGTTCATATGTCTTTTTTCCCCCTGCTGCTGTTTGTACTCCCTGTTTCAGCAGTATGGCATCTAGTTCAATTTCTGGTCCTGTCTTATTTATTTCTGGAACACCCATGATTACCTTTGAAAAACTCAATGGAAAAAGTTATGTAGCATGGTCTGCATCTATGGACCTTTGGTTTCTTGGTCAAGGGTATCATGATCATTTGAAGAAGACATCTAAACAAGTCTCGGAAGAAAAACCCAATCAATGGAAAAAGCTTGACTATCAGCTTTGTGCTTTATTGTGGCAATCCGTTGAACCAAATTGGCAAATACTTTAGTGAATTTCACAACCTTCAAGACCTGCAACTTTTTTTGGAAGAAGGCCTAAAGTGTCTTTGCAAGTGACATTCAACAATTGTATGATTCTGCACAAAAACTAGCTTCTCTTAAACAATCGGATCATGATATGAAGACATATATTTCTCAAGCCCAGTTTGCTATTGAAGAATTACAAAATGTATTTGGAAGTCGATACATTAGAAGGCATAAAGAAGAAACTTGACAATGCTAAAATTTTAGAAACCGGTAAAAATTGTTATGTGGTACATGGTTTAAAAAATAGGTGACGTGGCTTGATTGTTGAGTGTTACTAAGAGAGTGTCAGAGAGTTTGCCAATAGCACTCTTCATCTTACAAAACTTTAACTCTTGAAGAAAATTCCTTAACCATACAAGTTCACAGGTTGCACTAGCCATAGCACGATACACAACCTATGTGCTTGGCCTCACAACAATAATATGCTTCTTACATTTCCACAGTGTAACTCGCAACACTTTTATTGACTTGCTTTTCTCACTCTCATCACTGACTATAATATAAGTATGACGAATATGTTTTCCTAACTAACAAGACAGGCATTAAAAATGTGAACTTTTAGACAATCGTAGTGGTGGGGCCGGTTGGCGGAAAAAGTGTTGCCACACCCTTTGCTTTGGCTCATTTTGATATTTGGGATCCTTGTCCTAATTCAACTTTTTGCTTCTATTATTTTGTTAGAACCTTTGATGATTTTTATCGTGCACTAGGTTAATGGATATAAATACTCCTGATATTTTTCACGATTCCTCTCACTCATTATATTTGACTAGGAACTTTTATGATACTCTATGGTAGCTATTTTTGTTTTAATTTCAAACATTTTGGTGTTTTTTTACTTGTTTAAACTTATTAATTGTCACTGTGTATATTGGATTGTTGGTTCCATGCTAGTTGCAATATCATGTGCCTTATGATATTGTGTTATGTTGTTGAGGATCAAGTAATAATATCCTCTACCGTATATGCTTTGTTAGGGATATCATGGAGACACATCAAAGACATTTTATTGTGGGGAAGTCAGCGATGCAATGAAAAACCTTGTTAAGGTAAACAATAGTCAGCTGATACATGTGAAGAAAAAGAAACTTCACGGCAATTTTATAGTTTTCATTGTAGTTATAAACTACTAGCTGTACTTCATTGATGGCATGTTACTTTCATTATGTATTTGCATTTTTCCTTGTACATGAAAGTTAATTCCTCTTTAAGCAATGCTATTTGTGCAATTATTTAGATCATTCGTTAGTTATGAGCAAATTCTTTATCTGTTGGTAGGTAAGTGAAGAGTGCATGGAGAAAGCAATAGCTGTTTGCAAGGATGGTGCTCCTTTTAAGAAAATTGGAAAGAGAATAAGGTAAATTTTGTTCTATTATGCCGACTAAAACTTATATGTTTCTAAATTTACTCTTGCCAGCATTTATACTACATTGCATGTGAAACTTGGTTTCCTAGGATTAATTTTCATATTACTTACTTTTTTTTTTATTATTATTATTATTATTATTTGTTTTATGATTTCTCGATTTATTTAGGATTGAGTCTATGTATCCCTATAACTAAGAATTAGTGCTTAGTCTTTTGTATGAGTCAATATCAGACATATTTCACTATAATTTTATTTCTTATATTTCTAACAAGAGTTACTTTTAGAGTAAGTTGTTCCCCACCCTTCTTATAATTTCTCTCCACCTTTTATTTTGAATCCCATAACTCTATGGTATTTGGCGCCTTGTTCGATCCTCTGTGATCTGCCTTGTGACTATTCTTTTGTTACTTCCTGGATGTTTCAAGTGTAATAAAAATTGTATTTAGAATTTATTTTATCGAACCATCTTCTTTTTCTTATTTGTTCAACTGTTTTCAGCATTCTGCCGCCATGTTCACCTTTCTTCCTACGTGTTTTCAGCTTTTATGGCTCTGTAGCCGTAGTCACCTTCGGCAGCCATTGTCACTTTAATTTTCGACAACCATCACTGTTCAAAACCACTGTGTCAATCTACGTCATCCCAAAACTCCTGCCAAGAGACGATGGCACACACTCTTATGCGCCTCAACAGTGACACAACTTCAAAAATCAGTCACTGCCTGCGCTGACCTGGCACCGTGCATGGAGAGCTTTCCGGCGCTAACTTCTCAGGTGAAAGTTGCAACTGAAGTCTGGTTCTAGATCCGACCCTTTTTCATATTCTGGAACGCGGTGCACTCTATAAACCACATATCCTAGATTTTTACTAATCGAGTTTTACATACTTCCAACTGTTTATTTTTTGCTCTCAAATTCTCTGTTTTCAGAAAGTCTTCTAGTTTATATTACAGACTGGAGCTCTATTATTTTATAAACACTGAATCACAATAAATACAATGTCTAACATTATCCTAGTTCCTTTATTTAAGATACCCTACTATATGATACTATAAAGCTTTACTACTCTATTAAGTATTGACATTATTTGTAACAAGATGTTATGAATGTTGGAACCATGGAAGGAATGTTAGAGTTTGGGATTATGTGTGGTGGCTTTGGGGTTTTACAGTGTGGTGGGTGCGTTAGCCATGTAGTACCAAGTTTTCATTAAAGATGAAGAATTGGTTCTTGATGCCATACTGTCTGAGTATGGCAAATATAACTCTGTCTGTCTTTTAAACAACCAAAGGTACAATATGTAGCTAATATTAGACACTGCAACCAGACCCGAATCCGTGGGCACCTGCCTGAACCCACCCTGATGTTGACAGAGAAAACACGATTTTGCAGGAATGTGTTTTCCCGATTTTTAAAGTCAAAAGTGGGGATAGGAGTGTTGATGCATGCCCTACTGTTGAACCAAGCTTGTCCTGCTAATAAAAATATATTTATTTATGCAGAAAAGTGAAGACCTTTTTCACTTGACAATTTTGAATGATACAAAGGGGCCATAAATAGAAGAAATTATGATCCTGTAGTTAATTCTAGGCCTAAGGATCAGGAGGAAATATTGTCCTTATTATGGCTATGACTAATAAGGAAATAACTAATACACCTTCCTATAATTTCCAGCTGTACAAGAATTAGGGCAAAAATATATTTTATTGAATTGAAAATATGTTGACAATATATTTTATACACACACACACACACACTAGATTACTATACAACCAAATCCCTATTAGTACGCATATATAACTAAATCCCTACTTGTACTGCTATACAACCGAATCCATGTACTTGAGGGATATTTTTAATAATAAAACATACATATTTTGACACTCTTCCTCAACCTGGTGAGTAGGTGTTCTCTATTTCCAGCTTAGATACAATTATTTCAAAATTGCTGCTGTTTAGCCCTTTAGTTAGAAGATCTGCAAGGTTACTTTGGGAGGAGACAAATGGAGTGCAAATTAGGCCACTGTTGAGTTTTTCTTTAATGAAATGTTTGTCGACTTCAATATGTTTGGTTCTGTTATGCTGCACTGGATTATGTGATATGCTAATAGCAGATTTATTATCACAATAGAGTTTCATTGGTTCATCCCACTTTATCTTCAAATCCTCCAAAATTCCAAAATGATCTTCAACCATAATAACTCACATATCCCTGGTGCCATTGCCCTAATTTCTACTTTAGCACTAGATATAGATGCCACATTTGTTTCTTACTCTTCCAAGTCACAAGATTCCCACATAGGAAAGTGCAATATCCTGTGGTTGACCTTCTATCGACAATTGACCCTGCATAGTCAACATCAATATATGCTTCAAGACCCACATTTCCATTTCCTCTGAACAAAATTCCTCTTCCTGGAGTTCCTTTCAAATATTGCATTATTTTGAGTGCAACTTGCAAGTGTACCTCCTTTGGTTGGTGCATGAATTGACTAACTAGGCTTACAGCGAAGGCAATATCAGGTCAGGTCTAGTATGTGACAAATATATGAGTCTTCCAACTAATCTTTGGTACATTTCCTTGTCAACTATAATGTCTTCTTCTGCATTTCCTAACTTTGAATTTGGATCGATTGGTGTACTTGCTGACTTGCATGCTGTCTTGCCCGTTTCTTGCAGAAGCTATGTGATGTATTTTTGTTGGGATATGAAAATCCCTTTCTTAGAGTGAGCCACTTCAATTCCCAAGAAATACTTCAATTGTCCCAAGGTTTTGATCTCAAATTCCTTGACTAGGTGTTGTCCTAACAGTTGTTGCTCCTTTTCATCATCACCGGTCACTATAATGTCATCCACATATACTAATAACACTGTTACTCCCCTGACTCAGAGTGTTTGATAAAGAGGGTATGATCTCCTTGGCTTTGTTTGAAGCCTAGACCTATCATGACTTTAGCAAGCGTCTCAAACCATGCTCGTGACGATTGTTTAAGCCCCCATATAGAGCATTTTTTAGCTTACAAATGGTGTTGGCAGCAATATGCTCACTGTATCCAAGGGGTAAGTCCGTACAAATCTCTTCTTCTAGATCTCAAGTGTAGGAAGGCATTTTTTACATCAAATTTGTGCAAGTTCCAACTGTAATTAGCAGCTAGAGATAATATCACCCTGGCGGTATTCACTTTTGCAACTGGAGTAAATGTTTCCAAGTAATCCACTTCATATGTTTGAGTAAATCCTTTAACTACCAACCTTGCCTTGTAGCTCTCAATAGACCTATCAACCTTGTACTTACCCACTTGCATCCTACATGTTTCTTTCCATTTGGTAGAGAGACCAAATCCCAAGTACTATTCTTGTCCAGTGCTTCCATTTCCAAGTCTATGGCTTGTTTCCATTTCCTGTCAGATAATGCCTCAGATAGAGAGGTAAGTATAGTGGTAGTGTTCAGGCTTGTGAAAAAGGCTTTATGGGTAGGTGAAAATTGTTCAAAGCATAGGTAGTTGGATAAAGGGTAGAGTGGTTTTTTGGTACATGTCCTAGTATTCTTCCTAAGGGCAATTGGGATATGAAGGTCGTCATAAGTTGGTGGTGTGTTGGATTCTAATTCCTGTGCATAAGAAGATTCATAGATTGGATCACTAGAGTTTGAAGCATCAAGGGAAGTGACCTCATGTAAGGTCGAATTGGAGTCATGGAAGTGAATAGATTCAGGAATGACCTTTGTTCTTCTTGTATATACTAGATTCTTCCCATATCTTACATTAGTGTCATTGTTCCCATCTTCCTCAAAATCAATTTTAGTCTCAACATTGTCATTTTCGTTTCCATCTTTTTCAAAATCAATTTAGTCTCAATTTCTGGTTCAAGAGTCAACTCAGGAAGTAGAAGAGACTCATCTTCCTTGTATTCTCCCCCTGAAGATGAGTTTGACCAAATAAACTTTCTTGTTCATGGAAGGTGACATCTCTGGAGACAGAGAATTTTGTGATGGTGGATGATAACATTTGTAGCCTTTTAGGTGGAAGAGTACCCAATAAAGACACATTTTAAGGCTTTAGGATCAAGTTTTCCTCTATTATCACTATGGATATGGACAAACGACGCACGCCCAAATATTTTGCGAGTAAGATTACTACTATTGGACACATTAGGGTAGAACGAGGACAGGGTCTCCATGGGAATTTTGAAGGCATGGACACTAGAAGGTAATCGGTTTATGAGATACGATGCAGTTAAAACTGTTTTTTTCCAAAATTTCTTGAGAACTTTATTTTGAAAAAACATCGCTCGAGTTTGATCTAACAAGTGCATATTTTTCCTCTCATCAATCCCATTTTGTTGGAGTGTTTTAACACATGAGAACTCATGAATAATGCTCTCCTTTATACATAAATAATTAAGTCCGTGATTAAAGTAATCTTTAGCATTATCAAGCCTAATCCTCTTAATACTCACTCTAAATTGGTTTTTAATCATGGAGAAGAACTGTACAAACACAAAACAGATTTTAGATTTTTGTTTTAGCAAGTAAACCTGAGTACAATCATCAATAAAGGTTGTAAACCAACGGACCCCTGATAATTTGGAACATTAGAAGGACCCCATACATCAGTATGACCTAAACGGAATGGAGAAGTACTCATTTGGTTACTAACAAGAAAAGGTACACGTTTGTGTTTAGCAAGCTCACAAACCTCACAGTGAAGACTTTCTACCTCTAATTTTTTGAAGAGGGAAGGAAACAACTGTTTTATGACTCTAAATGAAGGATGATCTAGGTGGCAGTGGTACAAAATGACCTTGTCCCTATTGGTCTTTATTGATTTAGAAAAAAAGGAGTTGATATTGTTGAGTAGATTTGGAGGAAGATTTTGATTATCCAAGTAATAAAGACCATTCCATTCTCTAGCATTACCAATTGTCCTCCCTGAATTCTTGTCCTGAAAGACACAAGATTTGTTATAAAATACATTACATGATAGGTTTTGTGTTAGTTTTTGTATGGAAATTAAGCTAGGGGGCAATATAGGAATATGAAGGACATTTCTTAGAGTTATGCATGAGTTTATTTGGACATCTCGTTGACCTGCTGTAGTTAGAAGGGTACCACCTGCTGTGGATATTTTCTTGTTGCTAGGGTAAGGTAAATAAGTGGAGAAGTGGGGCAAAGGGGGGTTGCCTAGCATGAATTTTCTTCTGCTTTTCTTCTCTTCTTACCACCGAACAGACCTCTCGAAGGTTGGGAAGTGGTTTGGTGCCAAGGATCCTACCACGTACCTCATCAAGGTTGTTATTGAGACCTAGCAAGAACTTGTAGGTTTTGTCCTTATTCACCAAGTCTTTATACAGTTTCTTATCATCTGGACACTGCCACTCAATGGCTTCATAAATATCTAGCTGCTGCCAGTGCCTGCTGAGAATGTTGAATACTCAGTGACTGAGTGCTCACCTTGTCTAAGATCATGGAGAATGCTTTTGATCTCAAAGATAGCAGAAGTGTTATACATAGTACATGAAATTTTCACCGATGTCATCGGTCATTGTGTTGAGAAGCCAAGACATTACCAGGCTATTCTCCAGTTGCCATTTTTCACGGCCAAAGTCTTCTTCTTTAGGCTCTGCAGTCTTTCCCGTGACGTACCCCTCACTTCCTTTTCTTTGGAGGAAGATGCGCGCAGACCTTTCCCGTTGAATATAGTTCTGACCGTTAGTTTGTGGCCAGTAATAGGAAGGTGAAGATGATTTGCTCCTTCAATGGGACTGGTGAAAGCAGTACAAGTCTCCACCATGGAGGAAGAAAACTCAGGATCTGAGGACATGGTAGGGCCGGCGCAAAAGGATAGAGATGGTTCTAATTGTGCTCTGATACCATGCGGAAAAGTGAAAATTTCTTCACTTGCTAATTTAGAATGATACAGGGGAAATAAATGGAAGAAATTCTGATTATTGCTATGATTAATAAGGAAATAACTAATACACCTTCCTATAATTCTAGCTCTGTACACGAATACAAATAAATACAAATCAGAATCATATCAAATGTGATTTATTCCCATAATTATCTACAATTTATTTATGTATATATTCATTCATTTTATTAATTTTTTTTATATATTTTAAGTTTTTTATCATCTAAAATTTTTATTTTATTATATTGATTATAAATTGACTCATCAAATTTTTTTTCTTTCTAGATGTGCACTATTTTCTTCCTATGACATTGTGATTTTTTGTTTTAGTTTTGAGTTACAGTGATTGATTATGCATCTTTCTTTTCTCAGGATAATACTTGTTAGTATAATGATTGTTTGTATTAATTGATGATAGTATATAGATTTTTAATTGTTTTCTATTGTAAAATCATTTCAGTGAGCATGCTGAAAAGTACGGCTACGGCGTAGTGGAACGTTTTGTTGGACATGGTGTTGGAACAGTGTTTCATTCTGAGCCCATTATTTTACATCATCGTGAGTGACCTATTATCTTGTAATTTTTTTTGCGTCATATTTCTGATTCTGTCTTAAGATGATTGTCTAAACTTAACATACCTGTTAAACTGTGCATAGCTTTGTTTGCTTATGATTAGATGGAAACAATGACTACCTAATGGATTATTGGTCTTATTTACCAGTAACTAATGTTGCTTGGTAGTGCTTAATTTTTACTTTAAGATGGAAAGATCCTTTTAATTTTTATCATTAAAAACTAAGAGCATACTTTTGAAACGTTTTGTTTTTTGGAAATAGCTGAAAGGCTGGTAATTTGTGGTTGGTTGTTTTCAGTAATGAACTAATACTCACAGTGGAAGAACTGTGATCCTAGTCGAACCAATCATATATTGTCGTGGTCTGCATTCTAAAACTGTGGAAGGGCTTTACTTCACCCTGACAGCCTAAGCTAAGCTTGAAGTTGTGCTTCGTATTATATGTCATGTTGAACAATTTAATCTTCTTTGTTGTTATCTGTTGGGCTTTTGATACTCCATTTAAAATGAAATATAAGATAAAATAATATCTGAATAGTTGATGTAAATGATCTAAATTTTAGACCAGATACACTGACTTTTAAGATATTCTTTTTGTTTATATTTCACTCGGATGGAGTATTCGATTTAGTCATTTGTCATGTTTACATAATATTTTATTTATTTTTATATGTTTATTCTTAAAATTTATATTAATTTAGTAGTTAAACTTTGTTGAAGAATTAAGGAAAATCAGATTTGATTTGATTTGATTTTATATTATTCTATTTATTTTTATTTTACGATTATGTCATTATTACTCAATATTACTATTGTTATTTTATTTTCTATATAAACAGCTTAGAGCTGTAGTAATAAAATATGAAAGTATTTTGCCTTTTACTTTCTTCATGGTATCAGAGCTATTGGTTAGGGTTTTGTAAAACTTTCTACAACCCAGTGGGGTTTGTTTCGTTCTAACCAACTGAGCTATGGCACACAATACCTCATGGAAGGCAGCCCTTACGGGTAGCGGCGACGACTATGGTTTGGGTGAAAAATCAGAAGTAGCCAACAACACCAATTTAGGCAATGGCGGCGGCTCAGGCGACAACACTGGATTAGGCACTGGCGGCGGCCCAAACGGCGACTATGGTTTGGGTGAAAAATCAGAAGTAGCCAACAACACCGGTTTAGGCACTGGCAGCGACCCAGGGGGCAGTGATAGTTGGAATGGTTTATCTAACAACGGTTTTTCCAACTTTTTTGGCCATGAGGGAACTTCTAATGCCCTCAAGGTTGAAATCCAAAAACTTAATGGAAAAAATTATGTGAATGGTCCCAAACCGCAAGATTGATCCTAGATGGTAAGGGAAAATATGGTTTCCTCACAGGAGAGGTGCAAATACTTGCCACAACTGATCCTAATTACAGGTTTTGGAAATCTGAGAACTCTGTTATTATTGCTTGACTGCTTAGTAATATGGAATCAACGATTAGAAAACCTTTTATGTTTTTGCCTACTGTGAAGGAAATTTGGGAGGCTGTCAAAGAAACATATTCTGATATTCAGAATTCTTCTCAAATTTTGGATCTCAAATCACGATTGTGGCATGCCAAACAAGGAGATAGAGATGTCACTATCTATTATAATGAGTTGATGACACTATGGCAAGAATTGGATCTCTGCTATGATGATTATTGGAAATGTTGTGAGGATAGTGTTTTGTTTCTTAAGAGACAGGAGAAGACCGAGTATTCATGTTCTTGGTTGGGCTTAATAAGCGGCTTGATGAAGTCCGAGGCAGAATATTGGGAAAGATTCCATTGCCATCACTTCGGGAAGCGTTCTCAGAAGTTAGAAGAGAAGAGGCAAGACAAGGTGTTATGATGTGTAAGTCACCTTCTGTTGTTGAGATTGAAAGCTCTGCCGTAGTCACTAAGAATGAAGACGGGAAGAGAGATGGCAAGAAACCATGGTGCGAACATTGTAAACGTTCATGGCACACACGTGATACATGTTGGAAGCTCCATGGAAAACCTCTAAATTGGAAGAAAAAAGGAGGAAGTGAAGGTCATGCCCTCTAAGCTGGTACCTCTGATCAAGAAAAGCAGTCTCCTTCAAGCCCATCTCCTTTCAGCAAAGAACAATTAGATCAATTGTACAAACTCCTTGAGTCTCAAACTCCTTCTTGCTCTATAGCTCAGAGAGGTAATTTTCCAAATACTGCTCTACTTAGTGTCTCTCCCAGCCATACTTGGATTATCGATTCTGGTGCTACTGATCATATGACTGGGGAGTCGAGTTTGTTTTCTTCTTATAGTACTTGTGCAGGTAACCACAAAATTAAAATTGCAGATGGCTCTCTTTCAGCCATTGTAGGGAAAAGTTCTGTTATTTTGTCACCTGTGTTAACCTTAAAAGATGTCTTACATGTTCCCAATTTATCATGTAATTTGTTATCCATTACTAAATTAACAAAGGATATAAATTGTCAAGCTAACTTCTTTCATTCTCATTGCACTTTTAAGGATTTGAGCACGGGGAAGATGATTGGCAATGCTAAGGAGAGTGGAGGACTCTATTATCTTAACAATGGACTCGACTTCAAAGACCAACAAAAAACGAGTACCTGCTTTGAATCTATTTTTGTTTCTTCTAATAATGATGATATTATGTTATGACATTTACGGTTAGGACATCCTAGTTTTCCGTATTTGAAACATTTGTTTCCTAAATTATTTTCTAAGAAGGATCCGTCTTTATTTCATTGTGAAACTTGTGAATTTGCTAAACATCACCGTTCTTCTTTTTCTACACAACCATATAAAAAATCAAAGCCGTTTGCAGTTATTCATAGTGATGTTTGGGGTTCTAATAGAATAAACACTTTTTCTAATAAAAGATGGTTTATAACCTTTATTGATGATCATACTAGAATTTGTTGGGTTTATCTATTAAAAAAAAAATTAGAAGTTGGACAAGTTGTCAAAAATTTCTTTAAAATGGTGCACACTCAATACCAAACAAATATTCAAGTCTTTAGAAGTGACAATGGTAAATAATATTTTAATATATTTTTGTCTGATTTTTTTCTTGCCAATGGGGTTGTTCATCAAAGTTCTTGTGTTAATACACAACAACAAAATGGAATTGCAGAGAGAAAGAATAGGCATCTTCTTGAGGTTGCTAGAGCTTTACTATTTGCAAATAAGGTTCCAAAATATTTGTGGAGTGAAGCTGTTTTAACTGCATCATATTTAATTAATCGAATGCCATCTAAAGTTTTAGATTTTCATACCCCTCTTGATGTTTTTTGAAATTATTTTCCTTTGACTAGTGTCTCTGCTGATTTGCCACAAAAAGTTTTTGGTTGCACTGCTTTTGTTCATAAACATAAACAACTTGACAAACTCGAACCAAGAGCAATAAAATGTGTGTTTACTGGTTACTCTCCAACTCATAAGGGGTATGGTGTTTTGAACCAAAATTAAAAAGAATTTTTGTAACCATGAATGTTACGTTTGTGGAAAAATCAACCATTTTTTACTGACATTCATCTTCAGGGGGGAAATTATAAGGAAGATTCATCTTTTACTTATGAAAACATCATTACTTTAAGTGATATAGTATCGCAAAATTTTGAGACTTATATTGATGCACCAAAAGAAAATGCCCAAGAATCCATATTGGAACTCAATCAACTTATGAATGAGGTTTCGACAGATTCGGGGGCGACAATTTCAAATCAAAATCACACTGATCAAATTCTTGATCTCAATAATAATCAAGGACCACCTGAAATGCCACAACATAATGACTCAGATAAAGAGACACAAAGCAGGTGTACTACCATTGACCCTACTTGGAAGGGAAATGTCTTTGAAAGAAGAAACCATAAACAGAGAAATGAAGGACCCATTCTCCGACCCTTCCAAGATTCCAAACCAATAGATAATCCAACACATCATCTTGATACAAGTAAGTCTTCTTCTGTTCTTAAGAGTCATGTCGAGTATCCTGATATAGACCTTCTTATTGCAATTAGAAAACCTGTTAGACCATGCACTAAATATCCTTTGTCCAATTATGTGTCATACTCAAAATTGTCTTCTTCATTTGCTGCATTTACCTCTAAGTTGTCTGCTGTAGAAATTCCAAAAAATATACAGGAGGCTCTAAAAATTCCAAAGTGGAAGGAAGCTGTTCTTGAGGAGATGAGAGCTCTTGAGAAAAATCAAACTTGGAGAGTCATGACGTTACCTACAGGAAAGAATAGCGTTGGCTGTAAATGGTTATTTACTGTGAAATATAATTCTGATAACACAGTTGAAAGATACAAGGCACACTTGGTTGCTAAAGGGTTTACTTAGACATATGACATTGATTACTTAGAGACTTTTGCTCCTGTTGCCAAGTTAAACACTATTAGAGTTCTCTTGTCCTTGGCGGTGAATTTAGATTGGTCTGTTAACCAACTTGATGTAAAAAATGCTTTCTTGAATGGTTATTTGGAAGAGGAAGTATACATGGATAGTTCACCTGGCTTTGAAGATAAGTTTGGTTCAAATGTATGCAAACTACTAAAATCCCTTTATGGTCTCAAGCAATCTCCAAGGGCTTGGTTTGAGAAAATCACTCGGTCTGTCAAAAAGCAAGGATATATGCAGGGACAATCAGACCATACGCTGTTCGTGAAGTTTTCTAATGTTGGTAAAATTGCAATTTTAGTTGTATATGTAGATGATATTATTTTCACAGGAGATAACATTGTTGAGATGGAAAGATTGAAGAACAACTTGACAAAAGAATTTGAGATCAAATATTTAGGCGCGCTCAAATATTTTCTTGGTATGGAAGTTGCTCGCTCAAAGAAGGGAATTGTTGTTTCTCAAAGGAAATACATCATAGATCTCTTGGAAGAAACTGGAATGAGTGAGTGTAGACTAGTAGATACTCCTATGGAATTAAATACTAAACTTTGGGAGAAAGGCAGTGTTCCTGTTGAGATTGGAAGATACCAGAGGTTGGTTGGCAAACTTATTTATCTAGCCCACACTAGACCTAACATCGCTTTCTCTGAGTTGTTGTAAGGCAGTTCATGCATTCTCCCTATGAAGAACACTTGGAGGCAGTTTATCGAATCTTAAGGTACTTGAAATCCAATCCTGAAAAGGGTTTGTACTTCAAAAAAACTAATGACAGAGAAGTCTCTATATTTACAGATGCTGATTGGGCAGAATCAGTTACTGATAGAAAATCCACTACTGGATATTGTGCCTATGTTTGGGGAAATTTAGTCACTTGGAGAAGTAAGAAACAAGGGGTTGTTGCTCGAAGCAGTGTAGAAGCTGAATTTAGAGCAATGGCTCAAGGAATTTGTGAACTTTTGTGGATTCATAAACTATTGGATGAACTGAAAATGAAAGTTGACTCACCCTTAAAATTGTTGTGATAGCAAAGCAGCAATAAGTATAGCTCACAACCCCGTACAATATGATAGAACCAAACACATTGAGATTGACTGTCATTTCATAAAAGAAAAAATTGATGTCGGAATTATATGTCTGCCATTTGTGACTTCCAATCAGCAAACCGCTGATATCTTGACAAAAGGTTTGGCAAGACCCAATTTTGAGCGACTTATAGTCAAGTTGGGCATGACAGATATCTATGCACCAACTTGAGAGGGGGTGTTGAAGAATTAAGGAAAATCAGATTTGATTTTCTTTTATTTTATATTATTCTATTTATTTTTATTTTATGATTATATCATTATTACTCAATATTACTATTGTAATTTTATTTTCTATATAAACAACTTAGGGCTGTAGTAATAAAATATGAAAGTATTTTGCCTTTTAATTTCTTCAAACTTATACTCCCTTTGGTCACTATTATAAGCAAAAACAGTAGTCTCAAATCTTGGTCACTATTATAAGAAAAAATTAATTACTTTTGACTCTTTTAATGCTAGTATTCATAATATACCTCTACTTAACTAAAAAACATTTAATGTCAGTAGTTGAGTATTTGACATTCAAAGGGACAATTTAGTAAATTTAGATTATGTTTTGTATTTAAACTAGAAAATTAATTGCATTTAATTAATTTTCTTAGTAACCATAAAAGTAATTCTTTTTGCTTATAATAGTTCTGGAGGGAGTATTTTTAAAATTCTATTTCTTATATCCCATACCTGCCCTATATCTGATATCGGTACCATACTGTGTAAGTGCAACATAATCTCTTGTTTTCATTTATGAGGAGAGGTTTTGTAGTTAGGAGGAATTGTGGTGTAAATATTGGATAGTGCCCATTGGTGCGAAAAGAAATTTGTTACTAACAGAAATTTTCACTTGTTACTTCTCTAGTCATGATTTACATTTTTTTCTCTCATCCTAAGTGGCTCAAGTCAATGATATTGTTTCTTAATAGACTTCTAACTTCAATCGTTGCTTGATAGGCAATAACGAAGGAGGTTGCATGGTTGAAGGTCAAACATTTACAATTGGTAAGTGGATTCTAGATTTTTACCAAATATTTGAGGTGATCGTTGCTACCATTTCTTTGCCATACTGCTTCATTTGTGGTGTGTCTAGAACATTTAGATTTCTTTTTTTGTTAGCGGTTGGTTTGCCCACAAGCTATGTAGTAATTTAAATTGACTCGTCTTTTAAGAATAGGATACTTGAGGTAAGTTTCCGTTTGTATTGAACTACATTTTCAGTGATTAGGCACATTTAATGTACTTATTAATCATTTAGGATATCGCAATTCATGCTGGTCGATTGCTCTCTGTATTGGTCAAACTTCTGATTTAGTCTTGAATTTGAATGGTCTTGTCATACTTGAGGTGCTAGCTCAGTGGTAAGAGCTTAGTCTTGTAACCTCAAG
Source organism: Cicer cuneatum (assembly GCA_037974295.1). Lineage (NCBI taxonomy): Eukaryota > Viridiplantae > Streptophyta > Magnoliopsida > Fabales > Fabaceae > Cicer > Cicer cuneatum. Next base: position 23,016,731 of record JBBPBO010000003.1, read on the forward strand.
GTACCAAGCTCAAATCCTCTCGGGGAGAGTTGTAAAATGGCCATCATTGCCACTTTGATTAATAAAAAAGAATGATCCTGTAAAATTGTATTAAACTGCAGAGCCAATTCTTACAATGGGAAGCATTGATTGCATTACATGGCCAGACAACTGGACAGCAGTTACAGCTGATGGTAGTCCGGCAGCACAGTTTGAGCATACCATTTTGATAACCAGGACTGGAGCTGAAATTTTGACTACATGTTGATGTGGTAATTGTGATTTTTTTTTTCTTCTATAAACCATCATATGAAATCCATGTAGTTTGTGTAACTTTTAATCTATGTTGTTAAATGTCTGCTTTCAGTTTCCTTGTGGTGGATTGTGCACATATAAGAAACTGATTCTCTTGTGCATAGAATTTTCATACATGAAGAAACTCACACCAGAAAGAAAAAGATTCAACTGGAGAATTTCTATCAGCAAATGCGAAGCTACTGCTATACATGTAGTGAAAACTCTTGTAACACTACATCAAGAGAGGCCTCTGCTCAGATGACTATCGGGAAGTTAGACTGGTAGGGATCCACTTGTTTGTATTTTTTATTAAGAAAATAACTTTAGCATAAAGATGTGTTTTAAAAATTATAATAATTATATTTGTTTTTTCGGAAATGGGAAAAAGAAAACAAAACTGTCAATAGAAAAAACTCTCGAGAAAGTTGTATTGTAGAATCTGTTTTGGAGGGATTTGGTTCATCTAAACAAGTAATTGTTAGATAGAAACGTAAGACACATCAACCATTAATTAGAAAACATTTTAGCGCATGTTAACAAATTTATTCTGTTATACATGCATGTAATATTAATAATTAATTTTTATTCATTAGTTAAATTAAAATTTTTAAGCTTCAATTCACAGCTCTAAACATTGGTTGAAGTTGAGGTAAATGGGTTTTCACAACTTAAATTTCAGCTTGTCGAGATATAGTTTGAAGTTGTTTCACAGTTAGTCATGAAAAGAAATATCAGTAATCTGAGTAAATGAGTTTTTTAAACAATATAAATTAGTTTCTGAAAAATATTTGTCTAGAACTTTCCTTATAACATTTCAATAAATGCTTAAAATTGTTGGAGGAAATTTTTTGTGAGAAGAATCTCGTAAGTTATTGTAAACTAGATCATAACGGGTATTTGAGTATGCAATTCTTTGAAATAATGATCAAAGTAAATATTATAATTTAATTGAGGATTTGGCATTGGTCAAGGTGGAAGAGTTATAAAGTGGAGTGTGGTCTGGAGTACGATTCTCATTTCTCATATTATTAACAATTAAGATATTAATATTAGGGGGTTGATGTGTAGTTCAACTAGTTTGAACTCAGGTTTAAAGAATTAGAAATCTCATATTTAAACTAAGTGAAGAAAAAAACATTAATAAATGAAACAAATATAACTGCTTTGAAAAAGTATTTTTGGTGGCTTATCACATGGAGTTGTATTTGAAATAAGTTTGATTGCGTTCTATCTGAAGTTGTAACTCTTGCTTTATCTCAATTGGAATGACAATATAGTAGCTTGACATTTGATTTTAGGTTTTAGGTTTTTGGGTCCACACCCGCGCTAATTCATATATATATATATATATATATATAAAATAATAAAATTTAAAATTCATATCTATTATAATTAATATATTAAAATAATTATTATTAGACAATAATAAAAAAATATATTTTTTATAGAGATTAAATTATAATTTTTATTATTTAAAAAATATTAAGTATATTTAATATGTCCATGTATATAAAATTTAAAAATTACAATAATATTACTAGCAGAGCGAGTTCGAGTGTTGATGCAGGGTGGATATCAACATAATCGCACCCGTCTCCACCTCCGAATTTTGATTTCCCTATCCAAATCAAGATATTTTCGGACGGATATCCACAGTTACGAGTTATGTTACCATCTTTAATTTTTTTATTAAGAAGGAGAAAAAAAATAGTGCGGTGTAAGAAATTTTGTAAATTAAAATTAGAATATAGGACAGCAGCCCTTTAGAACAATGGAATTTTGATAAACAATTGAAGCATCATGATAATTTTATATTAAATTGACTAGCACATCATATGCATCCACATGTGCTAGATTCTCAACTTAACCTTTCAATTAACTAGACTAAAAGGAAATAACACATGTAGATTTCATCATAAGGACAGCGAAAAATAATTAATTGAAAATGTGAAAAAAAATAGTAGTTTCGTTGTCCAAAAAGAGAAGGTTATGGTGAACTTTTGAGAGGAGTTGAGGAGGAGAAAATATTTGAGAGAAAATTAATTTCTATTAGTTGATTTGGTTTACAAACGAGAACTTCTCCCGCTTTTATAGTGATGTAGGAAGGTTCACGGTCAGGATCGAGAAAGAAACGGTTTTGCGGACAAACACAGCGGAAAATGCGGAAAACGATCATCCAGTGTCAGATTGCCTATTATTATACTTTTTCGGAAAGGGAATTGCGCCACAAACACAACTCACCGCTTTGCCGTGGCATATGGGCTTCAGATCCATTTTGGGCTCGTCTTGGGCCTCAAAACAACATTTTAAGTTTTTCCTGTAATTTCGGACTTTTGCTGTTTTACTTAATTTTCGCACTAGGGTTTCCATTAAGTATTTAAAGACTTTCTATGCTGTAACGAAATGTAACTTTTAATTAAATAATTGATTTCGAGAGTTTTCTCTTTTCTAGTGGATTCCAGAACTTGTTTGTTCTTTCGGATTTAGCGCTTGCTAATCCTTTGTATTTCCGACTGCGTCAGGTGGCATCAGAGCAGGCTTTCTCCTGTTTCTTTTTGTATCTTGAACAACCATGGGAGATCAACCATTCACAAGAGCAGACATCGAGGGTATCACCGCGGCTTTTACCACAGCCCTTACTACTTTGACTACGCAGATGGCGACTTTGACGGAACAAGTGAACGCCATCAATGATAGGAGGGAAAGAGGAAGGAGAGACGAACCGCCCAGGCGTCCACATGGAGGCTTGCAGGCTCGTGTTGAATCAGACTCTAGTTCCGAAGAAGAGATCCCGGAGGAGAATCAGGGTTGTGATAATCAACAGAATCGCAACGACTATAGAGTCAAGGCTGATATCTCGTTGTTCTATGGAACTATGGGGGTTGAAGAGTTTCTGGATTGGCAGATTGACATTGATCAGTTCTTCGACGTGATGGGTGTGCCAGAAAACAAGCAGGTGAAGATGGTGGCAATTCGATTGAAGAGCACAACTGCTGTGTGGTGGGATAAGCTTGTTGTCTAGAGGCAGCGCCAGAGGAAAACACCAATCAGAACATGGATGTGAATGAAACAGTTGATGCTCGAATGTTTCTTACATGAATATTATGAGCAAATTTTGTACAAAATGTATATCGATTACGTTCAGGGTAGAAGGAGCGTGACCGAGTACATAGTAGAGTTCTTGCGTTTCTCAGAACGCAACGAACTAGGGGAAACTTAGAGTCAGAAGGTGACTCACTATATTAATGGCTTGAAGGGGTCGATCTAGAAGAAGATGGGTCTACAGACTGTCTGGACCGTGATAGAGGCCTCTACGCTAGCCTTGAAAGCGGAACTGATAGAGAAGTCCCCCAGAAATTTCTCATCTTTTCGCAGATTCACTCCGTAGGGTAATTCTGAAGTTGCGGGTGATAAGGATAAGAGCGTTGCTGCTAAGGATTCTAACTCCTCGAAAAAGGAAACTGGTGGAACCAGTAGTGCTACGCCCAACAAAAGGGCGAACCAGAAGTCAACCAACCCATACGCGAAACCGACAGGAGATAAGTGTTTTCGTTGCGGTGGGCAGGGTCAGTAGTTGAATGTTTGCCTTCCAAAAGAACGATTGTAGTCTTGAATGAGGAGTTTGAGGAAGAGGAAGAAAGCAACGAGTATAATGGTGTTGAGTTCGCTAAAGAAGAAGCTGAAGAAGCGGTGAACTTTGTGCTGTAGAGATTCCTGTTGTCTTCAAAGGAGGAGGGACAAAGAAAGAATATTTTTAGAACACACTGTTCTATTAAGAATACAGTATGTAATCTGATCGTGGATAACGGGAGTATAGAGAACTTGGTCTCCCAGAAGCTGATGGAATACCTAGAGTTGCCCACATAACCGCATACCAAGCCTTATGCTTTGGGTTGGGTGAGTAAGAGTTCGCAGATCAAGGTGACGCAGACTTGCAGGGTGCCTATTTCCATCGGAAGGCATTACAAGGAAGAAGTAGTGTGTGATGTTCTGAATATGGATGTGTGTCATGTCTTACTGGGGCGACCTTGGCAGTATGACAATGATATCATGTATAGAGGCAGAGATAATGTGATGATGTTCACCTGGGGAACGCACAAGATAGCTATGGCCCTGATTTCTGGCTTTAATAGACGAACAGGGAAAGAGAAGTCCAGTTTTCTTGTTATGACACAGGATGAGCATGACTTGACTGATGCCTTCAAGGAAACTGAGTGGTGTTGCCCCGTGGTGGTCAAGGGTTTGCTGAGTGCTATGAAGGAGGAGCCTGAACCACCGAATGAGGTGCAGGAAATCTTGACGGATTTTGAGGAGTTGATCTCGGATGAGCTACCCAGTGACTTGCCTCATATGCGAGATATTCAGCATCACATTGATTTAATTCTAGGTTCCAGCCTGACGAACTTGCCTCATTACCGCATGAGTCCAAAGGAGAACGAGATACTGCGGGAGCAGATTGAGGATTTGCTAAAGAAATGGTTCATTAGAGAGAGTATGAGGCCGTGTGCAGTTCCAGTGCTTTTGGTGCCTCAAAAGGGAAATCAGTGGCAGATGTGCGTTGACAGCAGAGCCATCAATAAGATAACGATCACGAGAAGGGGGGTTGAATTGTGTTTGTCAAACTTGATTTCTTTTGCTGTTTTGTTGAATGTTAATGTGAATTATTCGATATATAACTAATCAGATTCAGCAGCGGATAATAATAACATAATAACCCAACAATTTATAATGGTTCACCGTTAACTAGGCTACGTCCAGTCCCTTCCTTCATAAGGCCTTTTGACTAATTCAAACTTCTTTGAATTACAACACCACTGACCCTTCAAGTCAGTCTTCCCAAACAGCCTGACAACCCTACACTTTTGAGGAACAACAATACCTTGACTATACCCGCCAAGTCTTCTCAAACAGCCTGACAACCCCAGACTTTTGAGGAACAACAGCACCTTAACTAAACCAGCTAAGTCTTCTCAAATAGCCTGACAACCCCTAACTTTTGAGGAACAACAACACCTTGACTAAACCAGCCAAGTCTTCTCAAATAGTCTGACAATCCCAGACTTTTGAGGAACTTCACAACCTTAAACCTACAAGCTAAGTCTTTTTCTAACAATCTAATAACCTGACAACCCCATATTTTAGAAGAAACTTCAGCACTATAGGATTTAATATAAGGGGTCAAAATTAGAACTGAGTAATTACTTCTGGAAAGTTGATAATCACAATATGCTTAAAGTGAACTAGAGTGTTTGCTTCTGAATAATTTATGATGACGATCAGCTTCACACTCTAAGAAAAGAACACTTAGAAAATATTTATCTTTTAAGCAAGTGTTTCTCTCCTTTGAACTCTATGAATACTTATGAATTTTCGCTTGAGTTCTTCTATTTTTCGATGCTCTAATCTTCAGCATTAAGTCTCTATTTATAGTTGAACTTGAGGACTTCACTGATGCTTTACTTCTGGAGTGTATTTCGATTAATCTGTTTTGAGAATATTCTGGAGTAGTTTGCTCAGATTCTGTTTTGAGTCTTTTGCTCACTGATGCTTTACTTCTGGAGTGTATTTCAATTAATATGTTTTGAGCATTTTTCTCCGCTTCTGTTTTGAGCATGCTTTTAACTAGATTCTGTTTCTCGAGTCTTTTGCTCCAATTCTGTTTTGAGCATTTTGCTCAGATTCTATTTTGAGCATATATTTAGCTAGATTCTGTTTCTCCAGTCTTTTGCTTCAATTCTGTTTTGACCATTTTTCTCTAACAGATTCCTCTGATGATATCCTCTGGTGACGTCATCCTCTGATTTCTGCTTCTGATGACATCCTCTGGTGACATCATCCTCTGATTTCTGCTTCTGGTGACATCATCTGGTGACGTCATCCTCTGATTTCTGCTTCTGGTAACGTCGTCATCTGATCTATTCTTCTGGTGTCATTTTTCATTCTTCTTCTAAGTCAAATATGTTATTTTCATAAAATACATTTGTTAACATCAAAACTTTAATTGCAAGAACCAACTTGGTTCCAACACAGATTTCCCATTCCTCGTCTGGAGGACATGCTTGATGAGCTGTCGGGGTCTAAGGTGTTTTCGAAGATAGATCTACGAAGTGGTTATCATCAGATCCGATTAGACCCGGGGATGAATGCAAGACAACCTTCAAGAGCAAGGATGGCCTTTACGAGTGGTTGGTCATGCCTTTCGGGTTATCCAACGCCCCCGGTACTTTCATGAGGCTGATGAATCAGGTTCTTCGCCCTTTTACTGGTTCTTTTGTGGTGGTTTACTTTGATGATATTCTGATTTATAGCAAGACCAAGGAGGATCATCTAGGGCATTTGAAGCAAGTGCTACAGGTCTTGCAAGAGAACCAATTATACATCAACCTGAAGAAGTGCACCTTATGTACCAACAAGCTGTTGTTTCTGGGATTTGTTGTTGGTGAAGATGGGATTCAGGTGGACGAAGAGAAGGTGAGTGCTGATGGATTGGATTATGCTTATGACTGATAATGATCAGATAATCATATTTCAATATTCCTAAAGTAATGCTTATGACTAGAAGTCTCTCTCAGTTCTATAACAATGAAAGCAATCCCAAAATCAGTTCTATAACAATTAAATTAAATTAAATAAGAGAATTAAAAACCGAGACAAATGGCTAAAACCTTTTTTTTATACTATTATGTAAGTTGCATAATTGCAACTCAGGTGGTTCTCAAATCTTAACTTGCAAAAAGTTTTTCAATCCTCCATATCAATACTGAGCAGAACAACATACAGTACAGTAGTTTGTGACACTCAACTTTGTACTTGAACTACACAACAAATATATACACACATAAACATACAAACTCAGCTTCACTTTTGGTTAGTAGTTGATCCACTGCTTCCTTGGAACAAATCATGGAGTCTTGCTTCAATATCCTCTGGTCCATACTTTATATATTTATCAGCATTCTTACCAAGTTCAAGAACACTCGGAAACCTCCCAATGAAGTTTCCATAAGCTGGCAACAAGATTTTCTCAATAGAAATTATTATTTCTTCCCTAAGCTGTTCATCAAACACAAACCATGAAGATTGAACCCAACACATTTCCTCAAAGACCATATCGAAAGACTTTAGCTTCACTTTCATTGATTTTTCATTGATTCGTTGTTGTCCAACACCTTATTCCATGAGCTTCTTTGATAATGCTCATGATGCTGGCGAATTTTCATAGTATGTTTTTTGATCCAATCATCCCCTAAAAGTGTTCCTAATTCACTATCTATGGTCTTTTTTTAACAATATACATACCGTTATTCATTAAGGAAACATAGTACAATGAAGGTTCCTTATAAAATTTGGACTTAGCTTCCAAATTTCTCTCTAAAAGCTCCATAATCCAATCCATCAGCACTGATCCTAACTTCAAAGTATTTTAATTTATGACCAGGAGTTTTATGCAGTCTTTCGAGCTTTGAGGCAATAGGAGCATTATCTGATTCAGAGGGAGTTTATCTTGTTCACTGAACACCTTGCCCTGAAGTTCCTCCATAGTCAGAAGGTGATAAACAAGATGCATGCTCGCTGGGTGAAGTTCCCATGTAGAAGTTTATCTTGTTTTCTGTAGAAGTTCCCATGTATCATTCAGCACAAATCAGGCGCCCAGAACAAGGTAGCAAATGCGTTGAGTAGGAGGGCTTCCTTGTTGATTACCTTAGCTCAGGAGATTTTGGGTTTTGAGTTGCTGAAGGAGCTATATGAGTATGATACTGAGTTCAAGGAGTTGTGGCTCAAGTGTACTGTAAGACCCTTAAAAATTAATATTAATTTATGGAATTAATATTAAGGGTATTTTTGGGATATTTGTAAAATATTTAATATATGTATGTTTTGAGTGAATATATATATATATATATATAAATATTTATTTTGGAAGATGAATTAAAATTATTGGATGAAGATTAAATTAAATTAATTTCGAGTAATTAAATTAATCGGACCGTTAATTATGGATTAGCGGCTAATTGCAAAACGTTTAAGTGCTGGAGGACCCAGCAATATTTTAACATTATTTTTTTATGAGGTGGCACCTAAGTAACTCTATAAATACACGTGAAGAGGCAGAGCAAAATCAGAACTCCATACCTCCCCATTCTGCATGTAACAGTGCTGTATGTAACAGTACCCTCCCTTCCCATTCTGAAATCTATTTCCAGTTCACGATTTCAAAATACAAAAGAGAAAGTTCCTCAAAAGTGCCATCAATTGGAAATACAAGCACCAAACCAGAAAACCCCCAGTACTAAAGTTGTTCCCCACATCATTATGGAGCTAGAGAACCCAGTTTCATAGCCACAAACTCAGGCGGCAGTTTCACCGAATTTTGGCGCGTAAACGGGAACGAAAACAGAAACGTGAGAAGTAGCAGACACGCAGCAAGGGTAAGGGCGCCTTCTAGTTTCTAGTTGCATTTTAGGACTGTAAATGTATGTCTGAGGTGTGATTATATTTGAGTTTCTGTTTTGTAAAAGAAACTGTTTTACATGACATTTTGAATATTGCAAAAATGCATTCTGTTGGTATTTTGCTGCTATGCGATGCTTGCTGTTTGACTGAATGTGTTAATGTTTTATGATGTTTGAGAAAACTGAAATGCTTTGCATGTTGTTCTGATGTTTGACAAAGCTGAAATGCTTGCATGTTGTTCTGATGTTTGAGAAAAACTGAATGCTTTGCATGTTGTTCTGATGTTGAGAAAGCTGAATGCTTTGCATGTTGTTCTGATGTTTGAGAAAAGCTGAATGCTTTGCATGTTGTTCTGATGTTTGAAAAAGCTGAAATGCTTGCATGCTGTTCTGTTGATAAAAATCTGGTGTTGCTGATGATTTCAAAATAAAAAGGGGTTTAAAACTAATGAAAGTATTTTCTTCTGGAAAATCTGGTTTGATGTAAAAGTCTGAGTTTTGTGTTTTAAAAGAGTGATAAAACTGTTTTGGAGTTGTGCTGATTTTTCAAAAGAAACAGTTTGAAATGTGTTAAAGTCTCAGTAAAATTTCACTGATTTCGAAGGTGTATTCGAATATAACATGTGTGTATTCGAATACAACCTGTCAAGCTTCTGTTTTACTTAAGTTTTCAAACTTGTATTCGAATACGAGCCCCTGTATTCGAATACAGAGGAAGGATTTTTGCTTCTGATGATTCTAGTGTGAATCATTCTGTTTTGCTTCTGATGATTCTGGTGTGAATCATTCTGTTTTGCTTCTGATGATTCTGGTGTGAATCATTCTGTTTTGCTTCTGATGATTCTGGTGTGAATCATTCTGTTTTGCTTCTGATGATTCTGGAGTGAATCATTCTGTTTTGCTTCTGATGATTCTGGTGTGAATCATTATGTTTTGCTTCTGATGATTCTGGTGTGAATCATTCTGTTTTGCTTCTGATGATTCTGGTGTGAATCATTCTGTTTTGCTTATGATGATTCTGGTGTGAATCATTCTGTTTTGCTTCTGATGATTCAAGTGTGAATCATTCTGTTTTGCTTCTGATGATTCTGGTGTGAATCATTCTGTTTTGCTTCTGATGATTCTAGTGTGAATCATTCTGTTTTTCTTCTGATGATTCTGATAAGAATCATTCTGTTTTACTTCTAATGATTCTGGTGTGAATCATTCTGTTTTGCTTCTGATGATTCTGGTGTGAATCATTCTTTTTTGCTTCTGATGATTCTGGTGTAAATCGTTCTGTTTTGCTTTTGATGATTCTGGTGTGAATCATTCTGTTTTGCTTATGATGATTCTGGTGTGAATCATTCTGTTTTGCTTCTAATGATTCTGGTGTGAATCATTCTGTTTTGCTTATGATGATTATGGTGTTAATCATTCTGATTCTGGTTCTGTTTCTGATGTTCTGGTGTTGATGATTCTGATTCTGATTCTGGTTATGTTCCTGATGTTTTGATGTTAATCATTCTGATTCTGGTTCTGTTTCTGATGTTCTAGTGTTGATGATTCTGATTCTGGTTCTGTTCCTGATGTTCTGATGTTAATCATTCTGTTTCTGTTTCTAATGTTCTGGTGTTGATGATTCTGATTCTGGTTCTGTTCCTGATGTTCTGATGTTAATCATTCTGATTTTGGTTCTATTTCTGATGTTCTGGTGTTGATGATTCTGATTCTAGTTATGTTCCTGATGTTCTGATGCTGATCATTCTGGTTCTGTTTTTGGCTTCTGTATTCGACTACAGGCATGCTGTATTCGAATACAGAATGTTGAAATTACAGTTCAGCTTCTGTATTCGAATACAGGGGATCTGTATTCGAATACAGATTCGAGTTTTCAGAAATTTCAAGTTTTTCAACAGTGTTTTATAAACCCTAAGTGTTGGGGAATATTGGGAATGTTTGTGGTGAATTAAAATGGAACTTTTGGTGATAGTTTGAAGTGGTGGTGATGAAGTTTTTGAGACTTTAATGATGTAGTGAAAAATGTTGATTTGTGCACAGAGACTGCCTCTGTATTCGACTACCAGGGGGGCTGTAGTCGAATACAGAGTGTTAATTCTGCACTGTTTTGGCTCTTGTATTCGAATACATATTTGTGAATTTTAAGTATGGAATTTGTGAGATAATGTGAATTGTTAATGATTGCTTGACTGTTTAATCATTGATGTGGATGATGATATTGATTATGTTGAGATGTTTTGAAATATGATGGGATGGCATGAATTTTTCTGATTTTGCATACTGTTTTCTGTGAAGAGAAAACACTGCATATTCATGCATTGCATAGTCAGGTGGTGACCGCGATGGGCCACAGAGTTGATGCGGTGACCATGATGGGCCGTGAAGTTAAGTAGTAACCATGAGTTATAGAATAGTTCCGCGTGTATTAGACGATTTGTTCTATCCGGGGTCAGAATAGTTCCGCGTGTATTAGACGGTCTATTCTACTCGGGCTACAGAGTGGTTCCGCATGTATTAGACAGTCCACTCTATCCGTGCGAGGATTTAACTTCTGTGTATTTGGCCTGTGAGAGGCTAATACATGTAATTGTATCGACCATGATGGTTATAGAATAGTTCCGCGTGTATTAGACGGTCTGTTCTATCCGGGTTTAGAGTAGTTCCGCGTGTATTAGACGGTCTATTCTATCTGGGCTACGGGATGGTTCCGCGTGTATTAGACGGTCCATTCCATTTGTGAAATTGTGCTGGTCTGTGAGCGACTGCACTGGTACTGGTCTGTGAGCGACTGTACCTTAGTATGTGTATAACGTGCTGGTCTGTGAGCGACTGCACCTTGGTAATTCCAAGATATTGTATACATGAGCATATACATATTGCATCGGGGTGATTGACCAGTGGGTCACGATTGGGTTATGTGATATGATTGGAAACTGATGTGTGTGAGTACTTTATGAAATCTGAATTTCTGATGAATGATTGTGAATGCTGAAGTGTTGGTTGTACTTACAACTTATTTTCCATCTTAATTGGTTGTTGTTTTGAAAAATACATGTCATGAAATTTCAAATGAGCATCATTATTTTCATCATTGTTATATGATATGCCATGTATATATTTGTTGCTGTGAAATATATGTTATGTGATTATTTGTTAATTTCGGTCGGTGACCCTTGCTATTATATTGTGGAAATTGGGTTTTGCCCTCAGATGATACCCGAACCCGTCCTATCGACGGATACACTAACGGCGGAAGCGTCGTTAGTTTCCCCTGATCTTTACGTATGGAGTATTCGTGGACAACGCAGAAGGACGGACGATTGGTTGAAGACGAGACTTATAGAGAATACGGTGGTGACCGTGCTATTGTAGCTTAGTTCATGATCAGACTAGACTTTTGTATAGGGTCTTGAGTTTTGGGGAATGTAATTTTATTTTAGGAATTAATGTATGACTTTTCCACTGTATTATTCTGCACTCTGATGCTATTTAGTGGCCACAGGCCGGGTGTTCTCTTTTGAAATGAACTGATGAAAATTTTATTTTAATTCCCTTGAATTAATTCGGAAAACAAAATACATTCGCGCTGTATTTTAAACTCGGGGTGTTACATGTACAAATTAGCATCCCAGCGCAGATTTTCATATCCGAGAGGGCTACCTGTTTAAGGGGAATCAGCTCTGCATTCCTAATTCTTCTTTGAGGGAGAAGCTGATTCGAGATCTGCATGGTGGTGGTCTTGGAGGTCATTTGGGGAGAGATAAAACCATCGCTAGTCTGGATGAGCGGTATTATTGACCTCATTTGCGCCGTGACGTGGGTACTATCATCAAGCGCTGCTACACTTGTCAGGTTTCTAAAAATCAGTCTAAGAACACTGGTCTTTACATGCCATTACCTGTTCTTGATGATATCTGGTTAGATCTTTCGATGGACTTTGTATTGGGGCTACCTCGTATACAGAGAGTAGTAGATTCTGTATTTGTGGTGGTTGACAGGTTTTCGAAGATGTCACACTTTATTGCCTGTAAGAAGACCGCTGATGCATCCAACATAGTCAAGTTGTTTTTCAAGGAGGTTGTGTGTTTGCATGGAGTCCCCCGGTCCATCACTTCACACCGAGACACCAAGTTCCTCAGTCATTTCTGGATTACTCTATGGCGGATGTTTGGTACTGTTGGAACCATGTTGGTTCTAAGTCTTAGGATTTTGATGTTTACAAAAGTACTCAATGTAATCTTATTTTGTACCTTGAATTATTAAATTAAATACCACCAGAAACTGAAATAATCAGAAGCAGAAGATCAAAGGATTCCAGAAAATGAATTCTGGAATTACCAGAAGATACTCCAGGAATGTCAAAACATCACCAGAAGATATCTTTGCTGGCCCAGAACAGAAGGAAGCAATGTTAGAAGAAGACCTGGACCATACCAGAGGAAAGCCTGCCAGAGGGAGAGTTTGTCCAGACCAAAAGGAATCAAATATCATATTTATTCCAGAAGTTATTCTGACCAGAAGATGGCCTGGCAGTGAGAAATTAAAACAGCCCAGACTTGTTCCAGACTCAACCAGAAGATAAGTTAATGAGTCCAGAACAAGAGAATCAATCCAGATCTGACCCAGACCATAAGATAGCATGATTCAGGGCATGAAACTAAGTCTAGACCAGAAGAAATGAATTCCAGAATCAATCCAGACCTTGTCCAAAATCAAAGGTAAAATGTCCAAAACTGAAATATTTTTTTCTCAAGTTAATTTAAGTTCATTCCAGACCAAGTCCAGAATTTGTCCAGATCAGAGGAAAAATATTCAGTTTAATGGTTCAGAATAAATTATTTGGCCCAGTGATGGCCCAGATCAGAAGATCAGACCATGGCCCAGTGTTGGCCGAAATCAGAGGGACAGGATGTGTAGTCCAGCAAAGGCCGAGTCCAGAGGATTATAGCATATCAGGTGCGAGTCCAGGATGGCCGAAATCAGAAGATCAGAGGGTTAGGAAGTGTGGTCCAGGGATGGCCGAATTCAGAGGATCACAGCATATCAATTTATTTGGTCCAGATGTGGACTGGCGCAGAAGAATCTAATGGTCCAGATTTAATCATGAGGATTAACGGTGAAGATCTTAAGTTATTTTAATCAAAGTATTAAAAACATTTGTTACAAAAATAAATGTGGAGTAGTGTGGAATTCAGGAGCTGTGGCGGGAACAAATAAAAGATTTGATTGGCCAGTTATTTTTGAAAGAAATCTGAAGATATGTTTTTTTATTTAAATGAAGCCCAATTGGTCCAGTTATTTTTGCAAGAGAATCCAGCAAGATTCAGCTCAAATTTAAGCATTGGAAGAGGCCCTAATCTGCATCTATAAAAGGAGGCTCAAGGCAGAATACTTAATATTGAAAATCACAAAAGAGTCATACACTTCCAAAGCAAACACTCAAATTTTCAGAGAGGTCAATTGTGAGTTCCAGCTTTCAAGAAGCAAGTACTCGTGTTATTTTCCTTCCACTGTGTCAAATCTAAGTTGTTGAAGTATAGTCTACAATCTGAGGGAGTCAGAAGGGGTAGCAGGTTACTTGGCAATTAGATTCATAGTGTTGTGTGTTAAATCTAAGTTGTTGAAGTAGAGTCTACAATCTGAGGGAGTCAGAAGGGGTAGCAGGTTACTTGGCAATTAGATTCATAGTGTTGTGATTTCTTCTACAATCTGGGATTGTCAGATTGGCTGAAGACAGGAGCTGCATTCCTCAAAGAAGTCTAGGATTGTTAGACTGTTTGAGAAGACTGACTTGGAGGGTCAATATAAAGGTTGTAATTCAAGGTTGAATTAGTGAAATCCTTCAAGGTGAAGGGACTGGACGTAGCCTCGTTAACGGTGAACCAGTATAAAAACTGTGAGTTTTATTTTTACTTTTTATCCGCTGTTAACTCTGTTTTTAATTATACATCAAGTTTTGTTTTAAAAGTGTAAAAACAGGAATAGTATTCAAGTTAAGTCAAACACAATTCAACCCCCCATTCTCGTGTTTGCACCTTCAGGTACTGCACTGAATAGGAGTTCTACAGCTCATCCTCAGACTGATGGGCAGACAGAGGTCACCAACCGAATGCTGGGGAATATGATTCGGGAGTGTTTGCGGGGATAAGTCGAAGCAGTGGGATCTGGCTTTACCCCAGTTCGAATTTGCTTACAACAGCGCAGTGCACTCAGCTACAGGAAAATCGCCTTTCTATCTGGTCTATACTTCTCCATTGTGGCATGTGGTTGATCTGGTGGTGCTACCCAAGGCTCATGGGGTGAGTACCGCAGCTGAAAGTATGGCCAATGATGTGTAAGCCATTAAGGAAGCTGTCAGGGCGAAGTTAGAGGCTACTGGGCAGAAGAACAAAGTCGCTGCTGACAAGCGCAAGAGAGTCTATGACAACTCACTACTTTGCCATGACATATGGGCTCCAGATCCGTTTTGGGCTCGTCTTGGGCCTCAAAACAACATTTTAAGTTTTTCCTGTAATTTCGGACTTTTCCTGTTTTACCTAATTTTCGCACTAGGGTTTCCATTAAGTATTTAAACACTTTCTATGCTGTAACGAAAGGTAAATTTTAATAAAATAATTGATTTCGAGAGTTTTCTCTTTTATGGTGGATTCCAGAACTTGTTTGTTCTTTCGGATTTAGCGCTTGCTAATCCTTTGTAATTCCGACTGCGTCATATAGACTTCAAGGGAAAGTTCTACATACATCAATAGATTATTCTACAATCTTCAAGAGAGAGTTCTACACATGTATCTCAACTACTTGTATTTAATTCTATTCTTCTATACTACTCATTTTCTTCTACACCTCTATAAATTCTCTTTAGTCTTACTTATTCATTAACTAATTGAGCTTAACACTTAATTGGTCCAATGGACCAAATCAAGTTTACAATTCAACACCTCTTTAAATTTGATCTATTAGTAAAATATCTTCTTTAGTTTGATAGTCTAGTCTTTTTCTCCTTTCGCCTTGTATTTCAATGGTTCTTCGTCAGGGACTCCATTAAAAAAGGCAGACTTCACGCCCATATGATGAATCTTTAATTTGTGTACGTTTTACGATCCTTTCATTCCTACTGTCATAAGAAGTTGGTGATGTCGATGAGGAGATCCCTTATTGAACTTTTCTAGATGTCTCTTTTTCAAATTGAGAAAATAAATTGTATTCTTTCTTATGAATTCAAAAGTCCCATTGTTCTTATTTATCAAAGACCACATCGTGATTGACTACAATCTTCTCGTTGTTTAAGTTTTATAACTTGCAACTCTTTGAACATGTATCATAACCAGCGATGATGAATCCCTCACTTTTGTCGTTAAGTTTTGCTCTTCTCTCTTTTGGGATATGAACATGGACTACAGTTCCAAAGACCCTTAAGTGTGAGATAACAGGTTTTCCTCAACTCCATGTTTTAGGTGGTGTCTTTCCTCACACATATCTTGTTGGAGATTGATTGGATAGATAGACCACTTATGCAACTGTTTGAGTCCAAAATTTTTATGATACTTTATTAATTTTGAGTATGCTTCGAGCCATATCAACAATTGTTTTGTTTTTCTTTTCTTTTTGCAACGCTGTTTTGTTGGTGGAGGAGGGATCTTTTAACTATTTTAGGATGTCTGATTCTATTTTCTTCACATAACTCCTATAATTTTTAAAAGTGAATTATCCTCCATGGTCTCCTCATAGCTTTAATCCTGCAATCAATTTATTTCTTCACTGCGACTTTGAACTTCTTGGAGGTGGTAAAGACTTATTGCTTCTATTTCAAGAAATATACCTAGTGCCTTTCTTGAAAAATCGTCAACGAAAAGGAGGAAAATAATTTTTTTTACCTAGTGAACTTGGCTTCATTGGCCCATAGACGTCAAAATGGATCGAGCTCGAGCGGCTTATTGGCTCTTGAGCTTGACTCATTTGGAAACTTCACTCTGAATTGTTTTCCGAGGAACATCATTCACATAGTTGACATAGTTGTCCCAAACTCAATATTATCTCCTTACTTGGGACGTAATAGACATTTGAAATAATCACATATCTTCCATCTTTCAAGAGAAATTAAGATATTATCTTTTCATTTTACGGGTATGTTAGAGTCATTGTTGAACGAAACTTTTCTACTAACTAATTCGTCAAGGTCCACAAACTTGCTCCCTTTTTTTCACACATGATTTCTTATACCAATGTCAAGGTACCATGAGTTTTCATGGTTTTCTTCATTACTTCCACATGCTAGCAACATTGTTTCAACAATTTACCTCGAATGCAAATACTAGGTTGTTGTTTATCTACTTCAAACTAGCATGTTACAATTGAGCCTAAACCAAGAAACTACACCCAATCCTTTATAATTTAATGGAGTACTTGCGGAGTAAATTGTTGCAAATTCTTACCATGGGTAGAAATCTTCAACATGAGTCACTCCCGCATACAAATAAAATATATGAATTAAAGTATAAAACAAAAATAAATTAAATAAACATTTTAAATGCACAAAAAAAATTATATGTTTAGGATACTGCACGATCATTTATGATATCGTACAACCTCCTCCTACTGTATAGCCTCCTCCTCATGTACATGATCGTCCTCTGATACAAGCTCCTCATTTTCCTGCAGCATATCAGCCTCCTGCACAAACTCCTCCTCCTCCTCCTCATGAATTCCTTATGCAGTCCGTCGAATCCTTCCAACTAGAGGATCTATGGAATAAGATGAAGTAGAAGCATCACATGTAACACACCCAATTTTGCCACCTCATCCTCTAGCACTCTCACCCATTGAAAATAAGTAAATAAATAAATATAAATAAAAAAATTAATTTAAAAAAAAAACTTGAGGAATTCAAGTTTAACGAACAATGTCTATATCGAGAAACTTGAAAATATTTTTCCAATAGATTTTAAGAAATTTTATCAAGTTTCTCCATATATATAGATGTTGTTTTGGATAAACCCTAAAAATTAATCTAAAACAAACTCGAAGGATTCAAGTTTCGGAACAATGTCTATATTGAGTAACTTGAAAATATTTTTCCAATAGATTTTAAATTTTTTTATCAAGTTTTCTCTCTATATATATATAGACTTTTTGAAAAAAGTTTGTATCATAATATTTTTTTCAAAATTTTTAATAATTTAAATTTTTTAATAATTTAAAATTTTTTAACACTTAGTTGTGTTTTGAAAAACTAAAATGTAAAGGTGATGGAAATTATTGATTTTTACTCTATAAAGGGCAATTATGGATTTCACCATATATGTAGAGTAAGGTATAAAATGGACGGTATGGGTAAAAATTTTCCTTCCGTTTATGAAACTTTGCAAATTAAAATTAGAATTAGAATATATGATAGCAGCCCTTTAGAACAATGACTTTATAATAAACAATTAAAGCCTCGTAATAATTTTATTTTAAATTGACTAGCATATGCATCCACATGTGCTAGAGTTTCAATTCTGAACTTAACCTTTTAATTAACTCTATATACTAGAAGGAAAGAACGCGTGGAGATTTCAACTTAAGGACCACGAGAAATAAATAATTGAAAATGTGGAAAAAGGAAGTAGTCCCCACGTGGGGTAACGAAACCATTACCGTCGACATAAAGGAGGTGCATATAACACAGGTGTTTTTTCTCCACCGTCATCATTTTCTAAATATCGTTGCGGTTTGTGAGTAGTTGATCAAATTATTGGACGGTTTACGTTTCACCTACTTGGTTTGAGTCAAATATATAGTTCAAAAATAAAGGGTCCGTTTTTGATCGTATAATAGCTTACGATATGCAACAGATTCCCCGTTATGCTTGTCAAATAAATAGATTCCCATTATGTTTCACAAGTACTAAATTATAAAATAAGTTTAACAGAATAGACTGATAGAATTTATATTTGAATTTTTATTAAAATAGATATTTAAATTTAGTTTCAAACTTCGCTTCTACAAGACACTCCAACAAAGTTTACTCATAAAAAAATAGTTTTAATAATAAATTTGTCACTTTACATATTTATCCGATATTATGGTGAGAAAAAAAAATTGATTTCCAATAATAAAAATAACAGTTTTTAAATTTATAGAAACTGAAAATCCAAACAAAATATTTACATAAATTAAAGTAAAAAATGTTATAGTTACATAAACTAAAAATCATATTTAAACTTAAATTAAATAAAAGTACTTTTTTAAATTATTTTTACTAATAAGTTGAATTTCGAAAAAGTGTTATGTTAAGAGAAAAGAAAAAGTGCAATAAGATATTATAATTAAGGATGGAGGGTGTTTAACATTTTTCATTTATAAAATCTGCCTTTAAGAACCCATTCTCTTACCATTCTTTCACTCATCACCTTCCATGGCATCCATGGGTTCTATGAAAATGATTTCTTCCCTCAAACTTTCCAACTCAAGTTCTATTGCTCCTCGTCAGACCCAAAAGCAAGTAGTTTCTTCTAGTCTCTCTCTGTCCTTCCCAGCTAAAAATTTTAACATTTCAACCACCCATCAAGTATCTATCACCAGAAGATGTTCCAAGAACACAAAAACCACAGCATTTTTCTTCAATAACCAAAAGGAGTATAAAGATTCTTCAAAGCCAGGTATGTGCTTCTCAGATCCAATTTACTAGTAGATTTTTCACTCCAAACCCACTTTTCAAAATTATAATTTTCATCATGCTATGGTACCTTTCAAGTAGCATTTTCTATTTTTTATTTAAAAAAAAAAAACTAGCAATACTCTGATTAATTTAATTTGTTAATTTTTGTAGCCAAAGTTCAAGAACTATTTGTGTATGAGATCAATGAACGTGACAGAGGAAGTCCTGCATACCTTAGACTAAGTCAAAAATCAGTGAACTCACTTGGAGATTTAGTGCCATTCAGTAACAAACTGTACTCAGGAAACTTAGAAAAAAGGTTAGGAATAACTTCAGGCTTATGTATACTGATCCAGCATGTACCTGAGAAAAAGGGTGACAGATATGAAGCAATTTACAGCTTCTACTTTGGAGACTATGGTCACATAACAGTTCAAGGACCTTATTTAACATACCAAGACACATATCTAGCTGTAACAGGAGGATCTGGAATCTTTGAAGGTGTTTTTGGACAAGTTAAACTTCAACAACTTGTGTTCCCTTTTAAGCTATTTTACACTTTTTACTTGAAAGGTATTCCTGATTTGCCTCAGGATTTACTTGGGAAGCCTGTTGATCCATCACCAAATGTTGAACCATCTCCTGCTGCTAAGGCTGCTGAGTCTCATGCCTCTTTACCAAACTTCACCAACTGATCATCAGCTTTTCTTTTTTTATTTTTTTTATTTTTATTTTTGAGCTTCAAATAAAATTTTAGTTGTTTCTTGTTATGTACTGTTTTAGAAGTGGCTGATGTATTAGGTAAATTATAATTGGAATTAGTACTTGTGTTCCTAGAAAATTAATTTCATATCAATCATCATCATCATCTCATTTTCGATCTCTTGATCATATTACAAACAGGTTTTTTTTCAAAGGCCTCCTCGGTTAATAATTAATATTATTATTATTATTTTGCTTAGTGTAGAGATATAATCTACAACTTTTTTATCACTTTAGTTTTTAACTATATGATTTCGGTCATTAGAATACAAACAAATCTGCAAAGTTGTTGCATCTCTTTTATATTAACTTTTTTTAATATATTTTTGTTTATATTTTATTGTGGAGAGATAATATAGTATTTGTGATGTGTCAACGCTTACTACAATAGTGGCAGCTCTATTTACAACAAAGAAATTAATGAAACTATTCGATCTACCTTTGTGTGGTCCTCGTGGGATAAAATGATGCATATTTTGAAGTTGTAGAAAACAGTGCACTTTTTCCTCCGTATGAAATGCAAATCTATTAAAAAGATCTAATTCAATTGGAGGAACGTGGTGGAGCATGATATATATTAAATGTGGAGTCACCGTCACGTGTGGTTGTGTAAAACAACTTTTAGAAAAGGTGAAAGGAAAGTGAAAGGATTGTCAATTGAAATTAAGTTGGATCATGATATTGTTAGATTCAAAAACAGTATTATAGTTTTTTTCTTTCTAAAGTCTAGTTTCGGGAAAGAGATTCTATGTTGAAAAAAATATATTGAGCAAGAGATAATCTATTCTCCAGATTTTTAAGAGAATGAAGTTTAATTATTTAAAGTTCAATAGTAAGATAAATAAAATTTAACAAAACAAAATTGTTTCAAGAGACATATTTTTATATTAGTAAGAGTACTTTTAAGCGTAATTATTCTTGCTACTATTATAATTTTATTTAAATTAATTAATTTTTTTAATCTCTAACCTAATTATTTTTAGTCCCTATTTTATTTTAATAAGAACAATTATGTTAGTCTCTAGCTAATAGACAAAAAACACATGTTTTATAAAAAGTTTTCAAAATAACAACATTTGATAAAATTTCTTTATGTATACTATATTAAAAAAGTTATTATTTTATAAAAATTAAAAATATATTTTCTTTTAATCAAAGATTTAAAATATATTTAATACTTATTTAAATTGAATCAAATATTGATTTTCAAATGGACATTTGACAATGGTATTCACATCACATCCCTTTTGTTTCTCCCTTGGGTGGAGGGGGATAGAGGCCACGTTTTTAACATGATAATAACTATGCTTGCTATTCCAAATGAGCGTGGGACATGCAAACAAATATTAAGGCAACCTTTAAAATAAGCATCAAACGACATTATTGTCCCCCATATACATATAAATATTGTCGTTTTTATCTAACTTTGTAGATTAAAAAACCTCAAATGATTATATTTATAAGTCGATTCCTCGTGTAAATATAAGCAATTGACATGGGCCAACTGATCTGGAGTGGATAAGAAGATGGTCAAGCCTAATACCACAACTTTTTTTAGCTATACAAGTCTTACACTATCCTATCAAAGCATATCTCATATTTTGTATGGATTTCGATCAAAAGTTCTTTTTATAGAATAATTCTTCCATCCATCAATCTTAATTACTATGAGATCCTCTCTATCTTTTTTGATAAATCTGAGTTTCAATTAAATCACCAACAATTCTTGATTATAAAAGAATAAGTAACTTAATATTTATTAAGAAATAGGATTAGTTTTTTGATTCTATAAAACTATACGTGTATTCTCAAGAATACTTTTTCATAAAAACTTGTTTTATTAGAATAAAAGATTCATTAAAAATACAATTTATATTAATTAAAGATATTTTAGATTATTATAATTAAATTAGTAAAAATTAATCATATTTACTATACTGAAATATATGAGTGGAGTATTTTATTTTTCTTTTATATCCACCATGGGAGTAGCATAACATTAGCGAGGCAATAATTCTGTCGATATGGTTGTCATCCACTTAGATGAGACGCACTTTTCATAGCTCCATTTTGTTGTGACAACCTTGGATTCCGCTAAACCGCCAAATGGTCAATTATATCATCGCGTTGGTCCGATATTCATTAGCGACAATATTGATATTATATATATATATATATATATATATATATATATATATAAAATAGGAAATAAATTTTTGTATAAATATAAAGTTTTGAATTTGAGTTTATCACATAATTTTCAGTTTAGTAATATTGATATTTGTGACACATATTTAAGATAAATTTAAATATGAAGTATTTTAAAGTCAATAATAATATTTTAATAAAATTATTATTTTTTTATGAAAATTATTGTTTTTTAAAAATTATTGTTTTTAAATAGTAGTTTAAAAACATTTATTAAATTGATATAATTGATTTGAAATAATATTCATTTTTTAACTGATAACTAAATTGATTAATTTAATATTTTTTTTATCATTAACATTAAACAATATTTTATTACTTTTTGATTTAAAAATGTTAGTATATGAGTGGGAGCGATCCTAACCTTTAAATTTTGGGGGGCCTAGATGTCAAAAATGATGGATATAAAGAGATGTCACGAATCATATGGAGAGGGAAGGAGACATGAGAAAATTAGGGAGAAGGATAAGTGGTATGGAAATGGGGTACAATTTTCAATAACAAATAATTTTATATGGAATTT
This sequence comes from Cicer cuneatum, assembly GCA_037974295.1. NCBI lineage: Eukaryota > Viridiplantae > Streptophyta > Magnoliopsida > Fabales > Fabaceae > Cicer > Cicer cuneatum. The sequence goes on from JBBPBO010000003.1 coordinate 23,039,592, forward strand.
AAGTTTGTAGTTTACTAATGTTGTATGGCAAATAAATCTTGTGTAAAATATTGAGTGAAATGATAAATATTAATTAAAATATTATAATTGAAATTTATAAAAATTATATAATTTTATGTTTAAATATCATGTCACTTCTAAAAAAATATACAAATTAATTAAAATAATTTACAATTAACAAATAGTATCATACCATATCATATATCAACTATTAACATGTCAAAGTTTGTTATAGTTTATTAATAGGTGGTAGATATTTGTTAGAGTTTGTCTATTCGATATTTGTTAGTTTATCATTCGATATTAGGTAGTTTATCTATATATAGAGTTCGTTGTATTAATTTTATTATATTTTATTAGTATAAATTCTAATAAATGTCTACCGCATTTCTCGTTTATTTCTTCAATTGCATATTTTTAATATGATATAAGCGATGTTGTTATGATTTAAGATCCATTGAATAATCTCTCTTACATTGCAGTAAATATAAGAAGAAGATTATTGTTGACAAGAACCATTGACATTTGTTTTTTTACTCTATAGCAAAAACTACTTAAGTAGAAGAGTAAGAACCTGGAAAAAAAATATAAGGAAAGATTAAGATAGTCTGGAGATTAAAACCAAGAAGCGACACTAGCTGCTGATCGCTGCGACTGTGAGGAATAGTCCAAGAGAAGAAAAGGAGAGAGGTGGAGAGAAGAGAGATAATATCAATTTATCAAAACCTTAAAAATTCAAAGAATATTTTAGTAACTTATTACTGATATTTTAGTAATTTATCACTGTTATTTATAAAAAATTAAAAATATAGAACATGCTATAGCCCCAGCTCCCCAAAAAGATCAGCCACTTATGGCAAATATTGCATGTAATAGTGATTATTACTTGGATGATGTAAGACTTGATGGAATGCATCATGTTATGGTTATTTCTTGCATGATGTGAACAAATCTGAAGCGGCCAAACCAAGCCATAACGTGGTTCCGCCTCGGAATATGAAGCGCTTTTATGAAATACATGATTTTTTAGAGGTTTTTTTATTAAATAAAAATAATTTATTTTTTGAGTTTTAAAGTGATTATTTTAGTGTTCTTATTTTTAAATCAATTCTGTTGGAAGTCTAAAGCAAAATTTTAGGCAAAACCTTTTTAATTTTAATAATACGTTTTTGTAGAAAATATTTTATTATATTTTTATTTTCTTAATATAATGTATGACTCATGATAAAATAGATTATTTGGTCTCTATAATTTATATCAAATGCAAAAATAATCCCTACTGCTAAAATAGATAACAAAAGTGACAAGTGTCATGCCATGTCACATTTCACTTCTTCAAAATCTCTTCTTCTTCTTCTTCTTCTATTGTTATTGTTATTGTTGGTTAGGGTGGATTGTATAATTTACCATCAGCACACTAAAGCCCTCCCTCCACACTCCTAACCTACACATCCATCTTCACCCAACCATTCACCTCCAAAATCTGCCCCCTCGAAGCCCTCACGACGAGATTATATTCTTCATCTGCACTATAGCCTTTTTCTCCTTCCCTTCTTACTTCATCTCCCTAATCGCTATTAGATAACTTGTAATTCAAATAAGACATTAGTTGTATGTGATAATTAACTAATTAAATACTCAACTAGTTACTTAGAAGATAGTTAGAATGAGTGAGGATGAAGCTATGTATAAATAACATAGTCTATTCAATCAATAAACAAGTCCATTCATTCAATTGTTTTTCTGCTTTCTTGCATTCCAAGCAACAACTGTGAGAGATAACAATTGGTATCCAGAGTCTGGTTTCTTGATCCAAATAAACGTGAAGCACGCGAGTGGAGTGTGAGGTCCAAAAACACGAGTGACGTGAAGATAAGTTCAAGTGCAAACAATGGAAATTTTCTATCCCATACGCCACACTTTGGTGGAAAAGATTGGGATAGATGGAGATGTTGGAACTAAGTTGGTTTTACATTTAGAGTTTTGATGTTAACAAAATTATTTTATGAGAACAATATATTTGACTTCAAAGAGTATGAAAGAAGATTCATGTTTTTGAGGAAAATCTAAAATAAGACTTGATTCATATTTATAATTGAAGAAAATCTTAAATAAGATTTGATTCAAAATTATAATTGATGAAAATCTAAAATAAGATTTGATTCAAATTTATAATTGAAGAAAATCTTTGACCAATTTGAAAAGAAAATATGGTCAAAATTTGAAGAAGATTTAATTAAGATTTGAAGAAGATTTGATCAAGATTTGAAGAAGATTTGATCAAGATTTAAAGAAGATTTAATTATGATTTGAAAAAGATTTGATCAAGATTTGAAGAAGATTTAATTAAGATTTGAAGAACATTTGATCAAGATTTGAAGAACATTTTTTCAAGATTTGAAGAAGATTTAATTATGATTTGAAGAAGACTTGATTAAGACTTGAAGAAGATTTGATCAAAATTTGAAGAAGATTTGATCAAGATTTATCTACAACAAAATATGAACAATATCAATTTGAAGAATTTACAAATTCAATATGAATAAGATACAATTCAAAATTAAACAAGGGCTAAATTGAAGCCCAAATTTTAACTATAAATAGATACTCAAGGCTGAAGAAGAAAATCATCGAAAATCAGAAAAAAGTAGAAGAACACATAAGCTCAAAATTTCAAATTCATCTTGGAGTTCAAAGAGAGAAACACTTGTTCAAGTTAAAAATATTTTCTAAGTGTTCTTTTCTTAAAGTGTGAGAGTTATTATTATTATCAGCTTTGTTAGAAGCAACTACTCAAGTTCCAATCTTTTGTATCCAATCCGATAGTGGTTTAGTTCCTTCTTCAATTCGGGGTTGTTAGATTGTTAGGAGAAGACTTGGCTTGTAGGGTCAAGGTGGTTTGTTCCTCAAAAGTCTAGGGTTGTCAGGCTGTTTGGAAAGACTAGCTTGGAGGGTCAGGTGTTTTGTAATTCAAGGTATTTGAATTAGTGGATGAAAGCCTTCTGAATGAGGAGACTGGATGTAGCCAAGTTAGTGATGACCCAGGATAAATCTATCTGTTCAAATATTTATGCTTTCATTATTTTCTGCATCTGAATTCAATTGCTTCTTAGCCAAGTAATTCATAAAAACCAATAAGCCTTCATTAAATCAGCAAAAAAATTTCAACTTTGGCAAACACAATTCAACCTCTTTCTTGTGTTTGCACCTTCAAGAGAGTACAAATTTGAGCATTGTTTGGGTTTCAAGAAATGTTAGAAATCATAGAAAATGGTTTTGAGGATCTAAGAGCCAATCCAACAAAGGAGCATAGATCAAGTTTTAAAGAAAACAAGAAGAAAGATTGCAAAACCACTTTCATTATTCATCAATGCCTTGATACAACCAACTTTGACAAGATATCTAATGCAAAATGCAAAAGAAGCCTGAAACATTATGGAGAAGTGCTATTCTGGAGAAACCAAGGTCAAGAAGGTGAAGTTGCAGACCCTGCAAAGACAAACTGCTGGTTGTGGTGAGAAGCTAACATAATAGTAATTGTGTGAAAAGATCCTAAGATCCTTGCATCCCAGGTTTGATCATATTGTATGTGCTATTGAAGAATCCAAAGACATTTCCACCTTGAGTCTTGAAGAGTTGCATGGAATTTAGAAGCAAAAGAATGATGGACGATTGAAAGAAGTGGAGTGAAACCTAGAGATCAAGCATTGGCTGCACAAGCTTACAAGAAAGGAGATGAAAAAGAAGTGGAAGAAGAATAAATTCAAGAAATATGAAGGCAAGTATGAGTTCTCATCAAAGGGAGGAAATACAAGTGGTAAATCAAAGAACTTTGACAAGAAGAAAGTGCAATGTTACAATTGTGAGAAGTTTAGACACTTTGTTGATGAATGTTGGGATGGAAAAGGAAAACAGGAGAAAAAGAAAGATGAAGATGAAGCCTGTGCTGCTCAAGAAGATGATTCAGACACAGTTTTGTTGATGGCTACCACGAATAAAGAACCCTCTCTATCCCAATTTTAGTTCCTTGATACTAGATGCTCTAATCACATGACAAGTCACAAAGAATGGCTGGTGGATATTGATGCATCAAGAAGAAGCAAGATCAGATTTGCTGATGATAGAAACTTGGAAGTTGAAGGTGTTGGTAATATGGTGATCAAAAGAAGAAATGGAAAAATAGTGGTGATTGAAAATGTGTTGTATGTGCCACGAATGAAAAGCAATTTACTAAGCATAGGGAAACTAATTCAGAAAGGATTTCAGACGATTATGAGGAATGATGCCCTAGAAATGTATGATGGACAAAAGAAGATGATACTAAAGGCTCGTTTCTCAAAGAATAGAACCTTTGTCATCAACATACAAGCTGCAGATATACAATGTTTGAAGGCAGCAAGTTCAATTGATGAAAATTGGTTGTGGCATTCAAGATTTGGTCATCTTAACTTCAGGAGTTTGCAGCAGTTAGGATTAAAGAAGATGGTCAGTGGCATTCCTATGATTGATGTCCCTAAGAAGGTGTGTGAAGTATGTATGGCAGGAAAACAGTCAAGGAACTCCTTTAAATCACAAGTGCAAACAAGAGCAAGGAATTGTCTTGAAGTGGTTCATAGGGACATATGTGGACATCACATGAGTTTAAGGAATTTTTTGTTAAAAATGGAATTGAACATGAGGTAACTGCTACTTACACACCTCAACATAATGGACTGGCTGAGAGAAGAAACAGAACCATCCTAGACATGACTATAAGTATGCTAAAGGGAAAGGGATTACCACACAAATTCTGGGGTGAGGTTGCATCAACTGCTGGCTACATCTTAAATAAGTGTCCAAAAAAGAAGCTGCCAAAGGAAATTTGGAGTGGAAGGAAACAAACAGTAGGGCACTTGAGAACATTTGGTGCCATATGCTTGAAGCATGTGCCAAACCAGAGGAGAAAGGAACTGCAGGACAAAAGTGAAGCAATGATACTAGTAAGGTACCATCCAACGGGTGTATACAAGCTCTATGATCCTACTAAAGGCAAGGTTATAGTTAGTAGAGATGTGAGAATAATTGAGTAAGAAAGTTGAGATTGGAAACAAAAAGCCAGGAATAGCCAACATTGGAAGTAGAATGCCAGCTGCCAGCACTGGGAATGGGAACAAGAGACCAGTGGAGACACAATTGAAGAAGGGATAGAGTCAAGGAGATCTCAGAGAGCAAAACATCCACCATCACATTTAAAAGAATTTGAAGTATACAATGATATTAAAATTTACCAAAGTAGAGATCTGGTTCATTTTGTTTTATTTGCAAATATAAAACCTTTAAATGTTGAGGAAAGTATGAAGAGTGGACCCGGGAAGAAAGCAATGATAGAAAAAATCAGTGCAATTGAGAAGAATCAGAATTGGTAGTTGACCGACTTACCTCCAAAACAGAAGCAGATTGGAGTAAAATGGGTCTACAAACTCAAAGTGAATCAAGATGGAGCAATTGCTAAATTTAAAACTAGATTGGTTGCCAAAGAATTCTTACAAAGGGCAGTTATAAACTATTCTGAAGTGTTTCCACTAGTGGCCAAAATTGAGACAACTAGACTAGTAATAACACTGGCCTGTGCTAGAGGTTGGCTGATGTGTCAGCTTGATGTCAAATCTGCATTTCTTAATGGATTGCTAGAAGAAAAAATGTATGTCTCTCAGCCGTCAGGATTTGTGATTAAGGGAAAGGAGGATAAAGTGATTAGATTAAGGAAAACTCTTTATGGTTTGAAGCAAGCCCCAAGAGCTTGGAACAAAAGAATTGACTTATTCCTAATTGACATTGGATTTATTAAGTGCACAATAGAGTATGAAGTTTATGTGAAGCATTACATACTAAATTGAGGGTCTGCAATGATCCTACTTTGCCTATATGTTGATGACCTGCTGGTAATTGGAAGCAACGAGAAAGAAATTGAAGAATTTAAAGAAATCATGAAGAATGAATGAGTTTGAAATGTCAAATCTAGGCAAGATGAGTTATTTCTTGGGGATGGAATTTACTGAGATAGAACGAGGGCTACTGAGGCTTCAGAAGAAGTATGCTGGAGAACTTCTGAGATGGTTTAACATGGCTGGATGCAACCCTGCTGTCACTCCAATTGAAGTCAATGCAAAGCTAGGGAAATAATTTAAAGAGGAGCTGGCTGATACCACTCTATTCAAGCAAGTTGTTGGCTCCCTAAGATACTAGTGCAACACAAGACCCGACCTTTGCTATAGTGTGGGTGTTATTAGTAGATTCATGAAGAATCCTAAGCATTCTCACTGGATTTCAGTCAAGAGGATCATGAGATACATTCAAAGCACATTGGAGCATGGAATTCTGTTTGCAACTAAATTAAAGCAATAAAATGGAGACTTAGTGGGCTATTCTGATTTTGATTGGTGTGGAGACAAAAGTGATAGAAGAAGAACATTAGACTATGTATTCAAGTTCATGAAATCTCCAATATCATGGAGCTCAAAGAAGTAGTTAGTCATAACATTGTCATCATGTGAAGCTGAATACATTGCTGGCAGCTATGCAACGTGCCAAGCATTGTGGCTGGAATCATTGATAGCAGAATTAAAGATTGAAGTATGCAGTCCAATGTCATTGATGATTGACAACATCTCAGCCATAAATCTAACAAAGAGCTCTGTGTCTCGTGGAAGAAGCAAACACATTGAAACAATGTTTCACTTCTTAAGAGATCAAGTTGGAAGATGCAAGCTAAAACCCATATATTGTCTAACTGAAATGCAATTGGTTGATCTCATGACCAAGGCATTGAGAAGAAATAGATTTGAGGAATTAAGACAAATGATAGGTGTAGTATCACTTGGATACTTGAATTAAGGGAAAATATTAGATAACTTGTAATTCAAGTAAGACATTAGTTGTATGTAATAACTAACTAATTAACCACTCAATTAGTTAGTTAGTTAGATAGAAGATAGTTAGAATGAATGAGGATGAAGCCATGTATAAATAGCATAGTCTATGAAACAAATCCATTCATTCAATTATTTTTCTGTTTTTCTTATTTCTTGCATTCCAAGCAACAGCTATGAGAGCTAACAATCGCCACCCTCTCTGTCGTCTACTCCTCCCTCTTTGCCTCCCAACCTCTACCACACCGCCACATCCTTTAAATCCAATTGGACGCGTCTATTTGCTTTTCCCCCATTGTGTCTCTTCCTCCCCGCACTCACCGGGTCACATATCCTCATCTTATATTCGGGCTAGGTCTTGATGTGTACTTGGTAGTTGTGTTGAGTGTCGGCTTGGTGCTTTGCGTCGCTGAAGGAAGTCCTGGTGGGGGGCTATATAAGGTGAAGACCCATGGTTTTGGATAATTTGGGAGAAAACGGGGCAAAGGAATTCGGGTTGAGGTGGGTTCTTTTGGTTGGGTTTTTAGAGGTTAATTGATATTATTTTTTATATTAGGTAATTGTATTTAATTTTTTGACTGGAAAAAGTAAATAATTTTAGTTAAATAATTAGAATTTTATATATTAGTTTCAAAAGAATAAGAAATTTATTTTAATTAAATGAGATAAATATATTTAACAAAAAAATGATGAGTTAGTTTACCACATAAGGTGCCAACACAATTAAAATTGGTGACATAGCATGACACTTGTCCCATTTAACACAAAGTTGACGGTATGGACCATTTCTATAAATGATGAAACTATACACTAAAAATTTAATAAATTAAGTAGTAATTAAATTTAAAAAATTTTAATTTGATAGGAATTAATAACATGTTTAACCTTTTAATAAAAATAAAATAACAAATTTCAAGTGTAAACATGCAAAATATGAGATTATAACTTGAAATCTTTTTTGACTGAATATGAACCTTAAACCTAGCAATCGTTATAACGTACATTACCACAACACGACTATTATTTTCCTTTCATTGAACATAAATTATAATATATTACTAAAATAATTTGGAAGCTTAATTTAGAAGCCCAAAAGTTTGAGGCCTAAAGCTAAGCCTCACTTGTCTCGAGCTTGAGCCAACTTTAAAAATAATTGTCATTTTTTAACGAATTTGGAGTCTTTGCAAAAAAATGCAATTCCACCGAAATAAGTCATCGCAAATTCCTCCAATATATATATATATATATTTGTTTATTTATTTTTGATTTCATTATATATAACTTTTCGAGGAACATATATAATTTTCCAAACAACCTTTTTTGACACCTTTGTGAAAAAATGTATATATATATATATATATATATATATATCATATTTTCAATTACTGAGGACCTCAAATTCTCGGATACACAATTTTATGACTATTGTAGGAAAATGCGCAGAAGTGACCGTTGGCAAAATATACAGTCGTTGAAAGACTTTATTTTTACCAAGGACTAGAGTTCCTCGAAAACTCATTGTTTGCTGCCCGTTGCACCTTGTCGAGACTGTATATAGTGTTTTTTCATTTTATTTTCATGTTATTACTAACTTCTTCTAATTGTTAGAACAAAGTTGGTGTGGATAACAATGACCGTAATTCTTATTTTGATGATAACTGAATATGTGGGAGAAAAATTTGTTTCAATGTATTTTTCTAAGTGTGCAATGCTCGTTTGAGGAAAAGACTCTATTTTCACTCATCCATTATGCATTAGAGTCAAAAATCTAATCAACTTGCCTCTTTGTGATTCTGATCAACGCGCCGCTTTGTGACTCTGATCAATGCACCTTAACACTTACTCTGATACATTTGCATCTGTTAAACACAACTAAAGACAAATTTGATCCTATGGTTAAAGCTCTGTGAGAAATCAATTATCTAAACCTAGACCAAAGAAGAAGTCAACACTTCAACATTCACTATCTCTTAGTTGACTCGAGTCAAATCATTTGTTGGAAGCTATCCTCTGATTTAAGCAACCACAGTAATGTGAAGATTCAAGACATCTGACTACTTGTACGACCCTTACATTTTGTATGAGATATGCGCAACAATTCCTATAATGGTCAAAAACCATAATGGTATCATAGTTTCCTATAAATACTTTACAAAACAGAAAAGAGAAAGAGTTCTTAAAACAATATTAGTATTCTTATTGAGTGTTTATATTATAATATCCTCTTGTAAAAGTTATCAAGAAACATATAAACCGTTTACCTATGTTACCGGACCCAGTAGTGGCTGCAATCTCAAAAGCTTGGCAGTACAAAACTAGAAGTTCGAGAAGATTAGAATATAGTCAGAAGACTAGTAGATGATGTAGTGCCTAAGACAATCAATTTGACTTAGTGGATTAAATCATTTAGAGTGAAGGGACTGAACGCAACTATCGCATTGGTGGTGAACCAGGATAAATTGGTTGTGTGATCTCTCTTACTTATCTCTTTAATTTTGTTGAAGTTATTTTGTCCTTTCTAACAAGAACTTGTTTTACGAAAAAGTTGGAGGTGCAAACTGTTGGAACCAAGTTGGTTCTAAGTACTTAGGATTTTGATGTTTACAAAAGCACTCCATGTAATCTTATTTTGTACCATGAATTATTACATTAAATGCCACTAGAAGATGAAGTTTCTAGAGGCAGAAGATGAAGACATCAGATAATGCATCCAGAAGGTACCAGAGGATGCATCCTGAAATTACCAGAGGATATCTTTGCTGGCCCAGATCAGAAGGAAGCAAAGTCAGAAGGAGACCTGGACTAGACCAGAAGGAAGCCTGTTAGAGGGAGACTTGATCCAGACCAGAAGGAATCATTAGTCAAACTTTGTCCAGAAGTTATTCTGACCAGAAGATGGCCTGGCAGTTAAATGATAAACAGTCCAAACATGATCCAGACTTAATCAGAGGATAAATTAATGGGTCCAGAATAAGAGATTCAATCCAGATTTGACCCAGTCCAGAAGATAGCATGGTTCAGGGTATGAAACTAAGTCCAGACCAGAAGAAATGATGTCCAGATTTGATCAAGACCTGATCCAAATCAGAAGGTAAAATGTCCAGACTGAAATATCATTTGTCCAGATTTAATTTCTGTTCAATCCAGACCGAGTTCAGAATTGGTCCAGATCAGAGGGAAAAGGTTCAGATAAATGGTCCAGATTTAAGAATATGGTCCAGTGTTGGCCGAGATCAGAAGATCAGACCATGGCCCGGTTTTGGCCAAAATCAGAAGGTCATAATGTATGGTCCAACATTGGCCGAGATCAGAGGATCACAACGGATCAGTTTGCTAGTCCAGGTTGACCGAGATTAGAAGATCAGAAAGTGTGGTCTAGGGTTGGCTGAAATCATAGGATCACAGCAGATCACTTAGTATGGTCTAGATGTGGACGAGAGCAGAAGATCAAAAGGTTCAGATTTAATCATGATGATAATCAGTGGAGATTTGATTAAAATTTGATCAAAGTATTAAAAAGGATTTGATACAAAAATAAATTGAAGACTTGTGGAATTCAGAAGCTATTGGCGGGAAGAAAGATTTGTTCCAGAATTAATTAATATCAGAATTGGTCAAAGTTATTTTTGAAAGGCAATCTGGAGCATAAAAAGATATGTTTTTTATTTAAGTGAAACTCGATTGGTCAAAGTATTTTTGCAAGAGTATCTGTCAAGATACAGCTCGAATTTAAACTTGGAAGAGACCCTAATCTGCATCTATAAAAGGAGGCTCAAGGCAGAATACTTAGCATCGAAAATCATAAAAGAGTCATACACTTCCAAAAGCAAACACTCAAGTTTTCAGTGAGGTTAATTGTGAGTTCCAGCTTTCCAGAAGCAAGCACTCGTGTTATTTTCTTTCCCTTGTGTTAGATCTAAGTTGTTGAAGTAGAGTCTACAATCTGAGGGAATCATAAGGGGTAGCAGATTACTTGGCAATTAGATTCAAGGCGTTGTAATTCCTTCTACAATCTGGGGTTGTCAGATTGGTAGGAGAAGACTTGACTTAGGAAGTCAAGGTGGTGTATTCCTCAAAAGTCTAGGATTGTTAGACTGTTTGAGAAGACTTACTTGGAGGGTCAATGGTATTGTTGTAATTCAAGGTTTGAATTAGTGAAATTCTTCAAGGTGAAGGACTAGACGTAGCCTCGTTAACGGTGAACCAGTACAAAATTCTGTGTTTTTATTTTTACTTTATATCCACTGCTAACTCTGTTTTATTCATACATCAAGTTTTGTTTTAAAACTGCAAAAACAGAAAAAGTATTTAAGTTAGTCAAACACAATTCAACCCCCCTTCTCGTGTTTGCACCTTCAAAAACATGAGAAGGGGGGGTTGAAATGCGTTTGACTAAGTTGATAACTTTTTCATTAATTGATTGAACTGGTTCATACTTGATGATTTACTTTTAGTAGAAGCAATAACAAAACTAAGGAGTGCATGAATAAAGTGACAAAAGTAATTTATCCTAGATCACCACTAACTAGGCTATATCCAGTCCCTTCACTCAGAAGGATTTAATCTACTAATTCAACAACTTGAATTACAAAGAATCTAACCCTCAAAGCCAATCTTCTCAAATAGTCTGACAACCCCAAACTTTTGAGGAACGCACACACCTTGACTCTACCAGCCAAGTCTTGTCCACACAATCTGACAACCCTAGATAGTTGAAGGCACACTAACACGACTATCGGGTTTGAATACAAATGTTTGGAACATGAGTAGTTGCTTATAACAAGCTGATTATAACAATGACTATCACACTCTAAGAAAAACATTTAGAAAATATTTCTCATTTGAACTCTAAGATGAATTTGGAATTTTAAGCTTGAATTCTACTACTTTTTTATGATTTTTCGATGATCTTCTTCATCCTTGAGAATACATTTATAGATAAAATTAGGGCTTCAATTTAGTGCTTGTTTAATTATAAATTGTATCTTCATTCCTAGCTTGGCCAACAATGATTTTATTCAAAAATAATTCTAAACAAGATTCTTTTTTATAATAAGTTCTTTAGCCAATTCTTTATTCGTATTTTTTCAAATTAAGTTTGTAAATTCTTCTGATTGATTATGTTCAAATTGAGTTTGTAAATTCTTCAGATTGATTATGTTTGTATTTTATTCAGATTGAGTTTGTAAATTCTTCAGATTGATATTTTGTTCATATTTTGTGCAAATTGAGTTTGTAAATTCTTCAGATTGATACTATTCGTATTTTGTTAAGATTGCTTTCGCAAATTCTTCAGATGAAACTTCTTTCCTATTGCTTGCTTTGATCTGGGCGGGAACATAGTGTTGGACCGGTTCATGAACTTTCACAATTAGGAATATGACTAAGTCCAATTCAGTATTTTGTCCTTTATCAAAATTTGAACAATATCTTTGCAAATAATAAATGTATCTTCATGTGAGTGTTTCTTCTTGTAAACAATTCTTGATCATATCTTCTTGTAAATAAATCATATCTTCTTGTAGATAAAACTTGATCAAATCTTCTTGTAAATAATTTGTATCTTCTTGTGATAAATCTTGATCAAATTTCTTGTAAAAATAATTCATATCTTCTTGTTGATAAGATGTTGATCATATCTTCTTCACATCTTGACCATATCTTTTTTTCAACTTGGTCAAAGATTTTCTTCAATTATAAATCTAAATCAAATCTTATTTTAGATTGTCTTCAAAAACACGAATCTTATTTCATACTATGTGAAGTCAACTATATTGTTGTCATAAAATACTTTGGTTAACGTGAAAACTCTAAGTATAAAACCACTTGATTCCAACAATTTACCTTTTTTTTGATGATGACAAAACTATATTTTTTATAACAACTTTTCTTTTATATACCTTGACTCCTCCTTACTTAAGGTTTCCTCGAAGTCTTAGTATTTTTCTTTTTTCCCACATTTTCAAACATCTTTCTCCCTGTTTTGTAATCAGATAAAAAGACTTTCAAGTTAAACTTTTTTTTAATTTGTCATTTTTTTTATTATAATGAAGATAACATAAACATAAACCATAAAATTTATCCTAAGTATGAAACTAAACTACTCTAAGGTTGGCACAACATCGGTTAGGTAAAAGAATGAAGTTTAGGTTTTTCTTAATGAAGTCAAACCTACCTTTAGCTAGTGGTTTGGTGAAAATGTCAGCCCATTGATGTTCAGTGTCTATAATCTGGATATTAAACACACCTTTTGGAACAAAGTGCTTAATGAAATGGTGTTTGATTTTTATGTGTTTAGCTCTAAAATGAAGTGTAGGGTTTTTGGTTAGGAAAATGGCAGAAGTGTTGTCATAGTAAATGGGAATGTTGGTTTCTAGGATTTTTTAGTCTTCTAGTTGTTGTTTCATCCAAAGTAGTTGAGAGCTACAACTAGTTGCTGAAATGTACTCAGCTTTTGTTGTTGACATGACAATTGTGCTTTGTGTCTTACTCGACCAAGAGATTAAGTTGTCACTTAGAAATGTGTAGTTTCCATTTGAGCTTTTTTTCTAATGTTTATCTCTAGCATAATTCGAATCATAATACCCACTTAGTTTGTACTCTGAAGATTTCTTGTAGGTAGTGCCTTTTAGGTATCTAAAGATTCTCTTAACAACAATTAAATGTGATTCACTAGGGTCAACTTGAAATCTTGAACATACACAAACACTTAATATGATGTTAGGTTTGGAAGCAGTAAGGTAAAGTAAGGATCCTATCATTCCTCTATAGGTTTTTTAGTCAAATTTTTGGCCTAATTTATCTTTTTCAAGCAAACAAGTAGGGTGCATTGGTGTAGCCATAAGTTTGCAATTACTCATCTTAAACTTCTTGAAAAGCTCTTTTGTATATTTAGTTTTATGAACGTATATACCTTTTTGACTTTGCTGAATTTGTATCCCTAAGAAGAACTTTAGTTCTCCCATCATACTCATTTGAAATTCAAGTTGCATCAATTGAAAAAATTCTTGGCAAAGAGGGCCATTAGTAGATCCAAAAATAATGTTATCAACATAAATTTGAATGATAGGAATGTCATCTCCAATTGATTTTCTAAATAGGGTGTTGTCTACTTGTCCTCTTTCAAAATTGTTTTTAAGCAAAATGTTACTTAATCTATTATACCATGCTTTAGGTGCTTGTTTTAGACCATACAACGATTTCCTATGTTTAAATACATGGTCTGGGAATTTAGAACTTTGAGAACCTGGGGTTGCTTAACATAGACTTCGTCACTTATATACCCATTTAGAAATGCACTTTTAACATCTATTTGAAATAATGTAATGTTATTATTTGCACCAACAAAAGTTGGATACAAATAGCTTCTAACCTAGCCACTAAAGTAAATGTCTTATTATAATTAATGCCTTTTTTGCTTACTATAGACTTGTGCGACTAATTTTTCCTTGTTTCTGAAAACCCACTCGGAATCCATCTATCATCATTCCGATCAAATTCATTTAACGCTTCTTGCATTGCAGGAATCCATCTATCATCTGCCAATGCTTAACCAACATAGGTAGACTCAATTATTGAGAGTAAGTCAAACAAAATGGTATCTTTTAGTGATGATCTAGTCCTCAAATGATCACTTGCACTTCTAATGATTAGAGTTTCAGGATGAGATGACTTGTACTTCCATCTAGATCTTCTTTTCTGACTTATCTTGATTGTTTTTGACTTGATCAGATTCATCGTTTGAGGATTTGTCATCTTCTTCTAGTTTTCTTGTATTCTTTGATTTGATTTTTCAAGTTCTTCTTGTTTGTCTGCATCTTCTTCCTCCGGTTCCGATAATCTTGCCTTATCATCATCTTGCTTTGACTTTTCAAGGACAAGCTGTTTGTCATCAAATTTAACATGCATGGATTCTTCCACAATCGGAGTGTCCATATTAAACACTCTATAAGCCTTAGATATTTCAGAGTATCCAATGATGGTACACTTTTGAGATCTAGAATCAAATTTACCAAATTGTTTAGTGTTCAACATATAACACGTACAACCAAGTTGTTTAAAGTATGAGATGTTAGGCTTTTTACCTTTCCATAATCCATATGGTGTTTTATTCAATATAGACATAACTAAGACTCTATTTTGAATATAACATGCAATGTTAATTGCTTCACCCCAAAAGTGTTTTGCAACATTCATCTCATGTAACATGGTTCTGGTCATTTCTTGGAGTGATCTCTTATTTCTTTCTACAACTCCATTTTGTTGGGGTGCTCTAGGAAACGAGATGTTGTGAGATATTCAATTGTCATCAGAAAAACTTTCAATGAACTTGTTTTCAAACTCTCCTCCATGGTCACTTCTAATTGTTACAATCTTAAGACTCTTTTCATTCATAACTTGTTTGCAAAATGTGATAAACACTTTGTGGGATTCATCATTACTTCTTAATAATTTTACCCATGTTCACCTAGTGTAATCATCTATTATAACAAAGTCATGTTTCTTTCCAATTAGAGAGGTTGTTTTCACTAGCCAAAATAGGTCTATATGTAAGAGCTCAATCGACTTTGAGGTAGAGACTAAGTTCTTAGGGGTAAAGGATATCTTTGTTTATTTTCCCTTTTGACAAGCTTCACACATAATTTCAATTTTTTAATAAGCTTAGGAAGACCTCTGACTAGTTGAAGTTTATTCCATTTTGAAATTAATATAAGGTTTGCATGACCTAATCTTTTGTGCCAAATTAGTTTCTGTTCATTTACTGACATAAGACACTTAACCTCTTGTTTCTCTAGACTAAAGAAATTTATCTTATAAATGTTGTTTTGCTCTGACTTGTATAGAGTATAAATTCATCCTTTTGACTAGATATCAGTGGGAATAAGTTTAAGTTAAGTTACAGTTTCTTGAAATCCTAGACCTCTATTACCATTTCTACTAACTCCATAAATCATAGAAGTATACTTGCTTTTTTCCATACCATTAGCAAGACAATATATAAATACTTATTCATGCTTATCAGAGTTACATGTGGTATTTTGAATTGATGTTGAACTATGATTACTTTTCGGAGCTATATTTTCAAAAGTGATTTTAATTTTGACAGAAGATAAATCATGTAAATTCAAGAGATAAATCAATCCATAACAAATAGATTCATAATAAAGACTTTTCATTAGATGATATCAATTGATAATTACATAATGAGATTAAGTCAGAAGATATACAGAAGTACCATATACAAAAGGACTTCTATCTAATTAAAAAAGCTTAAACTTAATCTAAAATATTCAAATTAATTCTCCCTCTTTGTCATAACAAAAAGGAAGGAGAAAAAGATCCTAAGATGCCAACGATGGTGAAGATCCTTATGAAGAAGAGGACTTGGCATGATCAGCAACATGTTGAGGAGAAGGAGAAGGATTAACAGGAGGAGGAACAAGTCCAAGCTTTGGCGCAAGTTATTCTGTCATCCAAGTGCACAGGAGGGTGGACTCTAAATCCTGCTGAGTCTGGCGTGCCATAATAGTTTGAAGGGCAGCCATGATCTCAGAGTTTGTAGGTTCCTTTGGTGGAGGAGGAGGAGGAGGAGGAGGCATAGCAGAAGTAGGATGAGTGGAAGTTGGAGGAGTGGAGGAAGAAGGTGAGGGATTGGAGATGGATTTCTGGTTAATGGAGGTTCCAGGTGTATCAGAAAAAGTCAAGAATTGACTTATAAGAGTGAGGGACTGGTTTTCTGGGGGGAAATGAATAGTGATGACATGGAGGAGACGTGTTGATCTGGAAGGAGGGTGCACATGTCATCAATGGGTGAATGGAGGTAATGGAGAAAGTCTGTGGAGGACAAGGTTGAAGGTTGGGGAAAAACGGAGAAAGTGTGGGGAAGGTTTGGTTGGGCAAGTGAACTTTCTTGGTTTTCAACTGAACATTCTTGAGCAGTTTCTGCTTCTGCTTCAGAAAGTTCTTGTGAGGGTTGTGGTGAGGCTGGGGTTGGAGCTGGAGCAGCAGCTTTTCTCCTTGAGGAGCGCTTCCTTTTCAGTGAAGGTGGAAAGAAAGATGAAGGAGCACTTGTCTCAGAAGAAGTTTTCTTCATGTGAGAAATATTCTTTGAAGAAAACCTGGAGATTTTGATCAGACTCTTCTCATTACTGAGAGGGATTTGAAAGTGCCTAAAGATTCTGGTCAGAATCATCCCATAAGGTACAATGTTTTTCCTGTAATCCTTATTTGCTACAGCTATCATGTGATGAATGATGATGTGGGGAAGCTTGAGACGCATGCAGTTTAGGAGATGATGGATTATGAGGGCATCATTGTCTGATACATACTCATGAGTTCCACAGTGGGGAAGTATGGTATGGTGGCTGATGCTGTTAAAGATTATTGGAAGGGGTTTGAGGAAGGTTGAGAGCTGGCGCGTAGACCCTTCTTGGAAAAGATCAGAGAGCACCTCTGTCTTGTTCATATTTAAAGCTTCATACCATTTATCTCCATAAACAGCAGGGCCTTCAGTAGGAAGGTTCAGAATAGAGGCCAGGGATTCTGGGGTTAGAATAATTTCTATCCCCTTGACCTTGGAGATGATCAGGGACTTATCAGAAAAAGTCCTTGCTTGACAGTAGAAAGCCCTGATGACATCTGGGTAATAACATTCTGATATCTGAAGAAAGGAGGTCCAGCCTAAAACATCAGTGTGATGTTTTACAACGTTTCCATCAACAATCAGGTTGTCAAACATGACAACTCTTCCCACTCCAATAGGGCGTTGAGCCCATTTCTCTTTGAATAGTTTAGATGCAGAGGAGGGAATCAGAGGAATGTTGTTGGTGTTGTAGAGTGGAGAGTTTTGAGGGGCAGAAGGAGAAGTTTAGGGGGCAGAAAGAGCAGTTTGGGGGGCAGAATGAGCGTTTTGGGG
>JBBPBO010000003.1:23057666-23074662 GCA_037974295.1 Cicer cuneatum
AGAAGGAGATGGTTCACATATTGGAGAACGTTCAGGTATTGATGAACGTGATGGAGAACGTTTTGGAGTTTTTTCAATAGAAGGAGAAGACTTCTGTCTGGTTTGTTTTGGAGCCCTTGATTTGCTTCTCTGAGGGTTTTTTAATTTCTTTTTAGCAAGAAATTGAGAGAGGGTTATGGTGGATTTCTTCTTCATGGTTTTTGACGGGGGTAGAGATGGTTTGGATGGAGAGAAGATTTCATTTATATTTTTCCTCTTCTTGGTTAGGAGGAGTTGTAAATGAAGGTTCAGAAGACATAGTTTGCCTCTGTGTTAGGGGTGTATGAGTTGTTTGCTGAGAGGTTTCTAGAGGGGCATTGGATGGAGGAACATCAGTTTCTTACTCATCAGAGTCAGAGATTATGAATATGGGAGAATCAGTATTTTTAGGTTTTGATGTCCCTATTCCAGCAAGAATTCTCATAGACCTCCGTTGAGTTTTTGTGGGTCTTGGTGTATTTCTCAAGTGTGGTGGAACTTGAGCAGTGTTTGGTACAGATTGAGAGTGAGAAGAAGGAAAAATTGTTGCGAGTGGTCTAAGAGGGAGAGGGATAGGACTTGATTCCCTTGATGATGAAGATGAAGATTATGATGATGAGAAGGGCATTTTAATGGGAGAAGGTCTGGGTGGTGGAGAAGGTGAACGATTGTGGAACGGAGAAGAAGGTGGTGGTGATGGTGATTCAACATATGCATTTTTACGAGCACTGGATTTTGTTCTTGCCATTAGAGTTTTTTCAGAGAAGAAGAAGGGTTTAGAGGAAGATGAAGAGAAGGATTTGAAGGGATTGTGAGAAACTTCATAGGCAATATTGCTTATTTAGAAAGGAATAAGTAATGATGAGTGAAACCTAGGGAAGGATGATTGAGAAGATGCAACGCCTCACTTTGACAGTGTGTCAGGGCATTTTTTTGGAGGCAGGGGACAATAGCATTAAATGCCAAGACTCCCCTTTTCCTTTTGCATGCGCAGAGAAGAAGTGACACGTAGAGGAGAAAGTTTGTTTCTCAAACGGAGAAAGTTGACTGAAAAACGGAGATTGATAAATGTTCTCCGTTTTCTGCAGAAGCAGAATTTTAATAAGATTTCTCTGGATTTCTCATGATTTTCAGTCTTTCCTTAATTGAATTAAAACTATCCTCAACTAGAGGCTTTGTAAATATATCAGCAAGCTGATTTTGGGTATCAACAAAGATTAATTCAATGTTTTTCTTGCTTACATGATCACGGATAAAATGATGTTTTATTTCAATGTGTTTTGATCGTGAGTGCTGAATGGGAGTTTTAGATAAATTGATAGCATTAGTATTATCAAAATAAATTGGAATACTTGAGTAACTTACAGAGAAGTCTTCAAGTTGATTTTTAATCCAAATTACTTGTGAGCAGCAGTTTGATGCTGAAACATATTCAGCTTCGGTTGTTGATAAAGCTATTGTGTTTTGTTTCCTGCAAGACCAGCTTATCAATGCTTCACCCAGGAATTGACATGCTCCACTTGTGCTTTTACGTTCAGTTTTATCTCCAGCGTAATCAACATCGCAATAGGCTACAAGATCAAAATGTGAACCTTTTCTATACCAAAGGCCAAGATCAGTAGTACCAACAAAATATCTAAAAATGCGCTTTATTGCTGTTAAATGTGATTCTTTGGGTGCAGATTGAAATCTAGCACATAATCCTACTGCGAATACAATATCAGGCCTACTCGCAGTTAGATATAACAAAGAACCTATCATTCCTCTATACTCTTTTCCAGAGACAGATTTTCCATTTTCATCTTTGTCCAATGAAGAAGATGGATGCATGGGAGTAGTCATGATTTTGGCTTCATTCATTTTATATTTTGTTAAAAGGTCTTTTGTATACTTTTCTTGACAAATAAAAATGCCATCATCATGTTGCTTGATTTGTAAACCAAGAAAGTATCTCAACTCCCCCATCATGCTCATTTTAAATTCACTTTGCATATGTTTTGAAAAGGCATCACACATTTTTTCATTTGTTGAACCAAAGATTATATCATCAACATACACTTGAACTATGAGTAAATCATATTTATCATTTTTCTTGAAAAGTGTAGTGTCAATGTTTCCTTTGGAAAATCCGTTTTTGATTAAGAATGAACTTAATCTTTCATACCAAGCTCTTGGTGCTTGTTTCAGACCATAGAGAGCTTTGGTAAGTTTAAAAACATGGTTTGGTTTTGATTGATCCTCAAAGCCAGGGGGTTGTTTCACATAAATTTGTTCATTTAAAAAGCCATTTAAAAATGCACTTTTAACATCCATTTGAAATAATTTAACACGTTTATGAGATGCATATGCAAGAAGTATACGAATAGCTTCTAACCTTGCAACAGGGGCAAACGTTTCATCGTAATCAATACCTTCCTGTTGATTATATCCTTGCGCGACCATCCTTGCTTTGTTGTGAATAACCTTGCCTTCTTCATTGAGTTTGTTTCTGAAAACCCATCTTGTACCAATGACAGTTTGATCTTTTGGATCAGGGACCAAAGTCCAGACTTCATTTTTCTCAAACTGAAGCAATTCTTCTTTCATGGCTTCTATCCAAAATAGATCTATTATTGCTTTTTTAATGGATTTGGGTTCAATCTGGGATATCATTGCCATGCTGCATTCGTCATTCTTGAATGATCTTCTTGCTCGAATTCCATCAGCAGTTTCTCCAATTATTTGAGTTTAAGGATGTCCTTCAATTGTTCTCCAGCTTTTTGGTGGAGAATGAAACGGAGATTGTTTATCAATCTCGGTTTCCTACACAACATTCTGTTGCTGCACACCAGTTTGAATCTCCTCTTCTTCATCCCTTTTACTTAGATCTAAATCATCAAACTCATCAAATAGCACGTGCATACTGATTTCAACCACTTTGGTTCTTAGATTAAACACTCGATATCATTTGGAGTCAGTTGCATACCCCAAAAATATTGCTTTGTCTCATTTTGCATCAAACTTTCCAAGGACATCTTTGTTGTTTAAAATATAACAATAACATCCAAAAATGTGAAAATATGAAATGTTTGGATTTCTATTCCTCCAGATTTCATAAGGAGTTTTGTTAATGATTTTTCTAATAGATACACGATTTAAAATGTAGCAAGAAGTGTTAATGGCTTCTGCCCAAAAGTATCTTTCAACATTTGATTCTTCTAAGATTGTTCTTGCCATTTCTTGAAGTGTTCTATTTTTTCATTCAACAACTCCATTCTGTTATGGAGTTCTTGCACAAGATAGATTGTGAGAAATGCCAAGTTCATCAAAGAAGTTTTAAAAAGAGGCATTTATGAACTCTCCTCCATGATCACTTCTTACAGAAATGATGTTGGATTCTTTTTCATTTTGTACCTTGTTGCAAAATGTTTTAAATTCATCAAATGCATCATCCTTAATTTTTAAAAACAATACCCAAGTGTATCTAGAGAAATCATCAACAATAACAAAACCATATTTCATTCCTCCTAGACTTGTTGTTTTAATTGGCCCAAAAAGATCTATGTGAAGTAATTCAAGAGTTCTGTTTGTAGATATAAAATCTTTTAAATGAAAACTACTCTTGACTTGCTTTCCTTTTGCACAAGCTTCAAAAATTCTATTTTTGTCAAAATTCAGTTTGGGCAATCCTCTAACAAGATCTAGTTTAGAGATTTTTGAAATAGTTTTCATACTTATATGTCCAGCCCTTTTATGCCATATCCATTTATCTTTATCGATTGACATAAAACAGGATTCATCTGGTAATTCATCATGATATAGGACATATAGATTTTTCTTTTTATTTCCAGAAAATAACACCTCTCCAGAATCTGTTTTTCTTACTTCGCATACTCTTGGTTTGAAAATAACTTCAAAACCATTGTCACATAACTGACTTATACTTAGAAGATTATGTTTCAAACTTTCAACGTATTGAACATCAGTTATTTGAGCAGAGTTTGCCTTACCAATAGTTCCTTTACCTTTGATCTGAGCTTGATTGTTGTTGCCAAAAGTAACTGATCCTCCATCCTTTTTAATGAAGGACATGAAACAGTTTTTATCACCTGTCATGTGTCTTGAACAGCCACTGTCCAAGAACCAAGGCTTTCTCTTGGCACTTTGAAATCCAGCCTGCATAAGATAATTTCTTTCTTTTTAAAATAACATGTTGACTCTTGATGACCAAATTTAAGACAATAGGAGCATTTAACTGTTGGTCTTGGTATTGATTTTGAATTCTAAGTTTTGGAAGGTTTGAATCTTGATTTTGTAAAGGTTCTAGATCGTTCTCCTTTTTTCAAGCTTTCTGGAGAAAGTTCAGTTTTTATTTTGGAACTTTCTCTGTTTTGAGAACAGTCTGGAGAACGTTCTCCCTTTTGTAGTTTTTTCAAAATTTGTTCTCTATTTGCAGAACTTTCTTTTCTTTTAAACATCCTTCTGCTCTTAATCTTTTCATCCCGTTTTTTGAAGTAGCAAGCAAATTCCAAATGTCCAAGTTTTTTACAGTATGAACATTTGGTTTTACATTTTTCAATCTTGCTTTCCGGAATAAAAAAGTTTTCATACATTTTGATTTTTTGAGTTTAATTAAACCCAAGACAAGCTTTATCAAATATTCCTATTTGTGATCCCATGATTTTTTGAAAAGTTTCAGTAGCTTTAATAAAATTTAACAAATCAGTTTTCAAAATTTCATTTTCAGATTTAAGGTGAACGTTCTCCGTTTTAGCTGCAGAACGTTCTTGACCTTTCTGAGTTTCACAACTTTGCTGTTTTGATCCTCTCAGTTCTTGAATAGTATTCTTGAGAATATCAATCATAGCCTGAGCCTTTTCTTTTTCTTCTTTTTCTTTTAAAACTTGTTCTTTAAAAGAACTACATTTTTGTATAAGAATGTTTGAATCATTTAGCAAGTTGTCAAATTCTTTTCCCATTAATTCACACAAAGAACATGATTCAGAATTAGTTACCTCGTTTTCTTCTGTATGTGCCATCAAGCATATGTTGGCTTCTTCTCCTTCTTTTGTGTCTGATTCTTCTGAGTCATCCCATGTGGCCAACATTGATTTCTTTTTAAAAGGAAATCCTTTTGGTGTTTTCTTATTCAAGGGACATTCAGCTTTGTAATGTCCTAATTTATTACAACCAAAACATGTAATCTGGCTTTTATCTATTTCTGTTTTGGGATTTTTATTTGGAAATCCATTCTTGATTTGATCTCTCCTTCTCATCATTCTTTGTATTTTTCTGGTGAGAAGAGCAATTTCTTCATCAGCATCTTCTTGTCCAGTTTCTTTTGGTTCTTCATCAGTTTGTAATATGATGCTCTCCTGAGATGCCTTCAGAGCCACTGCTTTGCCTTTCTTGGCAGGTTTATCTTCTTGTAGCAATATTTCATGTGCTCTTAAGGTTCCTATCAATTCTTCCAGGGGAAGTGTTTCAAGATTCTTGGCTTGGCTTATAGCTGTTACCATTGGTCTCCATACAACTGGAAGACACCTCATGATTTTTCTTACCCTGTCTTGTATTGAATAGGCTTTGCCAAGGGAACGCATTTCATTCACTATTGTTGTGAATCTTGCGTACATCTCATCAATGGTTTCTCCTTCTTCCATCTCAAATAATTCAAATTTTCTTATACCAATGTCTATTCTTGTTTCTTTGACATGGCTTGTCCCTTCATGGTGAGTTTGCAATGTGTCCCATACATCTTTAGTAGTTTCACATTCGTCTACTCTTTCACTTTCTTCCCTGCTCAAAGCACACGATAAGAATAAATGAGCTTTAGAGTTTAGGAGTACCTTAGCTTTATCATCAGGAGTCCAGCCTGCTTCTTTCTTTTCTGCTGAAGTTGAATCTTCTTGATTTATTCTTGGAACATGATTTCCATTTATTATGATGTTCCACATGCCTGTGTCCTGTGATTTGAGAAACAATTGCATTTTGCTTTTCGAAAAGTAGTAATCAGTACCATCAAAGAATGGTGGTCTGTTTGAGGATCCTCCTTCAACAATGTATTTTGCTTTGGACATTTTTCTGGATCTTTTTCTCTAACACTTGTTAGGTATTCTTTTTAGAGACCTTGCTCTGATGCCAATTGAAGTAGCAAAATTGATTTACAAGGAAGGCGGGTTTGAATTGCAAATCTCTCTTTTTAAAATTTCCTGAAAAACTTCAGTTTTAAACTCAAGAAAGTTCTTGGTTAAGGAAGCAGAAAAACGAAGAACGTTCTTGGTTTTATCAGAAAAAGGAGAACGTTCAGATAAGTGTGTAAAATAGAAAAAAAGTTTTGTATTTTAATCTTCAAAAACAATCAAACTTAATAAAGAGATTAAGGATAAGAAATACCACACACAGATGTATCCTGGTTCACCCAACTTGGGCTACCTCCAGTCCTCACAATTGTGAGATTTTCCACTAAGTGTTTAAAACAAGAATCTTCTTGGTTTTACAGCACCTAGCCTAGATCAACCTTGATCTTTGTTTACAGAACTTAATCTAATTCCACCCAAAAGAGATTAATCAAATCACCTATCAACCTTGATAGGATTTCTTACAATCTACCCCAAACTATACCTAACTCTTATAGTTTGAGTTTTTCAATAATGGTGAGATTGTTTAGAATCTGAGATGTCTCAACTCTTGTTTGAGATTCGATTCTTTACAAAGAAATCAGTATAATGTATCAGAGTAAAACGAATTTAATCAAACTGATTCTTGTAAGTGATTTGGAGAATTTCAAGTATGTAAATGATAGACTTGTTAGCACTTGAACTTCTGCGTTTTCCTTGAGCTGTGGCCTTCCTTTTATAGGCTTGAGAGCATTAAATGGAGTTTAATAGAGCTGTTGGTAGTGCCCTTGTCAGGCTTGACCAGAGGCATTATTTCTGAATAAAAATAATCCAACTTTTGACTATGTTTATTTTCTGTTCAGACTGAGCTGTGTGTTGCGTTTTGAATCAAATTTTCTTGAGTAATTAATGATCCTTTAATGCTTCTGATAAGTGATAATATTTCTGGCTTGAACTGAAGCTTTGGATTATTTAAAATAGATTGAAAATGATCACATAATGTTGTTGCAGAAAACTGTAGTGTAGTTGCTGGAGATTGATGATCAATCTGGACCTTTAGCTTTTGGATTTCCTAAAGATTGATAATCAATCTGGACTGATTTCTGAACATACTGGAAGCTGTCTTGATGCATTTTACATTGTCAAGATTGTTTATCAGTCTTGACAGCAGAACTGGAGAATGTTCAGTTTCTGCTTGAGCAGCTTGATTCATGGCATTTTTTCTTTGTGATTCGAATGGTTTCTTTTAATTGTAATTGATCACATCTGTTCCTTGTCATGTACTCTTAATACTGATGTAAATACCAGAGACAATAACTTCAATTAAGTGATGGAGAAAGTTTGGTCTTTATGCTGTCACAGCCTGGCGAAGATTCTCCGTTTTCCAGAATATGTGAAGAATGTTCTCTGCCTTTGTTTTATGCTGTTTTCTTTGATTCTTTTGAAACCTATCTTTGAATTAACACACTCAAAAGCACAGTTAAATTAACAATAAATTTAGAATCATAATTAACAATCTTTAATTAACCTTTGTTTATTTTCATCAAAACTTTAAAAATGAGAGTTTGTCTTAACATTAATTTCTTCAGTTAGGTTTGCATTTTCTTTCCTAAGCGTTTTCAGTTTTAAAGAAATTATGTTATTCTTGCTGAAGAAGTTATTTATAATAGTAACTAAATCAGAACGTGTTATGTCAGAAAATACCTCAATTTCTTCATCTTCTGATTCACTTTTAGAGTTAGAATCTGTGTTGGATTCAGAGGCAGAGTTGGTATAAGCCATCAAAGCCAAATCTGCTTGCTCTCATCATTAGAGGATTCATTAGAATCATCCCATGTATCCATCAAACTCTTCTTCTTGGGTCTGGAATCTTTCCTATGATGTTTCCCTTTCTCTAGATTTGGACATTCTGGCTTGATATGTCCAGGTTCATTGCAACCATATCAGATGATGCCTTTCTTGTCAAATTTATTATCCTTTCCTCTGCTGGATTGCCTAGAATATCTTTGGGGAAATTTCTTCTTTCTGTTGTGCCACATCTTTTAAATTTTTCTGGATATTAAAGCTAGTTCCTACGAGGCTCGATTATGATCCTTTAAATCATCATCTATTGATTCTACTATTGCCTTTAGAACTTTCTTCTACATGGATTTCATAGCCAAGGTTGGTTGCTTCTTCTTGGGTTCATCCTCTTCAAGTTTAATTTCATGTGATTTGAGAGCTGATTAATTCTTCTAGCTTTAGAGTATTCAAATCCTTTGCTTCTTGAATAATAGTGATCTTAGGTCTCCACTTGCTTGACAAACTTCTTAGTATCTTCTTAACATGATCAACAGTAGTATAACTCTTGTCAAGTATCTTCTCAAGTATCTTCAATGTCTTCATCTTCTTCCATCTTAAACAACTCATGCTTTTTTATAAGAGTTTGGTCTTTGCTTCTTGAACTTGCTTGCTTCCTTCATAGTTCAAAATCAAACTATCATAAATACTCTTTCCTATCTCCTTGTTGGTGCACTTGTCAAACTCCTTGAAAGTGATTGCTTTTATCATGAATATTCTAGACTTATGATGCGTCTTATACATCTTTTTCTGATCAACATCCATTTGTTTCCTTGGAATCTCAATACCAACGATATTCTTTGGAGAAATTTAACCATCTTCCTCCAAGGCACAAAGTTCTTGATCTTGTGAAATAAAGAAAGTTCTCAGCATGTCCTTTTAGTACTCAACACATTTTCCATCAAACAGAGGTGATATGTTGATGTTTCCTCCAACAGCTTTTTCACTGAATCTAGACATGTTAAACCCTTGGATCTTTTGGTCAAACACTGTAACGTTCTCAACCTTGAGACCGAGCTCTAATGCCAATTGAAGGGGCAAAGACGATAAAAGGGGGGGTTGAAGTTTTGAAATAAAGAAACTTCTCAACATGTCCTTCTAGTACTCAAAACGTTCTTCATCAAACAGAGGTGGTTTGCCGATGTTTCCTCCAGCAGCTTCTTCACTGAATCTAGACATGTTGAACCGTGGGATCTTTGCTCAAACAATGTAAATTTCTTATCCTTAAGACCGAGCTCTAATGCCAATTGAAGGTGCAAACACAAGAAGGAAACAAGGTTGAACTATGTTTGACTAAGTTGATAATTTTTTCATTATTTGATTAAACTGATTTAGACTTGATGATTTACTTATAGTAAAAACAATAACAAAACTAAAGAGTGCATGAATAAAGTGACATAAGTAATTAGTCATGGTTCTCTACTAACTTGGCTACATCCAATCCCTTCACTCAGAAGGAATTGATCCACTAATTCAACAACTTGAATTACAAAGCACCTGACCCTCTAAGCCAACCTTCTCAAATAGTTTATCAACTCCAGACTTTTGAGGAACACACAAACCTTGACTCTACCAACCAAGTCTTCGCCACACAATCTGACAAACTCAGATTGTTGAAGGCACACTAACACCACTATCGGGTTTGAATACAAAGGTTTGGAATTTTAGTAGCTGCTTCTAACAAGATGATTATAACAATGACTATCACACTCTAACAAAAACACATAGAAAATATTTCTCATTTGAACAATTGTTTCTTTCTTTGAACTCTAAGATGAATTTGGAATTTTGAGTTTGAGTTCTTCTACTTTTTTTTTGATTTTTCGATGATCTTCTTCTTCATCCTTGAGTATCTATTTATAGATAAAATTAGGGCTTCAATTTAGTCCTTGATTAATTATGAATTTTATGTTCATTCCTAGCTTGGTCAACAATGATCTTATTCAAAAATAATTCTAAACAAGACGCTTTTTGATAAGATGTTATTTAGCCAATTCTTTATTTCTGAATCCAATATGATCAATTCTTCTAGATTGATTATGTTTTGTATTTTGTTTAGATTGAGTTTGTAAATTATTCAAATTGATACTGTTCGTATTTTGTTAATATTGATTTTGTAAATTCATCAAATTGATATTGTTCGTATTTTGTTTATACTATGTTTGTAAATTCTTCAGATTGATACTGTTCGTATTTTTTAAGATTGTTTTCTCCATTGTTCAGATGAAATTTCCTTACTATTTATTGCTTTGATCTGGGCGGGAACATAATGTTGGACCGATTCTTGAATTTTCACAAGAAGGAATATGACTAAGTCTAATTCAATATTTTGTCCTTTGTCAAAATCTGAATCATATCTTTGTAAATAATAAATGTATATTCTTGTGAGTGTTTCTTCTTGTAAACAATTATTGATCATATCTTCTTGTAAATAATTCATATCTTCTTGTAGATAAATCTATCAAATCTTCTTCTAAATAATACATATCTTCTTGTGATACATTTTGATCAAATCTTCTTGTAAATAATTGATATCTTG
The DNA here is from genome assembly GCA_037974295.1 of Cicer cuneatum. NCBI lineage: Eukaryota > Viridiplantae > Streptophyta > Magnoliopsida > Fabales > Fabaceae > Cicer > Cicer cuneatum. Next base: position 23,068,158 of record JBBPBO010000003.1, read on the forward strand.
TTGTAGATAAATCTTGATAAAATATTCTTGTAAATAATTCACATCTTCTTATGATAAATCATGAACAAATCTTGTAAATAATTCATATCTTCTTGTGATAAATCTTGATCAAATCTTCTTGTAAATAATTCATATCTTCTTGTGATAAATCATGATCAAATCTTCTTGTAGATAAATCTTGATCAAATCTTCTTGTAAATAATTCATATCTTATTGTTGATAAGATTTTGATCATATCTTTTTTAAACCTTGACCATATCTTCTTTTCAACTTTGTGAAAGATTTTTTTCAATTATAAATCTCAATCAAATCTTATTTTAGATTGTTTTCAATAACAAGAATCTTATACTTTGTGAAGTCAAATACTTTTGTTAACGTCAAAGCTTTAAGTATAAAACCAACTTAGTTCCAACAAAGAGTATTTTGATCAACAAAAAGATATAGTTTTCGACGCTCTTGCAGTAAATGTATCTTTTACTGAACAATATGATGTCGATGCATATGAACTTCCTAAAAAAGAAGCCCAAAGATTTTATATTCTTTTAATAGAGACAAATAAACCTTTATTTGAAGGGTCTCATAACTCCAAGTTATCCATGTGGGTTATACTTTTAGAGCAAAAGTCTCAATTTCATGTTCTAGACTTGTGCTTAGATTTTATGACCAAGATGATGTTGGATGCAACATCAATTCGAAATGATACTTTGCTAACACGCTATTATGATGCTAAAAAGTTAGTGTAAAATGGATGTGTGTTGTTTTACGACAACAAGTTTGGTAGAAAAATGTTTACCTTTTTGAATTTAAGTTTTGTCAACAACCAAGATACCATGCAAAGAAAAACACTACAAGAAGAAAGAAAATGCTAACTAGGAAAGTAACGTTTTATTTGCCTATTGTATCAAGATTGCAAATAATGTTTGCATATATGTAAACCGCTAGAAAAATGACATGGCATTATGAAATTAAAAGAAGTTCAAATGATAAAATGCAACATCCGTCAGATGGTCTAGCATGGAAGCACTTTGATTAAGTACATCCTTATTTTTCATTAGACTTGCGTAATGTACGATTAGGATTATGCTATTGTTGTCGTCCTGTTATTCTTGTATGATTAGGATTATGCTACACCTTATTCTTGTCGGCTTGTAATTGTCACCATTTACAATCTTCCCCTAGATATGTGCATGTCTTAATCTTATATGTTCTTAGCTGCTGTAATACTAGGACCATTAAATCCAACATAAGGTATTGATATCTATTTACAACCACAAATTCATGATTTAAAGAGGTTGTGGCATGGTGTTTTAACATATGATATTGCTCATATTTTTTTATTTATTATGAGAATAGCTTTGAGGTGGACCATTAATGATTTTCCAACCTACAGGATGTTGCCTGGATGGGAAACACATGGTAAATTAGCATGTCATATTTGTATGGAAGATAGTAAAGCATTTACATTAAAATTCGATAGGAAGACATCTTGGTTGGACTCGCATCGTAGATTCTTACCTTACGATCATCCATTTAGGAGAAGTAACAATTCATTTTTTAAAGGTGTTGCTAAAAGTCATGGACCTCCATACTCTCATATTTACATTTTCGTTTTCCAAAACAATATTGTTTCCTTTCTCAAAAAATCTGGCTATTTATACCTCTAGTTTTTTTCAATTCCCCTATCCTGTGTTATCTTAAATCTCCTTCAATCAAAAGTTAGACCTCCTCTCTCAAAAGATTGTCTTAAACCTCCTCTCTTGAAAAAAGGAAATCCCACCATCTGAAGTTGCCTCGATTGTGAGAGACATTCTCCTCGAATAAGTTGAAGTTCAAATTGCTCTGCAAGAAGTTCACCACAAGTTAAAGCTTGTCAACTCTCAAATGGAGGAAGTAGCTGAACTCTTGAGGAATGTTCTGAGATGTCTTTAGATCTTTTGTCTAGGATTAGGTTCTTTTGAGTTTTATTTTCTTTCCCTTCTTAGTTTTCGTTTTTGTTGTAATCTTGGTTCTCAACTCAATGAAATGACATCCTTTCTTTATTTTGTCTATCTTTTTGCCTATTTTTTTTAATCTTTTTTTGAGCAATTTACTCATGTTAAATATCTGTATGTTGTGTGATGGTTTAGATTTTTGATATTTCTTGTATGTGTATTTTTGTGTATGACTATTTATTGTAATTCCTATATTTCTTTTTAATTTCACCCTATTTGATAATGACAAAGGGGGAGAAAAGCAGTTATTATAGTAATACAATTAGTTGTGTGCTTGTGTATGATTGTAGTTGTGTTTGATTTTCATCTGATTGACGCGTAATTTGCATCATCTATATTGTCGCACCATTTGCATCTAATTGTTGCATATGTATCTGAGTGTTATTTGCACTACATCAAATGTAAGTGTCATTTGCATATGTCATTATTATGATAGTTGCTTGGAATTTACTCTTGTTTGGAAAGGCTTAACATGCTCTAAAAATATAGTTTGGGTTTAACATTTTATGAAGAACAATAATTCAAAGGCATTACATCCAGCAGAGTTGTTAATCAATATACTTCATAAGTATCCAAAGGCTTAACATCCTAGGAATATGTGAATTCAATTGAAAAAATTGTCAAATTGTGATAATGTGTATATACATTATCTGTTAGCTTATCTTTGTATCTTCCTTCTCTGTTAATTCTTTTTTAATTTTACCCTCACTTATATAAAAAAAACTTAATAAGATTGAAATTAATAAAGAATCGTGTTTATCATATTCAAGGGGAGTCCTAGAATATTGATTTAAAACGTTTTTTTAAGACGCTCAAAGGACTATTAAATTAAACAATTTTTTAGTACTACATTCAACTTTTAAACTTTATTTTGTGAAGGAAAATTATTCATTAATTGTATAATTGTTTGTCATAATAAAAAACGGGGAGATTATTAGTGAAAAAGTGGTTTTAGCTACAGTTCTCTAGTTATTATTTTGATGATAACAAAAAAAAAACAAATATGAACAATTATCTCCTAACTGTATTTGCCAAGTGTGCAGATTATGTTAGAAGACAAAAATTAAATTAATGACTATCAATATAAAGGTATCGTAAATTATGAGTAAATTAGAGATAATAATATAATATTTTCTAACACAAAGAATATTATCACCTCATAAACTAGTAATTATGTTTACTAATAGAGTAAGTCAATGATAATCTATTGTTCGAGTCAAAGCGATAAAGAAAAAGGAAATAGAAGTCAAAGATTGATCCTCTGACCACAAAAGAAAAGAACGCTACAATGATTACATTCCTTTGACTAAAGACCTCTGTTGTTCTTCTAAATCAAAGATCAAAAGAAGAAAGCTCAAAATAAAAGCCTCTAATACAATCAATGTTCTAGTACAAGTTAAATCCTATGATTAAAAAAGAAAATGGTTAACGAATCAAGTGCACCATCACTCTTAAGAACTTGTTAAAGCTGTGACTGACTCTGTTATATGCATCCTCAACGTGCGTCCAATGAATCTGTTAAGACAAACTCACTCTGATTTTTGTGTCTGATAATTTGGGTAAGTGTGAAAATTAAATTAGAAGATAAAGATTTATATTAATGACCATTTATTTTGACGTAGCATAAATTATGAGTAAGTTTGAGATAATAATCAAAGTGTTTTTTACACAAAGAATTTAAGAACCTTTGTTAACTATTCAACATTTAGAATTTGTGTTGTTGAGTGAGAGGTTGCATTACTAACCATTGCTTTTAATGGATTACCTATTTGGTTTGCTTAATATTGTTGAGATGCATTACAATTTTTCCATTATTTTGCACTAACAATTATGTTGTATTAACTGATACTTCTTCCTATCATGAGATAAATTTCAATATTAGAATATTGATTCTTCTCACATATTAACTTACTCTGCTTTTTATTAAAGCACAAAAGTTTTTTTTCAATTTATCATTGAAGAGTTTCAAAAACACAAATAGAAGTTTGATAAGTGATTTAAACATAATAAAATTAAAAGAATTTTCAGAACATATTTAAGCAGATCTTTGAGAGAAAAAAAAAAGAAAGAAGAGAGTTTCCATGTGCTATTGAAAACTAATCACATGTTGAAGTATTTTGTTAGAGAATCTTAATCTGAGATGATATCTCTCATATAAATATGACTTTGAGATTTTTACATTGTTAAAAGGGCAAAGTAAAAAAATCCTTTTTCATTTATGTTCTTCTATTGGAGCATTCATTTGTCTTAATACAAAGATTCTGTTTTACTATCTAAATTGTCATTGAAGAGTGATTACACATTCAAAAAAAAAACTTTTACAAAGATACTCAAGTTTTTAAAGAGAAACTATATAAAAGATTACTGAGAAAACTTTTTCAAAAGATGACTTTGGTAAAGAGATGAAATTGTTATTTGAGAAATAGATGTTCAATTAATGCATCTTATCTTTTGTTAGATAGAATTTTTAGTCGTTAATAATAAATTTTGTTAATCCATGTTTTGAAAGAGATTTTAAAAATAAGAATTTCGAAAAAAAGTTGAAAATATGATTGAAGCAAAAACCATACAATAATTTATACGATTTCACTGGTATTTCCAACAGTAAAGTATTTTTACTCTTACATGGTAAAATGCTCAATCAAGAGACTGAAATCTAATACCAATTGAAGATACTAGAAAACACAAGAAATGAGGGGTTTGGATTGTCTTTTGTCATTTATGAAAATTATTTGAGTTGCATAATAAAAAATATATGTTCTTTATCAAATCATTCAACTTATGATTATAAAATACTTTTATTAAAAATAAAGTTGAATCATAAAATACTTAGATTAAAATAAAAAAGAGAGAGAGATAGAGAGAAACGAAAGATAAAATTTTTTATACTAGTTCATAACAGACTGTTGCTACATCTAGTCCTCCCCTAATAGATAGATTTTTCCTCAGTACAATCGAGGACTTAATCAACTAATTAAACAATAGCATACAAGTAGTAATTGCAATGTCTCTTCAAGCTTTGAGTATTTTTCTTATGCCTCTTCAGGTTATTATTGTAAGCACCCTTCCCAACTTTCTAGCAAGTTGTCGTTGAGATTCATAAGTATTTTTGCACCTCTTCAGGTACCTTTTATGGATGAAGGAGTTGTTTCCTCAAAGTCTATTTCTAGGATTCTAACTCTTATTGAAAGGATATTACATTTCAAATCCTATATCATTACAAATCTACGAAACACTTTGACTAATCGACATCATTTCACTGATATTACATTGCCTTTTTCATTGTCAGTCACCTTTTATATGGATCAATTTCTACTTAAATACTGTGAAATGTATCCATTGAGGATATTGCCATTGGAGATCTTGAATCACTATTTAAGACAAATCAACCTTTAAGATATGCCCATATATCTACATAACTGATTCAATGTATCTTGTTTTAGTAAGACAAATCTCAGAGGGTGATACTTTTAGAGGATGTTATGTGCTTCTTCAGTCAGAGGATAAGTCTATCTTTTATGAGCAAATGATGTCGTCTTCTCCACAGTTATGAGTTTAGATGATTGACTTAAGAAATTGACTTTTTATTAGAGCGTTGACTTCATTAGAGTGTTGACTTAGAGCATGACTAGATGGTTTAGTGGTTTGTTAGAATAATCAGACACATAATTTTTTGAGTGAGCTATGTATTATCAGATTTATTAGAGGCGAGTTGACCACATGTTGATTAGAGTCAAATATGACTTTAATAGATTCTTTAGAGCATTGTCTTGATTTCTTCATTTTTCTTCTCTATTCATCAGAGAATGTAGAGATGTTGACTCTAGCAGAGGCTTCATTCAAAGCTTTCTTCTATGGTCTTAAGTCATATGATTAATGAAGGTCTTGATTCTTAGTTAACTTGAGCAATAGGCAGATGATAATTGTAGCATTTTTTCCCCTTATGATTAGTGGACCAATTATTGTTTTATATTTCAATTGTATTAAAGCTCTGACTCGTTCTGTAGATTAACAACAAATGCTTATTTCAATGTCACTTATTGCTATATCACAATTTACTCTATTAGTAAACATAATTATTTGTTTATTAGGTGATGATATTTTTTGTATTAGAAACAATTGGATTATTATATCTAATTTACTCATAATTTATGCTACGTTAAAATAGATAATCATTAATATAAATATTTATTTCTAACTTAATCTGCACACTTAGCAAATAGTTAAAAGATAATTGTTCTTATTGTTTTTGTTATCATCAAAACATTAATCAAATGATTGTAGAAATCACTTTTGTATTAACATACGATACCCTCACAATTACCTTTCTTCCCTCGTCTCCTATGTTACTCCTTATAAAAAACGGACCATCTTCGACAAAAGTAACGTATATCACAATCACACAATTGTTGTCACATTCATGTCACACAATTGATGTCACGGCCCAAGATCACTTAATCACATAACATAATATCGGTTAGGAATAACAGATAATTCAAAGGCATAATAATAAT
>JBBPBO010000003.1:23075067-23361677 GCA_037974295.1 Cicer cuneatum
TAATAATAATAATAATAATAATAATAATAATAATAATAATAATAATAATAATAATAATAATAATAATAATAATAATAATAATAATAATAATAATAATAATAATAATAATAATAATAATAATAATAATAATAATAATAATAATAATAATAATAATAATAATAATAATAATAATAATAATAATAATAATAATAATAATAATAATAATAATAATAATAATAATAATAATAATAATAATAATAATAATAATAATAATAATAATAATACAACATTAACAATAGCATATTAATCATAACACGCCACAACCTTATAAGGTTTCTATGCTCATTTTGTTTCAAATGACTCAAGTGACAAATTTAGTTCATTTATTACACTTAATATGAAATTAGCTTTGGCTAGCCCATAAATCGATTGCATGAAAATCCACCCTTAGTTGGATAATTGATGGAAAAGAGTTTAGACAAAGTATAATTCTGCTCCAAAGTTGGTTCTGCGAAATCAAAGTGTTTCGAATCTACAATTTCTCAATAAAAAATAGGAATGTTTTAAAACAACATTTAACCTGTAGAAACATACTTTAATCGCTCGGGATGATAAATAAACTGTTAAAACAAAAAAATAAAAAGAAACAAAATGAAATGAAATTTACCGATCAATGGAAAATGCCTTAGCAATTGATAGCTTTTGATGGCTTGATATAAAGTGAGAATATCTAGATATTTGAGAGAAAAATAGTGTATAATAAAAACAAAGGTTCGAGAATGAAGATTCTAATATCAAGTTCTATTTATAGAGTCAAATTTTCGCCTCTTCGCACAACAAAAGACTTCTTTGGAAAGTGAAATTGCAAAAAAAACAAACAATTATTCTTCGTACAATGAAAGGTCTCTTTGCACAGCGACAAATCATTAAAATATGGGTGATAATTGTCCCTTAGCACATATATGATACACCATCACATAGTGATGGAACACATTTAAATTGGATCATTTCTACACAATTTTGCAATGCGAGACAATAATTCAAACTGTTATTGATTGCTTATTCAAATACATGTTTGCTAACTCTTAATAATAAGCGTTATTAGTCCCTATTTAGCTTGAATTAGTAAGTCCTTCATGTGAATTCTTTAAGCATTATGGTTAATTTAAATAATCTAGGTGATTTGTTAGTTTAGGAATAAATGTAGTAATTTCATGTTTTTAAAAGGAATTATGCTCATTTTATGGATTGTGTGCAGATATATTTAATTTGGAGCAAAACTGTGAAAGATGTTGTAGCAACTTTGCAGCATCCTCCAGCGTGGATAGATAGTTGGCCAGCTGGTGTGGGGCCCATTGATGGATGTGTCTTCTGTTGACATTGAGGTTTCTACTCTAGCAGATGTTCTCGCTTCTGCCACATCAATGCTAATTCTCTAGTCTTTTTCAAGAGCACATATATATGGAGACATGCTTCACTCACGGAAGTAAATATAACAATCCAAATTTTATAATATTTTATTTTATTTTATTAATAAAATTGAATTATTAAAGAATTAATGAGTAATATAATCATAAATCATATATATTATATTTTATTTAATTATTTTCAAATTATAGTATATTATTCTAAAATTTTTAGAGAATAAAATTTTAAGTGATTTTACGTGTGTATGTACATTGGTAATTGTTGTAGTATTTTTTCTTATAATTCACTAATAATAAGTGTGCACATATTTATTAATTACTTCAAATAATTATTTTATTTACTTATATTTTTATTTTTTAAATAATTATCATGATGTATTATTAATATTTTGAAAACTCTATTTTAATTAGAGAAATGTTATAAATGAATTTGTGTGGTTTTTGAGTTTAAAAAAAAAAGAGTTTTGGGCCTTTTAGTTAAGTCTACTATTCACAACCCCTATATTTAAAAATCTGAAACACATCATCTCATCTACCAAAAAAACAAACCTTTCCTCTTTCAAATTCATTCCAACAACTTCTTAGCTATTTGAATCAAGTCCAACAACCATCACACACAAAATCTACACTGACTCCATTTTTACCATCAGTTTCGTCAATTGTGGCTTCGTTTTATAAGAAACAATCATTTTTTCCAGTCTTTTGCGAACTATTTTTGGCCTTTTTCGAAAACCATATTTTTTGCCTAAAAAAGTATCATCGTCTTTGGATTCCTCTCATCGAAACCTTCAAGAAACACTACTCATTCACATTTTTTTTGGTGAAGTTGACGTCAAACCCTGTTAGCGCTTTAACTCGTCACCATATTTCATTGACTCTACGGATTCTTCGATGCTTTTGGACTCATTTGTTTCACGTTGTTGACCTGTCATTGTTACTGAAAATTATTTTGATCCTTATATTGTACAAAAGAGTCATGCTGAAGAATGGGGTGAGAGTGATATCGAATTCATGACTGTAAAATAAATAAGATGAATACGGTTAAAGCCCTTTGAGTAATAATTGACTAAAGAGAATACTTGGGATTTAGTGAGGTTAAAATATGAATTAGAAACTTTTATAGGGTGTTGTTTGATTTTGTTTTAATTAATGTGTGCCAATTGTATTATTTTAGAAATGTATATTTGATGTATTTTGTATTATGTTTGTTTGTAAACATCGTCGATATTGTTTGAAGTAAAATGTGATGAAATGTGTATACTGGTGTTGCAATCTATATTTGTCATTATATAGGTATGGCCTGACAAGCCTAGTGATGATGGGGAAGTACAACTGAATGAGCTTGATTGTGGAGGTCTGTTGTTGAGCCTTACGACAAAGCTGTTAGACCTTGGAGGTATTCTGGTGGAAAAATTCTTAGTGACATGGGGACAGCCCTCCAAATTTCAAGAGATACCATGCAACACACGTTTACCTCAATTGTTGCATATATGTGTCTCGGGTTGAGTTGATGGGATGTATTAGGATAGAGCCAATTTGAATTGTTCGTTCACTTGCGCGGTGGCATAATATCAAGCCTCGTAACCAAGTATTGCAGAGTTAAAATGATATCAAAGAAAGAGAAGAAGTTTAAAGTATAAGAGCATCCATAGCATTATGTTGATTTGTGATTGTCTTATTTTGATGATGTGAATTATTGTTTTATTCTCTCTTAATGATTCTTATTATTGTGGTTTAACTGATATAATATTTACTTGATGTTCTATGTATTATTTTCACTTGTTTTTATGTTATTACATGTTTTCGATGCTCACCTCATTCGTTGTTTGTGTGTGCACGTTTGTGAAAACACAATTATTACAGAAGAAGTCATGTCTGTTTTGACTTATGTTGTGTGTGGGGTTTTCATTGTTATTGTATATGATTAGTAGGTTGGTTGCATATAGCCTTATCTTGGAGCATCACTTTTGTGTAGGCGTTAGGGTTATGAGTGGTGGCTATTCTGATCTCATTGCCCTAGAGTATTTTCTGATATATATTTTGGAGGATCTAAATGTTTAAAACTAGTTTTTTCGAAAGGCACCTATGCTATATATTATGATTATATTCAAAGTTAATATGTGTGTAATTTTATTTCAGAGGATCTATAATTTTGAACCGTGTGTGGTGAAGCTGTTAGTTTATTTAAACTTTAAAAGATAAAAATTTATAGGTATTTTAAGAGAAAAATGTTTTGTTGTGTTATATTCGAGAAATTGTTTTGATAATAAAATATGTTGTCGCTATAAACAATCGGGACATTACAATTTCTATATCATCTTCCTCTCCATTTCAAGATCATAGAAGCTCACCTTCAACCAAGGACTCACGGAGGTCATTTTAGAAGTTAATAAAGGAATTTAGTTGTGTTGTAATACCTTTCATCTCAATAATTCCCTCTTTACCTCTATTTTAGATTGATGCTAGGAATAACAATATTTCTTGTATTATCCATACTTATTATTTTGGTAGTTATGTTATGCTTGTATGTGATATGTTGAATCAGAGTGTGTTAATGTTATCTCAATGTTGTAGTTTATACGCATATAACTTGTGCTAACTTAGTGATATAGCAATAGTCTCTAAGTGGACTTGTTTCATTCAAATGGATGGAGTAAATTAAATAACTTAACATATAAAGTTATGTATGTCCATAGGATAAATAAATTGGTTTTAAAGAAACATGGTTGTACCTAATGGAAACTAGACATAGATTTACCTTAGAGATAATCATACTGAAAGTATTGACAAATACCCCAATTTTGTCTCATCCACTAATGTAAATAGAGTTACCTTAGAGATAATCATACTGAAAGTATTGACAAATACCCCAATTTTGTCTCATCCACTATTGTTGTAGCATTGTCGTAATATAACATCCAAAATATTATCTTTTGGATGAATTGTTTCCCCAATTGCTTTTCAGCATTACAAATTACTCTTCCATCTTTTAATCAATATTTTCACCTTACAAAACCTCTATTTTAATTTCATGTTATAAACTCAAAATGTTTATCTTTATTACTTGTTACTATATTTTATTTCATTACCATATTGCTTAGTGTTTTAGTTTTGTTGTTCCTGTTATTACTTACATGTTTGTTGGTTTTTGAGCAAATTTACATTCCAAATTATGGAACAATGTTATTTTGACTTTATGCTAACAAAAGATGCTCAACCACAATATTTCAACTATTATTTTCATGGAGGGGAATATTGAACGTGATATAATGAGTCAAACTTAATGCCCATGGAAACACAAAATGTGGAGTATTCCTTGGGAAGTTTTCTTTCCAAGTCATATATGTAGAACAATAAACACATGAAAGGAGGGGCTTGAATTGTGCTTCTTATTTAAAATCTTTTTTCCTTGGTTACACTAAAGTAAAGAAAGAAGAGTTTGTAATCGACTAAATCACCACAGTTTATCTTGGTTCACCACCAACATGGTAGCTATGTCCAATCCATTCCACCTGAAGGATTTAATCCAATAATTCACCACAGAATCAAACTTACACTTGAACACCTACTAGTCGCACTGACTGTGTTCAATCTTCTCAACCTTCTAGCATAGTATAGTCAAGTTGTTGAGGAAGGAAGCCACTACTATGCTAGGTTACAAAAGAAAAGGTTTGGGTGTTTCCCGAATTAGCTCTCACAGGGGAGTGATTACAAATTTGTTCCTTCAGACACTTTTCTCAGCACTAAAGTGAGAAGGAATGATTATGAGCAAGAGTGCATATGTGCTTATAGCTTGTTTGTTTCTTGTCTTTCCAGTGAAGAATGCATTTCCTTTTATAGAGATCAATTAGGGTTTCTGGACGTTTCATATCATATCTTTTGAGATTGATCTGCCATAGAAAATTTCCAGAACGGTTCTTGTAATTAATTCAACGTATCTTGTTAAAAACACTTGGGAAGCAGAGGATACGATGATCAGAGCATGTTTTAAGATCTTCAAACAAGTATCAGATTCAGGAAGTTCATCAGAGGATGCAAAAATATTTTGTCTTCTTTGAAGCATTGACCTTCATCAGAGCGTTGACTTTAATTCAGAGCATAAAACATAAATCAGAGTTGGACAATTAGATGCTTGAAATAATGATGTGATTATAGAGGCAGACGATCACTTGCTTGTTAAGCTTATTAGAGGCAAACAAACAAAGCATATCTGTGTTAAGTAGGGGAAACTAAATAATAACATATTTGTATTTCCATATTCACCATAACTAGATCAATGGTTGTGTTATCGGAGTGAGCCAAGACAAAGCGTCACATCGCGTCACTAGAGGCGCGTGTTAGAGCGTTTGCATATGAATCAGACAAATAAAGTGAAGCGAAGTCTTGTTGCTCTTTTCTGTCCGTCCAATCACTAAAGAATATGACATAAGATTCTATATAATTCACATGATCTGAAACCTGCACACTTAATCAAAATGTTAGTGCATTAAATTATTCTCATAAACTGATTTTGTTATCATCAAAGCAAGTAAGGGTCATAATTATCTAAATTAACTTGGTTCTAACAATATACTCAAGCCCAATATGAATAATTCTGTGGGATATTCAAGTATGTCTTAGTTCAATTCATTAAGTTTGCCGATAGGGTTAATGTAAACAATCAAAAGTGAAATAAAGAGTTTCGTGTCTCTTGCAAGAATATATAGGCTCCCAATAAGACAATTCTGGAGCATCTAATTGACGAACATCATTTTGAAGAAGTGGTTGAGAAAGAGAATGAATCTCACGGGAGTCTCAAAGATGTTTTAGTTCCATTCAATGAGAATACCTACTAGTTCAATGAAAGTATTCAAGTGATTAATGGAGTCTCTCTAGTCTCATGTAGGAATATTGAGGATCACATTAAGAAAATTGTGGAACATTTAAAAGAAGAAAGCTAGAGTGAATAAGTGTTTGAACAAGAATAAGAGAGTGTAGAGTTGGAAATTGAACAATGTTTTGTTTGTAGTCGAAGAAAAAGCATAAAAAAGTGTAGTACTTGTAGTAGTAGTAGTAAAAAAAACCATAAAAAGAAAAATTGTGAGATTGAAAAAAGACCAAGTGTAAGGCGTAGAGAGATTCATGTGAAGATTGAGACTAAACTTTTGGCGTTTTATGTATAGAACATGTTACTCAAGCAAATGCTTGCAACGAACTCTAGAAGATGGTTGGATAAAGTTCTACCTTTTAAAACAATTTTCCAATGCTTTTGAGTCATGTAGAGGAAAATACTTACGACGCATGTATGAATCGTGTACAAAAGTATATTAGAATTTGTATTTGAAAGTTTGATGGTATTGAAATCAACTAACAAAAACAGTGACAATTTGCATAAGAAAAACATAACTTGAATGGAGGTTTTTGAAATATTTTGGCTTCACTTAAATTTGTGAAGATCTTTAAAACACTTAATTAAATCACAATCAATATAAACACATAGAAATCAGAATTTTCGGTATGAATCAAAACTAAGAATTTGAGAACAATGTAAAACAAAATTTTCACTCAATAGTTGAAATCAAGATATGATTAAAAAACAAAAACATCTAATGTCATAATCTTTCTACCAATCATAACACAAAACATAAAATTCACCATGAAACACCGATACCAACAAATCAATTAACACAATAAATGCCATAAATAAAAAAAGTGAGAGAAAGAGAGAATCACACGGTGATGTATACTAGTTCCTCTACTTTGTCCTCACATGTAGAGTTTAGTCCCCATGCACATGCACACAATTTCCTTCTTCCTAAAAGCTTTTGAAGTAGTTTCTTGGAACAATTTCTCCAAAAATTATGAACCCCTATCTTCAAGATGAAGATCCGACTTTTATTGTTACAAGATAGAACCTAGAAACAGTACCTCTCTAGAATCTTGAAGATGTACGCTCTTATGTCTTTTAATGTGACATCCACTAATATCCCTTTGATGCTCCGCGTATGGATTAGACACCCCAACAAACGATATAACCTTGATGTAGTTTCTTGCAATAATTCTCAATTTCACATGCAACTTGAACAAGAAAGAATTTTCAATCTATGTTATGATCTTGAATTCATGAGCTTGTGGAATTGGTCAAAGTAGTCTTAGGTTTTGAGATGTTTTGGGATGCTTATATATCATGCATGAAACAGATTGGCCAAAATAAAACATTTCCCCAAAGAAATAACAAATTTGTAACTACCTAACTTCAAAGAAATCAACTTACATATCTCTATAAGTCGACCCCCAAAACCATATATTTTGAGGTGAGTCAACTTACATATCATGTGAGATGATTCACATGTCTGGGATAACAAAAATAGAGTTTTTGATGTCTGTAAGCCTATTCTTAAGTCATTATGCCATTTTACAAAGTTAAAAGTCACTTACAAAATATTTTTTATTGTAATTGAAAGAGTGTCAATGCAATATGAACATGCTATAAAGTTTATGCATGCTAAAGCAACTTGCAACAACGTTTTATGCATGCCAATCATTCTTTTACATAAACTCTTTCTAATTCAAGTAGCATTTCCAAGAGATTGAGAATAAGTATCATCAAAAGAATGCACACATCATTTAATCTAGACTAACTTAGTTTGACATCACACAAAACAATAAGTCTAAACTAACTAGGAGGCTCTTACAGTTACAATCTCCTCATTTTTATGTTGGCAAAACTTTGAGACATTGTTGATGAAATTCTCTCAATTTGTTGGACGAAAAAAGATGAATGAACTTTAAATTTGAAACAAATTTTGCAAATTTCTTTCTCCACATTTGACATTATCAAAAACAAAATAAACACCACAAAATTTGCAATAATGAGTTGTTCTTGCGCAAAACAAATAACCAACATCTACCTTAAACTACCATACAATTCAAGCTTTACAAAAATGAGTTGGAACGGATAAAACATAAAAAGAAAAAAGATGAAATCAGCCAAATCATAACACATACAAAAGGCAAGATTTGTAACACCCCAATATTTTCATATATATATATATATATATATATATTACATGTATCTTTTTAGTAATTGTCATGATGATTTATTTAATTAAAAATTTATTTTATGTGTAAAGAAATTAAATTAAATTTTATCACCTTGTATTTTAGTTGAATAATTATAATCTTTATTTTTATTTAATTGTTTTGGCCTGACAATCACATCAGAACGATTTATGACACGATTATTTTCTAAATGAACTTTTGTGTATTTTGTTCATTTGATTAATTTCGATAATCATGAAATTGATGTGTTAGATATATTGGTTTCATTTTGTTATATGTGACTTGCGGTGATATTTTTGTATTGTTTGCTTTATTTTAATTGATGAAAATATTAGTTGAACTATTTCATTAAATTAGAATGTATAGAAGTTATATTATTTGTTAGTTTTATTTTGGACCAAATCAATACTCGGCCTAGGAGATAGTAGAGTGGTGAGACCCATAACTCTTGTATGAGTGTTTTTGCTTGAAATTATTTTTGGCCATTACATCTTTAGTATAAAAATAAGTGACTTGACTTATTCCTTTTACTCTCATGACAAGATGTTATGACAATTCATGGGGTTGTCTTGGCATAACGTAGACTTTATGTCCTTGTCTCAACCATTTAAGAGAGGTGAGAATGTACATTATCTCATTCTCGACATCATGCACCCACTTCTCTCTCCTCCTTACTACATTTAGGGGCCATTTGATAGACATGATAAGAGATAAATTAGGAATAAGTTATCATATCATATCTGAACCAGTATTTGATGAACCAACATGATATGATAAGTTAATCCAGAATTTTATCATATTCTACCTCTCTAGTTGAAATTTTTATTTTGAATATGAGCTAGGTTAGAAACCAGCATGATAGGATCAAAACAATAGTTTACTCAATTACCCTTACAAAATATAATTTAAAATATAAATTGAATTTTATTAAAATATGCATATAAATTTTTTTTATAAAATATAATATAAAAATGTAAATCAAATCATATAAAAAAATAATTAATAGAATTTGATATTCAACTTAAAAATGAAATATTAATAATTAATTTAATTTTTTTTATTATTTTACACAAAGGTAGTTTTGTCCTTTTTTTTATAATTTAATAAAGTAATATTCACAATTATAAAAATATGAAAGTTAATTGAAATTTCAAAATAAATATAATTTGTTTACAAAATATTCTTGCCATTTACATATAATATATATCATATCTTTATTTACATTCTATAAATAAAATATAATTATTTAGTTACTCAAGATTTTACTTTTAAAATTTAAAATTTTTATTTAGTAGAGTCAATGGATAGTTTTAATATAAAATTATTTCATTACTTATTTAATTGTTTTGTGAATTTATAATATTTAAAATATAATAACTTAATTTTAAAATAATAATAATATGTAATGGTTCACAATGGTAATTTTGTTATTTAAATATAATATATATTATATCATATCATGATGAGATGTGTATCAAATACATGACAAAATAAAATGTTATCATGTTGGTTATCATGTGTGTATCAAACACATGATATGATCATGTTGAAGGTGCAAATATGAGAAGGGGGGTTGAATTGTGTGTGCCAATGTTGATAACATTTTGATAATTTATAAATAAATTAAAAACTAGTTTGATTTTTGGTGACTTACTTGGACTAGAAACAATTGGAATCAGAGACACCAACAAATGAAAGCATAATTATTTGACACGTAGAATTATCCTGGTTCACTACTAATTATTTTCGAAGTTTTTTGTAACACCCCGAGTTTAAAACACAGCGAGAGTGTATTTTTTTTCAACCAAAATAAATAAAAGAATTTTCGAATTTAATTCAAGATAATTAAAAAGAATTTAAAATTTTAGTTTTTTCATAAATTAATACCTCTTAAGTTCCGAAGACAAGAATAATTAAATAATGACGTCATAAATATAACTAAGTAATTAAACTTTGGAAATTAATACTTTAAATATAATAAAGTTACTACAATCCAAAAATCGGCGTCAATCATCTCAAAACATTCGGCCTGCGGCCCACTAAACAGTATCAGAGTGCGGAAAAGATCAGCGGAAATGTTATACAATAATTCCCAAAATAACAATTACATTCCCGAGCTCTAAACCCTATACAACAAGTCTAAATTGATCATGCACTAAAGCTACAGTAGCAAGTGATTTCCACCGCCTCCTCTACAAGTCCCGTTCTCGCCCCAGCTGTCCGTCTCTCTGCGTTGTCCACATTTTCTCCATACGTGAAGATCAAGGAAAACTAACGACGTCTCTGTCGTTAGTGTAACCGTCGGTGGGACGGGTTTGGGTATCATCTGAGGGCAAATACCAATTTTCCACAATAATAGTAAAGGGTCACCGACTGAAATTAACAAATACCACATAGCATTTATGTCAACAATAATAAGTATATTCATAACATATTTCAATGTTCATGACAATATGAATGAATAAATATGCTCACTAATTAAAATATATGATATTGACATTTTTGAAAAAACACAAACAGTTTAACATATAAGTCATGTTGCAAGCACAAATACATTCAACAAAAACACAACAACTCATTCAACATTTAGAGTTCATAAGTTACTTGCACACAACTATTTCCACCCGTCAACATCATATGCAATCATAATTCACCGGTCGACCACCCCATGCAATATGTATATGCCAATGTTCATAATTTCTTGAAATAACCAAGGTGCAGTCGCTCACAGACCAGCACATGTGCAGTCTCTCACGGACCAACACGATTTATATA
This sequence comes from Cicer cuneatum, assembly GCA_037974295.1. Classification (NCBI taxonomy): domain Eukaryota; kingdom Viridiplantae; phylum Streptophyta; class Magnoliopsida; order Fabales; family Fabaceae; genus Cicer; species Cicer cuneatum. Next base: position 23,086,290 of record JBBPBO010000003.1, read on the forward strand.
AGTTAGACTTTAATGGCCAACATGAGCATGGTGCATTCCCTCACAGATCAGCACCAGTGCAGTCGCTCATAGATCAGCACTCGTGCAGTCGCTCACAGACTAGCACGTTTTACGCATACCAAGGTACAGTCTTTCACAGACCAGTACCAGTGGAGTCGCTCAGAGACTAGCACTCGTGCAGTCGCTCACAGACCAGCACGTTTTACACATACCAAGGTACAGTCGCTCACAGACCAGCACTCGTGCAGTCGCTCACAGACCAGCACGTTTCACGTATGTTAGCCTCTCACAGGCCAGAACATACAGAAGTTAAATCCTCGCACGGATAGAATGGACCACCACGAACACGTGACCATTCCGTAGCCCATCACGGTGGTTACTACTTAACTTCGCGGCCCATCACGGTTACCGCATTACTCTGTGGCCCCATCGCGGTCACCACCTGACTATGAAATGCATGGACATGCAATGTTTTCTCTTCACTGAAAACAGTATGCAGATACCAACTTAAAGTTCAGCCCCTCCATCACCACCTCAACCATCTCAAACCATATCAATAATTCTATTATCACCACATCAACACATAAATTCAAGAATCTCATTATCACCACCTTAAACCATCTCAAAAATTCCATTTTAATTCATCACAAGCCTTTCCAATGTTTCCCCAACTCTTAAAGTTCATAACAAATGCTTAAAACTGGAATTTTTGAAAAAAAAACCAATCTGTATTCGAATACAGCTTCCTTGTATTCGAATACAGAAGCTAAAATAGTGTAAAATCAACACTCTATATTCGAATATAGCTTCCTTGTATTCGAATACAGAAGCTAAAACAGTGCAAAATCAACATTTTTCACCACATCAATAAAAATCTCAAGAACCTCATCATCACCACTTTAAACTATCTCAAAAACTCCATTTTAATTTATCACAAGCCTTCCCAATGTTTCCCAACTCTTTAAGTTCATAAAACAATGTTTAAAACTTGAATTTCTGAAGAAAAAAAACTAATATGTATTCGAATACAGAAGCTAAAATAGTGAAAAATTAGCATTCTGTATTCGAATACGAGGATGTTGTATTCGAATACAGATGCGAATACAGTGGCAAAATGACAATCCTGTATTCGAATACGACAGGGTCGTAGCTAAATACAGATGCTAAGTCAGAAGCAAAAAACCCTTATCTGTATTCGAATACAGAGGTCCATATTCGAAAACAAGTTCAAAAATTTGAATAAAATAGAAGTTTTACAGGCTGTATTTGGATACACTCATGCCGTATTCGAATACACCTTCGAATTCAGTGAAATTTTCCAGAAAACTTCAACACATTTTCAAACTTTTTTCTTTGAAAAACCAACACAACACCAAAACAGATTCACCACTCTTTGGAACCACAAAACTTAGAGTTTTTCTCAGTACTTATAAATGTTTCTACTCATCAACACAAAAACAACAGATTTTCAAAACACCTCCACCCATTTTAAAAATCCTTTTTTCTTAAAAACCACCATCAACACAACAACAGCAGATTTTTCCAGAACACCTTCAACCATTTTAAAAATCCTTTTTTCTTTTGAAAAACCCCTATCAACATCAGATTGTTAACAAACACAGCAGAAACCATGTTTGTTAACAACACAACAGAAAAACAGAATCACCAAAACCAGAATAACATCACAGTTTTCTTTATTCATCCAAACAGAAAGTCAACCACAAAACAGTGTAGCACAAACCACTCATGCATTTGGATCATCCCCAAAACAACATGCAAGGCATTTTTTAGCTTTCCCACACAAACAAAACAACATTAATGTATCCACCAAAACAGCAAACATCACAGATCATTAAAACATCAACATAATGCATTTTTCACATTTTATAACAACATGCACAACAGTTTCAGTTTTCAAACCAGAAACTCAAATATAATCACACATCACTCATGCATTTACAACCCTAAAATACAATCTAGAAAGTGAAAGGTGCCCCTTACCTCTGTTACATTTCCTGCGCTCGTTTATGCTACCACGTCAATATCGGCGAAACTCCCATTTGCGTTCGCCGCTATGAAAGTTAGTTCCCTAGCTCCGTAACGTTGAGGGGAACAACTTTTGTACTGGACATTTTCTGGTTTGGTGCTTGGATTTCCAAGTAATCTCACTTTTGAGGATGCTTTTTTTTTTCTACCAATAGAAAACAGAATGGGGAGAGGAAGAAGAAGGGTACTGTCGCATGCAGTAAGGAAGGAGGGAAAATGTTTTCTGCCTTCTTTCCTTGCCTCTCACTCATATATATAGGCATATATGTGTGCCACCTCATCCAACAATAATATTATAATATTGCTTGATAATGTACTTAACCACTCTCGTCGTAATTAACAGATACATCTTAATTAACTGCCGATAGTTAATTACTCGTAATTAAATTTAATTTATCCTTCATCCAATAATTTTAATTCAACCTCCAAAATAAATATTTATATATATATATTTACACAAAATATACATATATTAAATATTTTACAATTATTCCCCAAAATACACTTAATATTAAATCCATAATTTAATTTTAAATTTAAGGGTCTTACATTTTTCTTCTTCAGGCTTGAGTATCTATTTATAGTTAAAATTTGTGCTTTGATTTGGTCCTTGTTTAATTCTTAATTGTATTTTGTTCAGATTGCATTTGTAAATTCTTCAAATTGATTCTGTTCCTTTTTTTGTTTAGATTGAGATTGTAAACTCTTCAGATTAATTCTGTTCGTAATATGTTGTAGATAAATCTTGATCAAATCTTTTACAAATCTTGACCATATCTTATTTCATACTCTTTGAAGTCAAATATATTGTTCTCATAAAATACTTTTGTTAACATCAAAACACTAGATGTAAAACCAACTTGGTTCCAACAAATGTTTATCCTTTCACTATTCTGACATATATTATCCTATCTTTATCCAGTTTTATATCCTATCACGTCTTTTTCTATCCAACTTTATATCTTATCGCGTCTCATTATATCCAGCTTTAATTCATTACCAACTTTAATTCATTTTTGAAATAAAGGTTACAAATTTAATTATGAGTTTAATTTTTTTGTGTGCAATTAAGAGAGGATAAAAAAAAAGACTCTTCTCCTTTGTTATATCTCATGCCTTCCTCTCTCTTAAACCAAGATTATGATTTTATTTTAATTCTCTACAAAAAGAATTCTAGGCAATTTTTAATTTCATAACTATTAGAAAAAAATTAAAAGGAGTAGTGTGACACCCTCCAATATATGATGAACTCTACAAATTAATTCTAATTAACTCATACACATAAGTACACGTAATTTCAATTGGCTTTATAACATCCAAATAAATTTTTTTTAAAAAGGAAGAGAAACACTAACCGAGTGGTAGCATAATTTTGGAATTAAGTGCACTTCAATTTTAGACAAAGAAATCAATGGCAATATTGCAACGTAACCAGCTATTGAAATCTTTCCTTATTTTAACAATCTCATGACTCCTCCCTTTGTTCATAAATTTCCCTTAGGCCCACTTGCTCTCACACCTATTCATCACTCATACACTCTCAAAATAATTTTCTAAGTCTATTAAGTAAATCCCAATATCTCTCTCGATTGAATTCATCCTTGCCTTGTGAACTATTTCTCGCGGGAATTTGGAGGTGTTAAGAAAGAAAACGCCTAAGGTAAGAGCTTTTTTCCATGTAAAGTTAAGCTAGATATTAAGTTAGAGGTCTATAAGATATTGATATGATATCTTGGTCTTAAAAGAAAAAGGTTGATTTTATGTTTGTCGTAAGGAATTTAACTATAATGTTTGGATGATTTTTTTTGAGTAATATGTTTGTTTTAATGAACTTAATTATAAAGTTCTATTTTTATTATTATAACCTGAAAAATATGTTTGATGTGAAAATATTTAATGTAAAGTTGCGTCTTACGTGTCTTAGTGTACTTAATTATAAATTTTTAATTTTTATTACAATATCATTAACACTATGTTTATTATGATGTATTTTATTTAAAGTCTTGACTTTTTGAGTATTTTAATTTTAAAAGTTTGACTTTTATGAACAATATACGTATCTTGAGAAAATTGATGAAAAATTTATATTTTTAAATTATGACAATAAGAGAAAATTGATTATTGAAATGCATTAGTGTATTGTTTGACTTTTATGCTTAAAAGAGTAGTAATAGAAAAAAATTTATAGTGAAAGGAATAAAATTTCTATTTTATGTGTTCTTGGTGATATGAGTTTTAATTTTTATCAACGACATGTAGACAAATCAAATTTTATGGATTACTAAAATGAAAGCCGTAATTTTGAGATATTTATTCAAGTGCATATGTATTCCATATTTGAGATGTTGAAGTTATTGAGTCTTGACTATGAGCATCCATCAGAATATAAATTTGATGTGATATGTGATTAAAAATTTAATCTTGAATATTTTATCTTTGTGGTTGTCTAAGTGGCCGGTGATTTATGTTTTGAAACATTGTTCTCTTTGTGGTTGCCTAATTGGCTGATGATTTGTGTTATGAAACTTTTATCTTTGTGGTCGCTTAAGTGGCTGGTGATTTGTGTTTTGATCATTTTATCTTTTTAGTTACCTAAGTGGATGGTGACATGTACCTTTGATGATCATTATCGTTATCATGACATGTCATATGCATCTTTGTCGACGCCTTACTGGCTGGTTTAATTTTTCCCATTCGTATGAGTGATTTATGTGTGGATGCCTTAGTGGCTGATTATATCTGAATCATATATTTTAGAAGCATGCATAACTTGAATACATTTCATTGTTACTTTTATTTTAATCTAATTATGTGTTCTAGGTGAGTTGTTACTTGAGTTATGTAGGCACATTTTATGACTTGATACATCTTTGCGAATTATTCGGAAAAATCAACTTCTTTAAATCTTTTATTACAAAAAGATTTTATATTTATATTTTAAGGGAAAAAGGGGGCTTTTACTTGAACTGACCGCTTATACCAACATTTAGGTACTAACGATCGAAGAGTTGCATGAATGATATTTGGTTGGGGCATGCGCATGGGAAAAAAAGGGACGTTTACTTGAAAATAATGTTTGTATTGATAAAACCGATGTGATATATTTTTAAAGTTTAATTAATTTTCATCGTTAACTTGAAAATAATGTTTGTATTGATAAAACCGATGTGATATATTTTTAAAGTTTAATTAATTTTCATCGTTAACTTTAAATAGAAATGCGGAGGTGAGGTTCCTTTCGCTTGGAAAAAATTGAATCAGTCAACCTTGTTTCTCTTGAATTTCACCTAAAGAGAATTTGATTTATTTTTGGATGTAAATGAATATTTTTCTAACAATTAGCAAATTATTATCTTTGCAAAAAAAAAAAAATAATAATATCTAATAAATTGTGTTATGTTCTTTTACCAAAATGATATCAAGTTATTTTCTAACGAAACTTTTATTTATTACATTATGAACTACTCCTAAAAAAAAATTATTGAAGCAAAACAAATATCTTTAAGTAATGTTTTGGATAAAAATCTGGGGCGTTGCATTTAACATCACAATCAAAACACTAACATAAAAGCAAAATATTTAAAATGCACATTACAAGCTATATTGATAAGATCGTAAAAACAAATCTAGATAGAATATCAAAGTAAGATTAATATAACTGACAAAAATAACATGTCCGGAGAAAGAATACCTAGAATAATAACTAGAATAAACTAGTTGAAGAAACTACATAAAAACACTAAGAGTTGAGATATTAAACACATTTTGTTCAACTATCAAAACATAAAACATATATTTCACTCATATCACATATGAGACATTATGTTCTATATTGAAAACAACTAATACAAAAATAAAGTATACTTACATAAAGTAATTCAACAATTAAAAAGTTAAGAGACACACCTTTGTGTAAAGCTTCTGAACTAATTACAACAAAACTTTATATAATTTTAAATTCTACCTTTGTTTCATTTTACATAAGTCACCCTTCAACTGTTTTGAGCATTTTTTTTCAATTGTTGCTTGATGTTCTAAATCATACCTACAAAACAATAAAGTGAAATTTATAGTTCAACTTCAAATTTAGAAAATCTCTTCAACATAATACTATTACTTTCTAATGTAACATTTTTTTCACATGGTTATGATTCATGACAGTATTGTACTTTTTGTGTAACTTCATGAGGCAACTTTAAAGCTTTTGATAATCCTTTTCAAGTCTAGTAATCTGAATATCTATGTTTAAAATAATTCTTCTTCTTGAAGGTGAAAAAGCACCAAGAAACGAAGGGTTTGAATTGTGTTTATATTTAAAAACATTTTTGTGAAAAACAAATTCTAATTAGAATACTAAAAACAATATTAATCAAAAGTAAGAAGATAAGGAAGAGAGATCACAAAACCAATTTATCCTAGTTCACCACCAACACAGTAGCTACGTCCAGTCCCTTCACAAAGAAATATCTAATCCACAAAATCAATATGATTTTCACATGCACTAGAACATCTACTGCTGAATTAAGTTACAAATACTAGGAATTGAAGTCTTTAAGGGTGACTCTTACAAAAGGGTGTTAGTGCAAAAGGCTTTTTAGCTACAATGTCTTGTCGATGATTTGATGATAACAAAAACAAACAAATAAAGAACAATTATTCCCTAACTATATTTGCTAAGTGTGCAGATTAAGTTAGAAGAAAAAGATTTATATTAATGACTATCTATGTTAAAGTAGCATAAATTACAAGTAAATTAAAGATAATAATATAAGGGTTTCTAAATACAGAGAATATTATCACCTAATAAACAAGTAATTATGTCTACTAATAAAGCATATCATAATAAAGCAGTAAGAAGTATCACATTTTGTGGTTTGAGTCTAACGCTACAAGTATGCGTTATGATATAAGTTAGATCCTTTGATGAAAAAGGAAAATAGAATCTACTAAACAATGTTATCAATGAATCTAAAGATGTTAAAGTATTGTCTGACTCTGGTGAAAGCGCTCTAACAAGCACATATAGTGATGTGAGCAAAACTCGATTTCAGATTGACTCTGATAATGCAAGCAATTCTCTAGTTTTGGTGACTCTAGAAAATACATGATATGTTCTGTTTCAAATTCCTCTATTTAATGTAATTATGCTTTGTTCGTCTTCCTCTCATAAGCTTGACCATCAAGTGATTGTCGACCTCTGATGATCACATCATCACATCAAGTATCTGGTCGTCTGACTCTGATTCATGATGTAAGCTCCAGAAAAAGTCAATGCTCTAACGAAATTCAATGCTTCAAAGAAGACAAAGGATTTGCGCTTGCTCTGATGAACATCCTAAATTTGCTACTTGTCTGAAGGTGTTTAACACATGCTCTGATCTTGGTATCCTCTATTTCCCTTTCCTCATACAAAGATACGCATAATCATTGATGAAGATATATATGGATACATATTAAAGATTGATTTGCCTTAAATGGTGATTTAAGATCTCCAACAGTAATATTTTCAACCGACTCTTCATCTATCTATTTTAGAAGAACTCACTCAGTTAATAAAGAGAATGAGAGATAGAATGAAAAAGGCAATGTGTTAAGAAGAAATTCGGAAAAGGCCAAGAACACATCAAAAGAAATGTATGAATGGAAAATCCTCGCAATAGAGAGTTATTAGAATTAGAGTAAATTAGTCAAAGTGTTCTTACACACTTGTACTGATATAGGACATCATATGTAACATCCTCTCAATGAGAGTTAGAATCCTAGAAACAAACTTTGTGTCAATTCACACACAAACTAGAACTTATGTAAATCAGCCCAATAGTGGCAACAACTCTCTCACCACTAGAGGTACCTGAAAAGGTACAAAAACTCTCATGAACCTCAACAACATGTTATCATAAAGTTGAAGAAGTTCTTACGATGACATCCTGAAGAGGCTAGTGAAAAATACGCAAAGCCTAAAGAGGCAGAGTAAAGAATACTTGTATGCTATTAATTGAAATAGTGGATTAAGTCATTGACTCTACTGACGTAAAATCTCTTTGTGATTGGAAGGCTTGGTGTAGCAACACTAGTATAAAAATACAAGTGTTTCCTTTATCTCTTCATATTTCTCTCATCTTAGGTCTTTATGATTCAACCTTTCAGACTAAACCTATTTTATACAAGAAAGTGGAATATGTTGATAAAGAACAATTATGTAAGGCAATCCAAGTATCTTTCAGAAAAAGCAAAACACAATTAAAACCCCTCTTTCTTGTGTTTTCCAGCACCTTCAATTGGCATCAGAGCTCGGTATCTTGATATAGCACTTTACTGTGTAAGAGTAAAGATCCCTTAGTGTTGGAAATACTAGGGAAATGGTCTGAAATAATGTATGCTTTTGGATCAATCATGTTTTCTCTTTCTTATTTTTTTTTTAATTTCTTTCAAAACTTGGATTGACTAAGACTATTCCAAGAACTGTAATTGTTATCTGAAAAATGGATGGAATGCTTTAGCAAAACATCTATTACTCAAATATCAATTTCATCTCATTTCCAAGGTTTTTTGAAAAATTATTTTATCTACTTATGGGCAAGGGTATTCGTGTTAATGTTGTTCTTATGCAATTCACTTTTCAATGATATTTTGAGTAGTAAAACAGAATCTCTGTATTGAGAGAAATGAATACACAAATAGGAGAATAGACACGAAAAAGGATTTTTAATGTGTCCCTTGAAACAAAATAAACATCTCAAAATCATATCTATATGAGAGATATTATCTTAGATTAGAATTATCTAAGGAAATACTTCACCATGTGGTTTGTTTTTTCAAACAGACTGAAATTTTGTGTCTCTTTTTCTATAATCAGTTTATATATGTTCTGAAAATTCTTTCAATTCTATTCTGACTTTTTGTTGTGTCTCTTGAAACTCTTCAATGAAAAATTGGACAAAACTCATATGCTTCTATAAAGCACAGTGGTATTAGTGGATACAACAAAATTGTTAGTGCAAAGTAATGGAAACATTATAACGCATTTAAACAAAAAATCTAACCAGTCAGGGATAAGTTTTCTAAAAATGTATGTTCCAATGTGCAGGTAACCCTTTAGAAGAAATGGTGAGTAATGCAATCTCTATCTCAATACCATATTTTGGGAACGTTGAATGGAAATAAGTCGAAGATCCACGTCATAACAAAAATGATGAATTTGAAATAATTATGAATCAAAACTATCTTTAAAGAAGCCTGAACTGCAAGTAAAGGACAAAAACACAGTTATGGAAGACCATAACATGATCTCTCCTCTAGAGAATTTTGTTCAACAAATAAGTTTAAATATATCATCATCTGGTCAAACTCATGGTCATCTCAAAACCTAAAATGTGAAGGTGCAAACACGAGAAGGGGGGGGTTGAATTGTGTTTGACTTAACTTGAATATTTTTCCTGTTTTAATACTTTCAAAACAAAACTTGATGTATAATTAAAACAGAGTTAGCAGCGGATAAAAAAAAACTCACAGATTTTATACTGGTTCACCGTTAACGAGGCTACGTCCAGTCCCTTCGCCTTGAAGGATTTCACTAATTCAACCTTGAATTACAACCTTGCTACTGACCCTCCAAGTCAGTCTTCTCAAATAGTATAAAAATCCTAGACTTCTTTGAGGAAAAACAACTCCTGTTCTTCAGCCAATCTGACACCCCATATTGTAGAAGAATTCACATCACTATGAATCTAATTGCTAAGTACCTTGCTACCCTTTCTGAATCCCTCAGTTTGTAGACTCTACTTCAACAACTTAGATACAACCCTATCTAATTGCCAAGTAACCTGCTACCTCTACTGACTCCCTCAGATTGTAGACTCTACTTCAACAACTTAGATTTGCCACAGTGGAAAGAAAATAACCGAGTACTTGCTTCTTGAAAGCTGAAACTCACAATTGACTTATATGAAAATTTGAGAGTGGTTGCTTTGGAAGTGTATGACTCTTTTGTGATTTTCGATTCTTAAGTATTCTGCCTTGAGCCTCCTTTTATAGATGCAGATTTGGGCCTCTTCCAATGCTTAAATTCGAGCTGAATCTTGCTGGATTCTCTGTAAAAATAACTTGACCAATTGGGCTTCATATAAATAAAAAACATATCTTCAGATTTCCTTTCAAAATAACTGGCCAATTAAATCAGTTAGTTCCTTTCCGCCACAGCTCATGAATTCCACAACACCTCACTTTATTTTTGTAACAAATCTTTTCAATCCTTTGATCAAAATAAATTAAATTCTCCACCGTATAAATTTCCTGATTAAATCTACACCCTTGGATCTTCATGCGATATTCCACAACTGGACCAGCCGAATTGATATGCTGTGATCCTATGATTTTGGCCATTCCTGAACCACTCTTCCTAACCTTCTGATCTTCTGATTTCAGCCTTCCCCGGACGCGCACCTGATATGCTAAAATCCTCTGAATTCGGCCTTTGCTAGACTACACAGTCTGTCCCTCTGATTTCGGCCACCACTGGGCCATGGTATGATTTTCTAATCTGGACCATCACTGGACCAAATAATTATTTCTTAACTTGAACAAAAAATATTTCAGTCTGGACATTTTTCCTTTAATTTTGGACCAGGTCTGGATTGATTCTGGAACTCATTTCTTTTGGTTTGGACTTAGTTCCATGCCCTGAATCATGCTATCTTATGGTCTGGGCCAAATCTGGATTGATCCTCTTGTTCTGGACTCATAAACATACCTTCTGGTCAAGTCTGGAACAAGTCTGGACTGTGTAATTTTTCACTGGCAGGCCATCTTCTGGTTAGAATAACTTCAGGAATAAAATTGATATTTGATTCCTGTTTGTCTGGAACAACTCTCCTTCTGGCAGGCTTTCCAATGGTATGATCCATGTTTCATTCTAATTTTTATTCCTTCTGATCTGGGCCATCAAAGATATCTTCTGGTCATGTTTTGACATTCCTGGAGTATCTTCTGGTCATTCCAGAATTCATTTTTCTAGAATCCTTTGATCACTGCTTCTGATTCCTTCAGTTTCTGGGGCATTTAACTTAATAATTCAAAGTACAAAATAAGTTTACATAGAGTACATTTGTAAGCATCAAAATCTAGCTTTGATTTGTTAAGATCAAGCTTCTTGTTATCACAGTAAATATTAAATAATAATTGTACTTACAGCAAGATGTAGCCTCAGGTTTACTTTGAAAATCCTCTTGCTTCTGATTTTCAGATTCCTAATCTATATGTTCTGAGATTACATGGTTTGGATGAGGGAATTTGAATTCCCTTCCAGGTTGGTAGTCTTGATGAATCTTACTGGAGTGTTTGAAGAACTCTCCTGATTCTGATATTTCTGCTTTGGCTCATACACCATATTCCTCTGGTGATTCTGGAACTTATGGTGATTCTGATAATCATACTTATTTTGATAATTAAAGTAGTTCTGATGATCATACCTCAACCTTTGATATTGATACCTGTTCAGGTTCTGGTTTTGGTATTGATTCTGATTCTGGTTCCAGTGTTGATTATGGTTCTAGTTTCTGTGCCTCCAGTTCTGGTTCTGGTTCCAGTGTTGGTTCTGGTTCCAGTTCCTGTTCCTCTGATACTGGTTCTAGTTCCAGTTCTGGTTCCAGTTCTTGTTCTGATTCGAGTGATATCTATGATTTTTCCTGTTCCTCCTATAATTCTGGTTCTGGTTCTGATTGTGTTGACCAGACCTTCTTCCATCAGACTCATATTGCTTTTGTCTTGTTGTAGCAGGAACATAAACCTTCTTCTGCTTGTGCATTGCCAACATCCATTGTCCAGGCACCATTGTTGGTGTCTCCTTCTGGTTGCTCAGAATATCTGCAACATAGACAATTTGATCTTTTGGTACCCAGAACTGATTGGGTACAGGTTTGTTAGTTGTAAAAGCTCTCTGATCTTGTTCAGATTTTACCATTGGACAAGATAATTCAGAGTGACCTTTCTTAGCACAGACAATACATAAAACATCAGAATGAACAGTTTTAGGTTCAGTAATAATTTATGTAAAACCAAGTCCTCTTTTTCCAGAGTTACTGTTTCCATAAATCATATATGCATATTTACTTCTTTCCATTCCATTTGAAATAATGTTTTGAAAAACTTGCTCATGCATATCAGATTTACAAACAGTTTCAGAAGTGGAACAATTATTACTTTTGAGAGTTTGGTTTTCAGCTTTGAGTCTTGCAACATCAGTTTTAAAATCTTTGTTTTCAGTTGCATACTCAGAATTTCGATTCTTTAAAACTTGGACTTCTTTGGTTAGATTTTTCTTATCTTCCCTAAGAGTTTTCAGTTTTAAAGACCTTTTATTGTTTGCATTTAATAAGTCTTTTAAAGTCTCAATCAATTCAGATTTAGAGAGATTAGAAAATACCTCATCTTCTTCATCTTCTAATTCTGTTCCAGAGTCTGAGCCGTATTCAGAACTTGAGTAGGTATGAGCCATCAGAGACAGAATTGCTTCCTCTGATGTGCTTCCAGGCTTGCTTGAATGACTGCTTCGTTCATTCTTCCTTCTGCCTGCTTTCCTTCCTGAAATCATGCCTTTATGAGGACCAGAAGCATACCTGATGTGTGCCATCTTTGCTGTTTCTGCCTCTTCTTCATCAGACGATTCTTCCTCTGATTCTAATACATCCCAGGCAGCCATCAGACCTTTCTTTTTGTATCTGGAACTCTTCTTGTGCTGTTTTCCTTTTTCCAGATTTGGACATTCTTACTTGATATGTCCAGGTTCATTGCATCCATAACAGATGATGTTCTTCTTGTCAGATTCTTCCTTGCTGTTATGTTTCTTCTGGGAACCTCTCCTCTTTCTGTTTTCCCAGATCTTAACCATCTTCTTGGTTAAGTAAGCCATATCATCACAGTCACTGTCACTATCCTCTAATTTTGATACTGCCTTTGCAGCTTTCTTCTGTTTCCACTTCAGAGCCAGATTCTTCTTCTTCTTTGGTTCATCTTCTTCCAGTTCTATTTCATGAGACCTGAGTGAGCTGATCAGGTCTTCAAGCCTTAAGTTATTCAGATCCTTAGCTTCCTGTATTGCAGTAACCTTTGGTCTCCACCTTTTTGGTAAACTTCTTATAATTTTCATAACATGATCTGCAGTGGTATAGCTTTTGTTTAATACTTTTAAACCTGATACCAGAGTTTGGAATCTGCAGAACATTGTGTCAATGTCTTCATCCTCTTCCATCTTGAACAGCTCATACTTTCTGACCAATATGTTAGCCTTTGTTTGTTGAACCTGCTTGGTTCCTTCATAGGTCAGAACCAGACTATCGAATATACTCTTTGCTGTTTGTTTATTTGTGCATCTATCAAATTCCTTGAATGTGATTGCACTGACCATGATGGTTCTGGACTTGTGATGAAGTCTGTGTAGTCTGATCTAATCTAGTTTCATATCATCCAAGTCTAGTTTCTTAGTTGGATCTTCTGGATAAGTAGGTGCGGCGTATCCTCTAACTATCATCTTCCATAGTTCAGGATCTAGAGATATGACAAAACTTCTCATTCTGTCCTTCCAATACTCAAACCTTTCTCCATCAAACAGTGGTGGTCTGTTGATGTTGTTTCCCAATTCTTCTGACATATTGAACCCCTTGGACCTTTCCTCAAACACTGTTAAGTGCTCAACCCTGAGACCGAGCTCTGATGCCAATTGAAGGTGCAAACACGAGAAGGGGGGTTGAATTGTGTTTGACTTAACTTGAATACTTTTCCTGTTTTAATACTTTCAAAACAAAACTTGATGTATAATTAAAACAGAGTTAGCAGCGGATAAAAAAAAAACTCACAGATTTTATACTGGTTCACCGTTAACGAGGCTACGTCCAGTCCCTTCGCCTTGAAGGATTTCACTAATTCAACCTTGAATTACAACCTTACTACTGACCCTCCAAGTCAGTCTTCTCAAATAGTCTAACAATCCTAGACTTCTTTGAGGAAAAACAACTCCTGTTCTTCAGCCAATCTGACACCCCATATTGTAGAAGAATTCACAACACTATGAATCTAATTGCTAAGTACCTTGCTACCCTTTCTGAATCCCTCAATTTGTAGACTCTACTTCAACAACTTAGATACAACCCCATCTAATTGCCAAGTAACCTGCTACCTCTACTGACTCCCTCAGATTGTAGACTCTACTTCAACAACTTAGATTTGCCATAGTGGAAAGAAAATAACCGAGTACTTGCTTCTTGAAAGCTGAAACTCACAATTGACTTATATGAAAATTTGAGAGTGGTTGCTTTGGAAGTGTATGACTCTTTTGTGATTTTCGATTCTTAAGTATTCTGCCTTGAGCCTCCTTTTATAGATGCAGATTTGGGCCTCTTCCAATGCTTAAATTCGAGCTGAATCTTGCTGGATTCTCTGTAAAAATAACTTGACCAATTGGGCTTCATATAAATAAAAAACATATCTTCAGATTTCCTTTCAAAATAACTAGCCAATTAAATCAGTTAGTTCCTTTCCGCCACAGCTCCTGAATTCCACAACACCTCACTTTATTTTTGTAACAAATCTTTTCAATCCTTTGATCAAAATAAATTAAATTCTCCACCGTATAAATTTCCTGATTAAATCTGCACCCTTGGATCTTCATGCGATATTCCACAACTGGACCAGCCGAATTGATATGCTGTGATCCTATGATTTTGGCCATTCCTGGACCACTCTTCCTAATCCTCTGATCTTCTGATTTCGGCCTTCCCTGGACGCGCACCTGATATGCTAAAATCCTCTGAATTTGGCCTTTGCTGGACTGCACAGTCTGTCCCTCTGATTTCGGCCACCACTGGGCCATGGTCTGATTTTCTGATCTGGACCATCACTGGACCAAATAATTATTTCTGAACCATTGATCTGGAAGTCTTTACTCTGATCTGGACAGATTCTGGACTTTGGTCTGGAGCAAACTGAAATTAACTTGAACAAAAAATATTTCAGTCTGGACATTTTACCTTTAATTTTGGACCAGGTCTGGATTGATTCTGGAACTCATTTCTTTTGGTCTGGACTTATTTCCATGCCCTGAATCATGCTATCTTATGGTCTGGGCCAAATCTGGATTGATCCTCTTGTTCTGGACTCATAAACATACCTTCTGGTCAAGTCTGGAACAAGTCTGGACTGTGTAATTTTTCACTGGCAGGCCATCTTCTGGTCAGAATAACTTCTGGAATAAAATTGATATTTGATTCCTGTTTGTCTGGAACAACTCTCCTTCTGGCAGGCTTTCCAATGGTATGATCCATGTTTCATTCTAATTTTTATTCCTTCTGATCTGGGCCATCAAAGATATCTTCTGGTCATGTTTTGACATTCATGGAGTATCTTCTGGTCATTCCAAAATTCATTTTTCTGGAATCCTTTGATCACTGCTTCTGATTCCTTCAGTTTCTGGGGCATTTAACTTAATAATTCAAAGTACAAAATAAGTTTACATAGAGTACATTTATAAGCATCAAAATCCTAAGTACTTAGAACCAACTTGGTTCCAACAAAATGCACCACTTTGTCAATCTTCTAACTACAAGGTTTGAAGCCATTCCTCTGGATGTTCAAGGACAAGGTTCTTACCTCTAGTGTATTGCATGCTTGACTCATCATCTGAAACTCGTATATATGAAATCAAAGCACTAGAAAAAATGATTTCATCTGCTGATTCAGAAGGAAGATTAGAACCAAGATAACTGTTTCTGATTAGAAGATCATCTGATAGAAAAGTCTAACCAACTCTGGTAAGATAAGTGAAAGGATAAATTTTCTAAACTACTCTTGACTATCATCAGTCAGGTACTTTGCACTTTATTTCATTATTTTTTTTGCACTTGTTTGTCTTACATTATTTGCTTTGCGTGCTTGTGTTTTCCTGTTTGTCCTATCGTGTGTCTGTGTTTTCCCTTCTTTCTAAGTTCGTGTTATCATGGCCTTGTTCATACCGCTAGTGTTATTTTTTAAAATTGTTCTTTGATCATTTTTCGTTAAAATCTATGTTTTTGATCTTTCATCAATGCTTATTTAAACCTCTCTCCTCTAATGTGTGTGTCCTATCATGTGTTTGTGTTCAAAATCTTCCTTTTTGTTAAAAACTTTTCTCTCCCGACCCAAATTCTTTTTTTCTTTTCATCTAAAACGTTTTAAACATGAAACCCTCTAGGAAAACCCGGTTCTATATCCCATTCTTTATTAAGTCTTCATCTTCCTAAATAATGCTCTTCTTACACTATACTTTCAGAAAGACTTCAAGGTTTTTTTTAAAACATTAACTGCTCAACCTCAATGGTGAAATATTCGGAAATCTTGAAATCTTTACATTTTTGAACTATAACCAACAAGATGGATTACACAAGAAGGTTCAAAAAATGCATTCAATGGTTCACTTTGTGTAACCCTTGGGTATCAATGTCTCCTTATTTCACTAAGTACCTTAAGTATAAGGAAGAAGTAAGAAAAAGAGCATTGAACGACTTGTGCCACATTTTGTTTGCATCTTCATAATTAGATGGAAATCTGAAAGCAATAACGAAGAAAGGTTTGAGCACCAACAATCTTATCAACGATTTATTCTTGGAAGATTATATCTCCAAATTTATATTCAGAGAATGTCCCACCAGACAAGTCAAAATAGTTAGAGAAAAGGGAAGACTACATCATCTCCTTTTTCTTTAGTTACGTCTGACAAGTCAAAAGGTAGGATACTAAACATGAAAACTTCGTCATCACGACTTGAGATGAAAGTTCAAAAGAAGGATGACTCTTACTGAAGATGTTAAATAAAGAAACTTAATTTATTTATGTATTCATAAGTGGTGATTCAAACCTAATATGTAATATAAATTAATGGATCTTGTTTAGATAGCCTTAGAAAGACCTTAGGACATTTTTTCATCCTTTTAAGCTCTTTTCTAACAAGTATTACATATGTAATTTAATATGTATGTGTTACAATTGTAATGTGAGTTATGAATTCAATAAATGTTATCATATTTTCTGATCTCCCAGTTTCTAACCTCTGCTCTGTCTTGTTTTATGATGACGTTTGTTTTCCATTCCTGTATTCTGTTTTTCAAAATTCGCTTACCCTCTCCTGCTTTTTATGAAAAACTTTCTTCCTCTATTTATTTTTTTCTTTAAAAATTATTTTTTCTCTTCTTCAACCACAACTCTTCATCTCCCTCTTTTTTGCCTCATGCCTTTAAACTGTCACACGCGTCTTACAGTATCTGTCATACTCTATCTCACTTTTTTTTCCTCCGTGCCCTCATCGTTACATCTCTTCTTTCCATAAACGTTTTTGTTTTCTTTCTCGACAAATATGGCTAGTTATACCTCAAATGTTTTCATTTCCCCTACCTGTGTCTGTTCAGTCTTCTGGTAGGAAAAAGAAGTCACCTTACTCTCCAAAGAAGAAGGAAATTCCACCATCTGAAATGGCATCGATGGTGAGTGACATTCTTCTTGAACAACTAAAAGCCCAAATTGCGTAGCAAGAAGTCAACCACAAGTTGGACCTTCTGACCTCTCAAATGGAGGAAACAATTAAACTATTGAGACGTGTCCTTAGATGTATCTAGAACTTCTGTCGAGGATTAGGTTTTCCTTAAGTTATTTCTTATTTTTTCTTGTGTCTGCTTTATATTGGTGATTCACATCTTAATGAAATGTTACCCTTTCTTTACTTTTGTTCTTTCATATTTCTTTTGAGTTTTCTCTTAAAAACTTATTTATGCCAATCATATGTATGTTGTGTGACAATCCTTATTGTTTTTCTTGTATGTCGTGCATGGTTGCTTACTATAAATTTCGATAATTTCACCCTTTTTATAATGACAAAGGGGGAGAAACGTAGAAGAGATAGTAATACAATTAATTGTATACTTGCATCATCTACATATTTTCATTACATCATTTGAGTACTATATTCAAGGAGATATTTCATGTAAACCTTATTTTGTGAAGGAAAATTGTTCATTAATTGTATAGTAATTTGTCATCATAAGAAAAGGAGAGATTGTTAGTACAAAAGTGGCTTTAGCTACAATCCTCTGGTTGATGTTTTGATGATAACAAAAACATACAAATAAAGAACAATTATCCACTAACTAAATTTCCTAAGTGTGCAGATTAATTTGGAAGACAAAGATTTATAATAATGACTATCTATTTTAAGGTAGCATAAATTACAAGTAAGTTAGAGACATGAATATAAGTGTCTCTAAACACAAATAATATTATCAGCTAATAAAAAACTAATTACGTCTACTAATAGAGCAAGTCGTAACATAGCAGTTAGAAGTATCAAATTTTGTAGTTCAAGTCAAGCACTACAAGTATGCGTTCTGATATAAGTTAGATCCTCTAATGAACAAGGAAAAAAGAATCTACTAAACAAAGTTATCAGTGACTGAAGATGCTAAAGTTGTGTCTAACTCTAGTTAAAGCACTCTGACACGTCCCTTTAGTGATGCGAGCGACACTTAGTTTTGGATTAAATCCAATAATGCAATCAATGCTCTGGTTCTGGTGACTTTGGAAAATACATGATATGTTCTATTTTAGTTGCCTCTACTAAATGCAGCTATGGTTTGTTCGTCTACCTCTGACAACCTTGACAAAGAAGTGATTGTCTGTCTTTGATGATCACATCATCACATCAAGTAATGGATCGTTTGTCTCTGATTCATAATGTATGCTATGGAAGAAGTCAACGCACTGATGAAATTCAATGCTCCAAAAAAGACAAAGCATTTGTGGATCTTCTGATGAACTTCCTGAATCTGTTACTTGAATGAAGGTCTTTAAGACATGCTCTGGTCTTTGTATCCTCTACTTTCTTGTCCTCATACCAAGATAAGCAAAATCATTCATGAAAATATATATGGATACATATTAAAGATTGATTTGCCTTAAATGGTCATTGAAGATCTCCAACAATAATATTCTCCACGGACACTTTTTCTTTCTATTTAAGAAGAACTTGCTCAGTCAATAGAGAGAGACTGAGAGAGAATGATAAATGCATTGTGTTAAGAAGAAATTATGAAAAGGCCAAGAACACATCAAAAGAAAAAGTATGAATAGAAAATCCTCTCGACAGAGAGTTATTAGAATTGGTGTAAATTAGTCAAAGTGTTCTAACACACTTGTGCTTATATAGGACATGATATGTAACATCCTATTAATGAGAGTTAGAATCCTTGAATCAAACTTTATGTCAATTTTGACACAAACTAGAACTGATGAAAATCAACTTGATAGTGTTAACAACTCTCTCATCCCTAAGAGGTACCTAAAAACGTATAGCGACACTCATAAACTTCAACGGCGGGCTCCCAGAAAGTTGAAAAAGATTCTGATGATGATTTCTTGGAGAGGCTAGAGAAAATACGCAAAGCTTGAAGAAGCAGAGTAAAGAATACTTGTATAATATTAATTGAAATAGTGGGTTAAGTCCTCGAATCTACTAAGGTAAAATCTCTTTGTAAGTGGAGGACTAGATGTAGCAACAGTCTGTTGTGAACTAGTTAAAAAAATACTTGTGTTTCCTTTATCTCCTTCTATTGCTTTGGTCTTAGTTCTTTATGATTCCAACTGATTCGCATTAAACATGTTTTATAAAAGTAAGTTGAATATTTTGATAAAGAACAGTTTTATCTAAGGCAATCGAATTATCTTTTAGAAATTGTAAAACACAATTCAAACTCCCATTTCTTGTATTTTCCAACACCTTTAGAGGGTATTACAAAGAGAACACTCAATAACCCCCCCCCCCCGTTTTTTTTTGGATTCAACAATTTTTGCTCAGAAGTTTTGGTTGTGATCCTGTATATGATTTTGAATTGCTACTCACATTTCTTTATATAGAGAAATTTGATGCCATTAGGTTTTCTGACCATTGCAACAACTGTTGCACATTTCTCATACGAAATTTAAAGATCGTACAATTAGTCAGATGTCTTGAATCTTCACATTTATTCTTGTCCTTTCTTAGCTTTATGATGATTCAACATATCTTGATCATTAAGACAAGAAAATCATAGGATGTGTGTATCAAAGGAACACATCACATTTTTTGTTGGATGTTTAAATTAGAAGATAACTTCCGTTAGAGGATGACAAATAATTGCACTTGGGTCAATAGAGAGATGTTGAATGTTGACATTTTTCTTTATTTTGACTTAGATGATTGACCTTCCTCAGAGTATTGACCAAAGAATAAAAAGAATCTCTAGATGTGTTCGTCATATGCAAATTAATCAAGGTAGGCGTTAAGACACATTGATCAGAGTCTTGAAAGGTGCGTTAGTCATTGTCTTGACTTGGTTATATACAAGAGGAATGGGAAATTGTCTTATATTCAAATAATCACTTATATTTTGTTATCATCAAAACAAAAATTTAGGGACATTGCTCTTCAAACCAATTTGATTCTAACACTTCTATGTCTCAAAAGTTACTCATATTTTTAGCATCTTCGTGAAGTTTTACAAACGCCTCTTGTAATTGTTCATTAGTTGGTAAAAGATAAATTTCATCAACACTAACATATTTTTATGACTTTTTTCCATGAGACATAAGCTAGCTTAACATTGTCATTTGACTTGTAAGTTATACTTTCATCCCTTGGATAATCTTGATATGTCATTCTACTTGCACATCCACAATCCGTCTTCAACTTGGATGATGATCCAACCTTGGCTTTTAATATGAAATGCAGTTGGCCTCCTAGAATTATGTTGCTTTAAGATAAACAACTAAGATGCTCTATTTGTGGATCTTGTAGCTTTAGAAAGCCCAGAGCAATCGGTCCAGAAAGCTAATGACAGTCACATCAGAAGGCTTATCAAGGGACATAGACTACATTGAATTTTTTACCGTGTAATTCAAATTACTTTAATCTGTAATATGAGTTACACCATACAATGTAGCTGAAAGAATAATTATGAACATGTAATTTGAAGTACCTTACAGTGTAATTTGAATGGCACCTTACAAAGAGTAAACGAAATGTTGATTCTAAACAGGTAATTAGAATTACATACAAGGGTAATTCGAATTGCACAATTAAAATTATGGCAAGTGTAATTTCAATTATACATTGCAGAATCAAAATCCCATTTGTTTCGAAAGGTGTAATTCTAATTACACTATGTATAATTCAAATACATAACTTGTTTTTGTAAAAACCTTGTTTTCAAAGGAAAACTTTCAAATAGTTAATGATATGAAAATAGTTGGGCTTAAAACAACAGGTTTATCATGGAGAGATTAATGAGTTATCCTTGTACCATAATTCTAAGTTAACTTAGTTTTGACATCTATTCAAAACACTTTAATCCTAAAATAAAATGAGACGGTAAGAATGAAAATGGAGGGTCTATGAATGGAGGACCTACGAACCGAGGGGATGCTTTGAACCTACAATTTTCTACAAACAGATAGATTGCAGCGAATCGAGGGAGTCACGATAGAAAGGGATGCGTGGGAAGGAGGCACTATAGGAATAGAAAAGAAGGCACACTTATGAGTACGTGTTATTGGAGAAAGTGTTAGCCACGAATAACTCATAACGAACTCTAGAAGATGGTTGAATAGATACTATTGAAAGATCGTTTGAAAATTGTTTCAATCTCACAATGAAAAATGAAAACTTTTAATGTGATGGACTCAAGTGCTAAGCATATTGGGTATTTGTATCAATTCGTTGCTGATATTTGAAATAAACAACACAAATCAGATAGACTTATACGAGAAAACTAAATTGTTTTATTGAAGTTGTTTTGTAAAAGGTTTTTGATACTTTAATCAAATATGACAAAGATCTTCAAACAAAGACACTATGAATCACAATTAATAGAAACGCTAAGATATTATTTTCTTCAATTTAAAAGAAGCCTAAGATGTTGTATTCAATGTAAAAAACAAAGACACCTATCTTGGAATTTTTTGAAGGACACCTTCTTTAGCTCTTGATGTGTAATCTACTGATATACCTCGATAATTCATATATAGAAAATCACACCCCAACAATCGATATCCCCTTATTTTTTCTCACTTCAAAACTCGATTGCACATTCGAATTGATCAAGAAAGAGTTTTCAATATATGATATGATCTAGAATGTTTGAGTATGAGGAATGATTGAAATTATTCTTATGTTTATAAACGAAGAGAAAACCTTTTGTATGGCGCATGAATAGGTTAAACCAATGAAAAATGAGTTATAAGATAAATCACCACTTTGTAACTGCCATAACAACCTTAAAATTGTCAAATATTAATTCACCAGACTTGGTGAGTTGATTCACATATCACATGAATCAACTCACACAAGTTGAAAAAACCAAAGTGAAGTTTGATGTTTCGTGAATCGATTCACACAAGTGTGAGTCGACTTACCAAACGCCCTATATTGCTTTTGAGTCGATTAATACACCAGGTGATTCGATTCACATCCCTAAATTTCAAAAACCGAGTTCTTGAAGTTCATAAGTTGGTAAGTCAATTTATAAAGTGAAAAACACTCATGGTTTTAAATGAGTTTCAAAGTATCCCAATGCTAAATGATCATTCTTCAAACTTAATGCATGGTAAAACACCATGTGATTAAGCTTATTCATGATAAAAACTTCTTTTTCATGCATTCTTTTTTATTTTTTATCAAGTAATCTTTGCAAGATCTAGAGAATGAGAATCAACGAAGCACACACAAAACACCATCTAGAGTAAGCTAGTTGACATCATTCAAAGTACTAAGTCTAAAACTAAAGTTAACTAATGAAACACCTTACAATTATAGAAAGAAGAAGAAAGAGACTATTGTAATACATGTGAGACAGAAGTTTTATTTGAATAATGTTTTAAAACCATAACACCTTCTTTTCAAGATAAACGATGTCATATTATTAGAATATTTTATACCTATTATATATATATATATATTTTAAAGTAAACAAACTTATATCTTATCTTTTAAAATATCACGAACATTACAGTCAGGTATAACATCATAAACCTGAGAACTAGTTTTGACAAAACGATGAACATTCAACAATACAATCGAAAATGATAAAATCAAAATAAGATAGATCAACTTTGGGTTTATTGAATCTATCCACTACTAGCTGCAAGTCGAATTCGAATAAGACATTAGCAATATTCAACTCCTTCATCCATCCAATGCTCATTACAAGGACAATACCCATTCCTAAATAATCATTAACGAACGCCACATCAATATTACATTAAAGTATATGTGTAGGGAGCCGAACCCAACAAACATAATCGTCAATTGTAGTCGCTGATGTACAACTAATGAGCGCACATGAACGACTTGCCATTCACTAATAGAATTACTTGATTTTTTAGGACCAAAAGCTCTAGGAAAGACTATAAAAACCTTGGGAAACACTACATTTTCGAAGGCCAAATAGCCCTAAGTAAAACACTTGTCGGACAACAAATTCAAGGGGCAAAACCCTTACAAAATATCTTTTCAAATGATGAAAAACATGAGCTTTCCTGAGGCCAAGGCCCTTGGAAATGTCCTGGGACTTCGGCCCTCACAAAGCACCTAGAGTTGGAGCCCTCGAAATTCAAAAAGGTTTGTTGGTTCCCATAGCTTAGGCCTTCGCAAAAACAAAGCATTGACACGTTCCCAGGGCTGTGGCCCTCGCTAATGGCACGTGTGGTGACATACCGAGGGCTTAAGCCCTCACTAATATCAATTTCTGACACATTCTACTAGAGCATAGGTCCTCACTATTAGTCCTAGATTTTTTTAAAAAAAATTATATTTTAAATTCATATTAAAAAGTTTATATAATTTTATTTATTAAAAATTAGAATAAAATTTCATTTAAATTTAATTATATACATTTATTTTGATAAATATTTAACTATATATGATTAAATAGTTATAAAATATTATATTAAATTATTTATTTAAAAAAATAAATAATAGTAAATTTATATAAATTTGACTAATTTTCATTTTTATTATATTTTCAAAATCTTCATTTTCATTAAAAGAATAAAAATATGTTTTTAATTATTTAAATTATTTGCAATATTATTTATATTTTTTAAAATAAAATACAATTAGTTAAAATGATTAATAAGATATAAATAGATTTGAAGATAAAGAAAAAACAAAACATTCATGTATTAATATCCAAATATTCAAAAAAAAGATAATGTCATAATAAAAATAAACTAATTATTGCCATAACAATTTGATTCATGCCGCTCATCATTCTGATTGTTGGTAAAATTTAACATATCATTAAATGTTAACTCTATAGCTCTCTACATCATTTTCTCTTGTTCTTGTCGCAACAAATGTTGACTCTCTAGATGATTTTGCTCCAACTCTCTTTGAATCCTTTCTATTTCAGTATGTATTGTATCACAATATGATTAGCATGTGTCGTTGTAGTTGGATGAAGAGTACGCGGTGTACAATGTGTTAGAACCAGGATGATTTTGGAGAATAATTCCTTTCTAGTTTTGTTGATAAATAAAGGAAGTTTGTGAGAACAATTTAATGTACTAATGTTCTAAATTAAGTGTGCAAAAAAATAGAACAAACAGGCACATTCCAGACCCAGGAACAAATTAGAGGAAATGACAAAAATCAGAGGTAACGGGAAAAATCAGAGGAAGACAACCGAACAAGAGGGGAGGAAACATAATTAGAGGAAACAAACAGAATCAGAGGAAACAATTGAATCAGAGGATACAACAGAATCATAGTTTACAACATAATCCGAGGATACAATAGAATCAGAGGAAACAAGAGAATTAGAGGAATCAACAGAATCAGATGATACATCAAAACCAGAGGTTACAACAGAGTTAGAGGATACAATAGAATCAGAGGAAACAACAAAATCAGAGGAAACAAGAGAATTAGAAGATACAACAGAATCAAAGGAAATGCAAAGATAAAAGGATATGCAATTATTAGAGGAACACACAATGATAAGAGGAAACACACATAATCAGAGGAAATGCAACGATCAGAAGAAACACACGGATTAGAGGAAATACAATGAATAGAGGAAACAACACGATCAGAGGAAACATGTCCTTTGATGGCTATGAAGCGCTCAGTCTGATAAACTCACTCTAACTCTAATATACAACATATTATGATAAGTTGTCTCTACCTTTAAATGTAATTCAACACAAGATTATTATTGACAATGTCGATGATATTCACACATTAACATGTGACTCTGCTTCTGATATTCACAAATTTTCATACGACTCTGAAGGAAATCAATGACTCTAACAAAAGTCAATGTTGTTAGTTCAGAGGCGCACCTAAGAGGGGGGGTGAATTAGGTGTTTAGAAATTTTCTGGTTTTTAGAGACTTAGTGGATTATTTTTTTGACTATGATTAGTGTATAGTAAAATGTAAATGGCAGAAAAATAAAGAACACAGATAATTTATCCTGGTTCCCCTTACAACCAAGGGTACATTCAGTCCTCTTGCACACCACATGTGATTTCCCATTTATTGTTAGAATAGGTACAAGTCTAACTCTAAGACTTTAGTGACTAACTCCTAACAAATTTTCTAAGATAGTACACCACTATCTTAGTTTACAATACTTGAAGAAAGTACACCACTTTCTTCAACCAACACACTAACTTAATTAATTTACAATAATGGTTTTGACTGAAATCAAGAAGATATAACAGTTGATGCTTTCTAGTATAATGATCACAGTCGAATGTTATTTCAATTACAACAGAGAACCTTTATAATCATATGAAAATGCAACACATGTACTTGAAATATGAAAATCTGACTTTTAATGAATCTTAATAATTCTAAAAATATTTTTTGAAAGTTGTTTAGTTATACTTGAGGCTAAGAGGTATTTATACTCCTAAGACATCACATCAGATCAATGGCAATCTTCCCAAGAAGTTTGATGAATATATGCAATGATCCAGAATCAATATGAACTAAAAAAATCACATTGTTTCACAGTTGTATTCGGTTACAGCATAAGTATAGTCGAATACACTTTTGTAACGTTCAGATTTATTTCAAAATTTCAAGCATGTATTCGAATACGAATCCTTGTAGTCGAATATAGATGAGTGAATTTTGCCATTGACTTGATTTTGTATTCGGCTACAACATGTTGTAGTCGAATACAAAAATGTTATTTTAGCTACTGACTTGGTATTTGTATTCGGCTACGACATCCTGTAGTCGAATACAGATATGAAGTTTTTGCTACTGACTTGAGTTTGTATTTGGCTACAACATGTTTTAGTCGAATACAAATGTGCAGTTTTTTCTACTGAACTCATCTGTATTCGGCTACACATATATGTAGTCGAATACAACTTTAACTTTTGTCAAAAAGTTAATTTTTGAACATTGTTCATGCATTTTGACACTTTGAAAATTCTTTTGATTCATATGTAAAAGTATAAGGTTCTCATGTGTATTTGAAATATAACCATATTACATTGCAAAATATACCTTAAACTCTAAGTCTTCTAGCATATTGACAATAGTTGAGTTGATTGTTGACTCCATTTTGAATTTGCAACTTGATAACTTTGCTTGGTCTTTGTCTTCATAAAAAACATAAGTATTCTTGCATATTTACATTCTCATCCTTTTTTATGATGATAAAACCTTGTTGTTGTTGAAATGTCAAAGAGTTTTAATTTCTCCCCCTTAATTCATGCTTACTCCCCCTTGGAATTTGAGTTGATGCCATCATGTGTTGAATGATTTGAAAACCTAAAATTTTTAACAACAATAGCATATATACCAATTTTCTCCCCCTTTTGACAAGATAAAAAAGGAAGAAAACATAATAGACAAATATTCATACATACCACAAGTATCCAAAGTATATATAGAGGGACTAACAAACATCACACAAGATAGAATATAACATGAGAAAAACCTTAAATTAAGAAAACGATGTCTAAGTCAACATAAGCAATATTTACAGACCATTTGGAAAAAGTAAAAGATAAAATAATATGAAGCTTTTTAAAGAAAATAATTAGAAACTACAACATCATACTACATTTTATCATCCGTTGGGTTGTGAATTTGGTCAACTTTGAGGTACATGCCATTTAGTTCATTCACCGGGAACTCCTGGTTCTGGGCAAGGGTCGTCTCAATGTTTTGGAATCGGTTGCTAATGGAGGTGTTCATAGTTTGAAATTGTTCAGTGATGAAGGTTTAAAGGGAGTTGATCTTTTTTATAACCATACGATTTGAAACGTGATCATCATCCGACGCCGTTTCTTCTGCTTCTGCTTCATCCTGAGCAACCGTAGATGATTGTCCAAGATTGCTTTTGTGGACATAAGTCTAAAGCTGCTCGCTTTATACAATCTTCATACTACGCAGCACATTCAAGTCCAACACATTTTCTTTTGAAGGAGTATACATTACTTCTCCTAAATAGTCTACTTGAAAATGATCCAAAATCCTGGTGATCTCTTTTGTATATGGTAATCCTATGGCATCTTTGGAAGCAAACATAACAGAGAAGACAAAGTAGGACCAATTGAGATCAGTTCCTTCTTGCATAAAAAACATAATCTGAAGCTTAAATTCAGTTATTTACGAGTAATTTCCTGCTTTAGGAAACAGAATATAACTGAGGAAATAATGCAACAACCTATTTTCGAAGGTCAGATTTCCAAAACCATACCGTTGCATAGCAAATTCAGAACCAGCCTGTGCCTGTTTCCTTTCCATGGTGTTTTTGTCAAAATTGGCACAATGAAACATAAGCATCATATTTTGTAACATTTTCCCACTCACACAAATTTCCAGGCCTAAGTTTCTGACCTTCATATGGTAACTGTAGAATTTCTCCAATGGTTTGAATATCTAACTCAATGTATTTTCCTTTCACTTGAGATATCAGCTTCAATCCCTCTTTCTTAAGGTTGTAGTAAAACACCCTAATTAAGTCAGCATAGATTGGACCATTATAACTCATGAAGGGTTCCAAATGTTGTGCCCTAAGTAACTCAGGAAATTTAAAGGCTGAAAAGGAAAGTGTACCATATTTTGGAGTGATTAACTTTTTATTCGAGTAGTAAGTTCTGAACCGGTCGATTTCTTCAGGTGAACGAACTAATCTGGATAGCTCTACAACATTGTCATTTCTAGCCGTCCTTTTTGAAGGTCCCACTGAAGCATGCTTGTTTGGGTACCTCTTTTTCGTGCATCCATGGTAAAGATTGAAGAAGATGAAGTTTTTCGAATTTGGGAAAATTTGGGGATTTAGGGTTTTGATTTTCAGTTTGAAGCAATCTTAGATGCAATTGATGATATGTTAAAGATTTGGTAATGTTTGGATGTAAGTTTGGATGATGTTTTGGAGAAATGGAAGTGGATGAATTTCTGTATTCGGCTACTGAAGTTTAGAAAAAAGAGCTAAACCTGTCAAAAAAATGTATTTATAAAATGAAAAATTTGAATCTGTATTCGACTACAAACCAGAGTGTATTCAAATACAAAAAATTATGGAAACGTGTATTCGAATACATTCTATGTGTATTCGGCTACGGAAAAAAATTGATTTTTGAGTTGAATTGTTACTGAAAAACAATATTTAAAAGATATAATCATGTAAAGAAAACATTTATTCATACATCAAAGATTCAGTTTTATCAACTTAACAAGGGAAGATTCAAGCATTGAAAAGAAGTGACTTACAAAGCATCAATACCTTGCATTAGAGATCATTTTCATTTAGAATGTCAAGTTCTCTTAGTATCTTATAGAATGAATATTTAGGAAAAGGTTTTGTGAAGATATCTGCTAGTTGATTATGTGTATCCATAAATGTTACTCCAACACTGCCCTTGAACACATGATCTAGCAGAAAATGATGGCGTATGTCTATATGTTTTGTTCGAGAGTGCATGATTGGGTTCTTCGTGATATTGATAGCACTTGTATCGTCACATCTTAGGGGGATGCATCCGAGGTCAAGTCTATAGTCACATAACTGCTGTTTGAGCCATAAAATCTGTGCACAACTGCTTTCTGCTGCTATGTATTATGCTTCAGTAGTGCTTGGAGCCACACATGCTTGCTTTTTATAGGACCATGACACCAAATCATTACCTAAGGTATGGCAAGTGTCGCTTGTGCTTTTTCGATCTATTTTACATCCTGCATAGTCTGAGTCATAATAACCAACAAGATTGCATATACTACCTTTTGGATACCATAAGCCAACATTGGTTGTTCCTTTTAAGTATTTTATGATTTGTTTCACTGCTTCGAGATGTGATTATTATGATCTGCCTGAAACCTTGCACCTAAGCAGACATTGAACATAACATCTGGGTGATTGGCCGTTAGATATAAAAGAAAACCAATCATACCTCGATACTTTGATGTCTATTGATTTACCAGATTCATCTTTATCTACATAAGTTCCGGAGCCCATAGGAGTTGCACTTTCTTAACTGTTTTCCATCTCAAATCTTTTTAACAGTTCCTTACAGTACTTTGCTTGATTGATGAAAATTCCATTCTTGAGTTTCTTGATTTGAAGTCCAAGGAAATCATTTAACTTACCCATCATGGACATTTCAAATTCTCCTTGCATCATCAATGAGAATTCTTCACATAATCTGTTATTGGTTGATCTATATATGATATCGTCAATGTAGATTTGAACATGTAAAGGTTGATCATTAATCCTTTTAATGAACAAAGTTGTATCTACCTTCCTCTTTTCAAATTCTCTTTCACATAGAAAGTTGCTTAGCCTATCATACCAAGCTCTTGGAGCTTGTTTCAAACCATAAAGGGCTTTCTTTAGTTTGAATACATGTGAAGGATTCTTGAAGTCTTCAAAGCAGGGTGGCTGTTTGACATAGATCTCCTCATTGATGTAACCATTTAGGAAAGCACTCTTGACATCCTTCTGAAATAATTCAAAATTCATAGAACAAGCATTAGCAAGTAATAAACGGATTGCTTCTAACCTTGCTACTAGAGCAAGTGTTTCATCAAAGTCGATCCCTTCTTCTTGGTTGTATCCTTGAGCGACCAACCTTGCCTTGTTTCGAAAAACTATAACATTTTCATCTAGTTTATTCTTAAACACCCATTTGGTACCAATGATGTGTTTATTGCCAGGATTTGGAACAAGTTCCCAAACCTTGTTTCTTTCAAACTGGTTTAATTCTTCTTGCATGGCAAGTATCCATTGATCGTCCTTAAGGGCTTCACCTACCTTAGAAGGGTCTACCTGAGAGACAAATGCCATATTCAAACAAGCATATTTGAGATTTAGCCTTGTAGTAACTCCTTTGTTGATATCACCTATAATGTTATTAATGGGGTGATCACGATGGGTTCTCCATTCATGAGGGAAATCATTGTGTTGATCTTGCTGTTCTATAATGATTTCATTCGTTTGAATTGATTGATCAACTTGATTGTCCTTGCTTATATCATCACTTATAAAATCATCATCATCATCATCACAAGAAACAATTTTATCTTCTTTTGAGGGGTTAGATTCATCAAATGATACATGCATAGATTCTTCGACTAATAAAGTTATTTTATTCAAAATTCTAAAAGCTTTACTTGATAAGTGGAATACAACTTTAACTTTTGTCAAAAACTTAATTTTCAAACATGGTTCATGCATTTTGACATTTTGAAAATTATTTTGATGCATATGTAAAAGTATAAGGTTCTCATGTGTATTTGAAATATAACAATATTAGATTGCATCATATACCTTAAACTCTAAGACTTCTAGCATATTGAAAATAGTTGGCTTGATTATTGACTCCATTTTGAATTGGCAACTTGATCAACTTGCTTGGTCTTTGTCTTCATCAAAAACATAAGTATTCTTGCATATTAACAAATGCCACTGACAAAAGTCAACACACCTAAAAAATTCAACACACTAGATTTCACTTACAAAAAGTCAATGCTTTTGACACAAAGTCAACATTTCAAAAAAAGTCAATGCCTCTGATGAAGGTCAACTATTTTGGAAACTATGTATGATTTGGAAGATGTGATTTTGATAAAATTAGAAGATTCAAGATCATATCCTGAAACAGACAAAGTTTGCCTATGATCCCGATACTTGCAAATTTGCCTCTAATACTAATCATGAAAGATGTGAATACTCAGAAAAAGTCTTGGAAAAATACAAGAACTGTTCTATATGTTACCTACCAAATTGCACCAGAATGGAAATATTGGCTATGTATTTTTTTTAATGGCATAAACAATTTGCAAATCAATTATCACTGACAACAACAATAAAAATTTGAAATATGTAGTAACGGTCAAAAATGAATCATAAAACATTATACTAGTTCAAATACATCAATTCAAAATTGAACAAAATTGTAACAAGACAATGTTTCAATTCATATATTCCAAAATTTAGTATATAATGTTGGAACCAATTGGTTTTAGATTTAGAGTATTGTTGTTAACAAAAGTATTTTATGAGAACAATATATTTGATTTTAAAGAGTGTGAAAGAAGATAAATGTTTTTTAAGAAAATCTAAAATAAGATTTGATTCAATTTTATAATTGAAGAAAATCTAAAATAAGGTTTGATTAAAAATTATAATTGATAAAAATCTAAAATAAGATTTGATTCAAATTGATAATTGAAGAAAATCTTTGACGAAGTTGAAAAGAAAATATGGTCTGGATTTGAAGAAGATTTAATTAGGATTTGAAGAAGATTTGATCAAGATATGAAGAATTAATTATGATTTGAAGAAGATTTGATCAAGATTTGAAGAAGATTTAATTAAGATTTGAAGAAGATTTGATCAAAAGATGAAGAAGATTTGATCAAGATTTGAAGAAAATTTGTTGAAGATTTGATCAAGATTTATCTACGACAAATTTAAAATCTCAATCTAAACAAAAAAAAAAAGAGATACTCAAGGCAATCTGAACAAAATCAATTTGAAGAATTTACAAACGCAATCTGAACAAAATACAATTCAGAGTTAAACAAGGACGAAATTGAAGCCCAAATTTTAACTATAAATAGATACTCAAGGCTTAAGAAGAAAAACATCGAAAATTAGAAAATAGTAGAAGAACTCATAAGCTCAAAATTTCAAATTAGTCTTAGAGTTCAAATGGAGAAACACTTGTTCAAGTTAGAAACATTTTCTGAGTGTTCTTTTCTTAAAGTGTGAGAGTTATTATTATTATCAGCTTTGTTAGAAGCAACGACTCAAGTTTCAATTTTTTGTATCCAATCTGATAGTGGTTTAGTTCCTTCTTCAATATGGGGTTGTCAGGTTGTTAGGAGCAGACTTGGCTTGTAGGGTCAAGGTAGTTTGTTCCTCAAAAGTTTGGTGTTGTCGGGCTATTTGGGAAGATTGGCTTGGAGGATTTGGTGTTTTGTAATTCAAAGTATTTGAATTAGTGCATGAAAACCTTCTGAATGAGGGGACTTGATGTAACCAAGTTAGTGGTGAACCAGGATAAGTCTATCTGTCCAAATATTTATGCTTTCATTATTTGCTGCCTTTGAATTCAATTGCTTCTTATCCAAGTAATTCATAAAAACCAACCAACCTTCATCAAATCAGCAAAAAGTTTTCAACTTTGGCAAATACAATTTAACACTCTTCTCGTGTTTGCAGCTTCAATTGTCATTAGAGCTCGGTCTCAAGGTTAAGCACTTTACAATGTTTGAGAAAAGATCCAAGGTTTCAATATGTGGATTCCAAACGGAAAAAGTTAATGTTTTAAAGAATCAAAGTGCTGAATTTAAAACAGAAAATGCCACTCTGAAAATTGATATTACTGAACTTAAATCAGATAATGCAACTCTAAAAACTGATATTACTAAACTTAAAATGGAGAATGCAAATTTGAAAATTGATATTACTGAAATTAATACAGATAATGCAACTCTAAAAACTGATATTACTGGCCTTAAAACGGAGAATGCAAATTTCAAAACTGATATTGTTGAATTTAAGGGTGAAAATCTAAGTCTTTAAATTAATTATAGTTCAACATCAATTGAAAATACCATACGTAACTCTGATAAGCATGAAGAAGTATTTCATGATTTTCTTGATAATGGTATGGAAAGAAGCAAATATGCATCTATGATTTATGGTGTTCGTAGAAATGGTAAAAGAGGAATAGAATTTCTAGAAAATGTAAATGAACCTAAATTTGTTCCCTCTGATAATTTATGTACTATTTGCTATAAGAAAGGTCATACTAAAATATCATGTCCTATGCTAACCACATGGAAAGACAAAAAACCTTTATGAACTAACAAACCAGGACCCAACCATATTTGAGTACCAAAAGATAAAATTGTTTATGTTGTAGATGTTCTAAGCAACCAAATTGAAACACCAGTCATGGTGCCTAGTCAATGGATGCTTGCAATATATGAAGGGAAAAAGGTCTATGTGCCAACACCTACCAAACAGAAGCCAATTGACTCTGGTGGAAGAAGGACTGGTCAACACAATACCTATCAGAACCAGAACCATATGATGAACCAGAAATATCAGAAAAATCTAGAGTATCAACATAATCAAAACTTCCAGAGAAATCACTCATATCAACAAAATCAAAACAGACAGAGAAATCACACATATCAACAAAACTGGAACTACCAGAAGAATTAGAATTACCATCAGATCCCAAATTACCAGAGGAACCTGATACATCAGCAGAAAGAAAAGTGTCAGATTAACAATCAGAATCAGGAGACTTCTTTGAACACTCCAATCAAATTCATCAAGACTGCAAACCTAGATAGGAATTCAAATCCCTTCATCCAGTCCCTCTAATAATAGAATATGAAAATTCAGAATTTGAAAGCTAGAAAAGAAGAAATAAGAGTGTTTTTAGAGTGAAACTAAAACTGTTGACATATAGGTTATATCTTTCTTTACATATTATTATTGTTTTGATATGATTTTTACTGTGATAACAAGAGGCTTGATCTTAAAAATCAAAGTTAGATAAGTATTTTTCAGTTTCTCAAAAATTTAGAGGAACCGCGTGAATCACAAAATTTGAACATTTCAGCAAAGGCATAATACAACTTTGTTGGAACCAAGTTGGTTCTATACTTAGAATTTCGATGTTTACAAAAGTACTTTTATGTAATCTTATTTTTGACTTAGAATAATAATGAAAAATTCCACCAGAAGATGACGTCAGTAGAGGCAGAAGATGACATCACCAGAAGATAAAATCAAAGCACAAGATGAGGAAACCAGAGGATAAAATCAGAGAATGACACCAGAGGATAGACCTCCAGATGATATCAGAGGATGTCATCAAAGGCAAAACATCAAAGGACAAATAAAATCATTAGAGGACATATTTGTTGGTCCAGATCAAAAGGAAGCAGAGTCCAGAAGGAGACTTGGTCCAGACCAGATGGAAGCTTGTCAGAGGGAGACTTGGTCCAGACCAGAAGGAAACATAAGTCAAACTTGGTCCTGACTTAATCCTGACAAGAAGATAGCTTGGTCGTGAATATAAGACTTAATACTTGGTCTAGACCAGAAGATAGCATGGTCCAGAACATAAAACTCAGTCCATATCAGAAGATTTGATTGTCCAGAACATAAGACATAGTCCAGATTTAATCCAGACTTAGTTCGAACTTGATCCAGATCAGAAGATAAATGTCCAAATTAAAAGATCAATAGTCCATATTAAAATATCATAAGTCCAGATTTAATTCAGATTCAATCCTGACTCAGTTCAGACTTGGTTTAGATCAGAGGCTAAAATGTTCAGATTAAAAGATCAATGGTCCAGATTAAAGTATCATGATCCAGTGTTGGCCGAGATCAGAGGATCACAAAATTGGCGTAGATCAGATTACATAGTCAGTGAAGACTTGATTAAAATTCGAAAAAGACATGATTTAATTTTGATAAAAATTTGATCAAAGTATTAAGGGGATTTGAAACAAAAATAAATTGAAGTCTTGGAGGGAATTTAAAAGCAATTGGGGGAAGAAAGATACGGTCCAGAATTAAACAAGAACCAGATTGGCCAAAGTTATTTTCAGAACAAATCTGAAGCAAAAAGGTTCGGATCAAGCATAAAGCTCAAACCCGATTGGCCAAGTTATTTTTGCAAGAGAATCTGGACAGATACAACACGAATTTGATCATGGAAGAAACCCTAATTTTCATCTATAAAAGGAGGCTGAGATAGAAGACTTTGAAATCGAAAATCAGTAAAAGAGTCATAAACTTCCACAGGCAAACACTTGAGTTTTTAGTGAGGTTAATTGTGAGTATCTGCTTTCCAGAAGCAAGTACTCTTGTTTTTCGTTCCCTTGTGTCAGATCTATATTGTTGAAGAAGAGTCTACAATCTGAAGAGTCAGAAGAAGTAGCAGGTGACTTAGCAATTAGATTCAAGGTCTTGAAATTCCTTCTGCAATCTGGGGTTGTCAGATTGGTAGGAGAAGACTTGACTTATGAAGTGTAACACCCCGAGTTTAAAACACAGCGCGAGTGTATTTTTTTTTTTTAAATAAATAAGTAAAAGAATTTTCAGAATTAATTCAAGGGAATTAAAATAAAATTTTCATCAGTTCATTTCAAAAGGGAACACCAAGCCTGTGCCCACTAAATAGTATCAGAGTGCGGAAGAATACAGCGGAAAAGTCATACATTAATTCCCAAAATAAATAAATTACATTTCCAGCTCAAATCCTATACATCAAGTCTAACTGATCATGCACTAGGCTACAGTAGCACGGTTTCCACCGTATCCTCTACAAGTCTCGTCTTCAGCCAGCCGTCCGTCGTTTTGCGTTGTCCGCGGATACTCCGTACGTAAAGATCAGGGGAAACTAACGACGTTTCCGTCGTTAGTGTATCTGTCGGTAGGACGGGTTCGGGTAACATCTGAGGGCAAAGCCCAATTTCCACAATATAATAGCAAGGGTCACTGACCGAAATTAACAAATAATCACATAGCATATATCTCACAGCAACAATTATATCCATGGTATAACATATGAGAATGATGAAAATAATGATGCTCATTTTGAAATTTCATGACATATAAATCTTTTCAAAACAGCAACCTATTATTATGAAAAATATGTGGTAAGTACAACCAACACTTTCGCAATCACAATCATTTATCAGAAAATCAGATCTCATAAAGTACTCACACACGTCAATTTTCAACCAGCATCATATAATCCAATCGTGACGCACCGGTCAATTACTCGATGCAATATGTATATGCTCATGTATACAATTTCTTGGAATCACCAAGGTGCAGTCGCTCAACAGACCAGCACAATTTAATATGTATGACTTTAACGGCCCTCAAGACCAGGGTGCAATCACTCAACAGATCAGCAACAGTGTAGTCGCGCAACCGACTAGCACTCGTGCATTTGCTCAACAGACTAGAACGTTTGACAGATACCAAGGTACAATCGCTCAACAGATCAGTACCTAGTGCAGTCGCTCAACAGACCAGCACTCATGCAGTCGCTCAACAGACCAGCACGTGGTTGCGCATTTCAGGGTACAGACGCTCAACAGTCCAGTACCAGTGCAGTCGCTCAACAGACCAGCACCTATATACCAAGGTACAATCGCTCAACAGATCAGTACCTAGTGCAGTCGCTCAACAGACCAGCACTCGTGCAATCGCTCAACAGACCAACACTCGTGCAATCGCTCAACAGATCAGCACGTGGTTGCACATTTCAGGGTACAGACGCTCAACAGTCTAGTACCAGTGCAGTCGCTCAACAGACCAGCACCTATATACCAAGGTACAATCGCTCAACAGATTAGTACCTAGTGTAGTCGCTCAACAGATTAGTACCTAGTGTAGTCGCTCAACAGACCAGCACTCGTGCAATCGCTCAACAGATCAGCACGTGGTTGCGCATTACTCTGTGGCCCACCGCGGGTACCACTTGAGTATGCAATGTATAAATATGCAGTGTTTTCTCTTCACTAACATAGTATGCATTATCAGGAAAATTCAACCTTTCCATCATGTTTCAAAACATCTCAGCATAATCAATATTATCATCACAATGTTTTCCCAAACTCTTAAAATTCATAACACAATGTTTAAAACTTGATTTTCTGGAAAACACGAATATGTATTCGAATACAGATTCCTTGTATTTGAATACAGAAGCTAAAAACTGAGTTTCTGGAAAAACCCGATTCTGTATTCGAATACAGATCCCTTGTATTCTAATATAGAAGCAAAAACTAGTGAAAATCAGTATTCTGTATTCGAATACAGCATGCTTGTATTCGAATACAGATGCGAATACAGTGTTAAAATTTCACTTATGTATTCGAATACGACAGAGTCATAGTCGAATACAGATGCTAAGTTAGAAGCAAAAATCCTTCCTCTGTATTCGAATACAGGGGCCTGTATTCGAATACAAGTTTGAAAACTTGAGTAAAACAGAAGCTTGACAGGTTGTATTCGAATACACCCATTTTGTATTCGAATACACCTTCGGAAACCAGTGAAATTTTTCTTGAGACTTCAACACATTTCAAACTGTTTCTTTTGAAAAATCAGCCCAACCCCAAAACAGTTTTATCACTCTTTTAAACCACAAAACTCAGACTTTTACATCAATACAGATTTTCCAGAAGGAAACACTTTCATCATTTTAAAATCCCTTTTCTTTTGAAAACATCAACAACACCAGAATCACTCAAAACAAAAACAGACGCAGAATCATCAACACCAGAACATCCAGAAACAGAATAGTCACCACCAGAATCATCAGAAGTAGAAATAGAATGATCAACACCAGAATCATCAGAACCAGAACATGCATCTCCAAAACAACATGCATGGTATTCTCCAGTATGCTTACACATCACATAATGCATTTTCTTCATTTTTTTCAAAATGTCATTGCAAAATAGTTTTTCTTCAAAACAGTGATGAAAACATCAGTAATGCTATGCCAGTTATGCATTTACAGCCCTAATACAACTAGAAAGTGGAAGGTGCCCTTACCCTTGTTACGTCAAAAACGGCAAAACTGCTGCTTGCGTTTCCTGCTACAAAACTGGGCTCCTTAGCTCCGTAATGATGTGGGGAACAACTTTTGTAGTGAGGGTTTGGTGTTTCGGTGCTTGGATTTCCAAGTAATGGCACTTTTGAGGAACTCCCTCTTTTCTCTTTGAAATCGTGAACTGGAAATGGGGGAAAACAGAAACAAAATGGGAGGGAAAAGGAGCACTGTTACATGCAGAATGGGCAGTGAGGGAGGAGGAATGGTGTTCTGATTTCACCATCCTTCTCACTCCTATTTATAGGTTTGTGTGGGTGCCACCTCACCCGACACTTGTCTGATTTCCAGCACTTTACCCGTCTCGTCGCAATTAGCCGCTAATCCCTTAATTAACTGTCCGTTAATTTAATTACTCGTAATTAAATTAATGATTTCTTAATCCAATAATTTTAATTCATCTTCCAAAATAAATATTTATATATATATATATATATATATATATATTCACTCCAAACATACATATATTAAATATTTTACAAATATCCCCAAAATACACTTAAAATTAATTCCATAATTTTAATTAAAAATTAAGGGTCTTACATTACTCCCCCCTTAAATTAGTTTCGTCCTCGAAACTACATGTCCCTAAACAATTGAGGATATTGTTCCCTCATCTTACTCTCCAGTTCCAAAGTCACGTCCCCTGTAGTCGGATTCCAAATCACTTTGACTAGTGGGACATCCTTGTTCCTCAACTGTTTAACCTTCTTGTCTTCAATCCTTACAGGGAATACTTCAAATGACAGGTTATCCTTCAGCTGAATTGTATCTGGTGTGATCACATGTGACGGGTCTGCAATGTATTTCCTTAACTGCAACACATGAAATACGTCGTGAATATTGGACAGTATTGGAGGTAAAGCGATCCGATAGGCCAATGGTCCAATACGTGCAGTAATCTGGTATGGTCCAATAAATTTCGGAGTCAACTTTCTTGACTTAATAGCTCTGCCAACACCAGTTGTAGGCGTGACCCTCAGAAATACATGATCACCCTGCTCGAATTCCAGAGGTCTGCGACGCTTGTCTGCATAACTCTTCTGACGATCCTGTGATATCTTCATTTTCTCTTGTATCCTCTTGATTTTCTCTGTGGTCTATTCCACCATCTCAGGTCCAACAATCATGCTTTCTCCGTCCTTATACCAGCATAAAGGCGTTTGACACTTGCGTCCATATAAAGCGTCATAGGGTGCCATTCCAATACTTGCATGAAAGCTATTGTTGTAAGTAAACTCAATCAATGGCAACACCTCATCCCAGTTCGCTCTATCATCCAACACACATGCTCTTAACAGATCTTCCAAGGACTGATTTGTTCTCTCAGTCTGTCCGTCTGTTTGTGGGTGATAAGCGGAACTGAATTTCAGTTTCATTCCCAAAGCTTCATGCAGTGCTCCCCAGAAATGAGATGTGAACTTTGGGTCACGGTCCGATACTATACTCGATGGAACACCGTGTAACCTCACAATCTCAGTGATGTAGATTTCCGTCAGCTTATCTACTTTGTAAGTGGTTCTTACTGGTAAGAAATGCGCGGATTTTGTCAATCGATCCACTATTACCCAAATTGAATCATTCTTTTTCCTTGTCTTGGGCAGTCCTATTATAAAATCCATGCAAATGCTATCCCACTTCCATTCTGGTATATCCGAGGGCTGCAACATTCCAGCAGGTCATTGATGTTCCACTTTCGCTTTCTGACAAGTTAAACATGCCGACACGTACTCCGCTACATCCCTTTTCATTCCTGGCCACCAGTAATTCTGTCTTAAGTCCTGATCAATCTTGGTTGCTCCAGGATGAATACGCAACTTACCCTTATGAGCCTCTTCCAAAATCGCTCTTCTCATATCTGCAACTTCTGGTACACAAATTCTTCCATTACATCTCAAAATATTATCTGTTCTGACGCTGAACTCAGTTGTCTATCCTTGCGCTATCAGATTCCTCTTTTCTTGGATCAGTGCGTCATCTTGCATGTTTTCAATCTCCTCAAGTAATCCACTCGAAATTGTTATCATTCCACACTTTAACATTCCTGGGGCAAACTTTACATCCAAGTGTAGATCTCTAAATGCTTCCCACAACTCTTGTTGTCTGGCCATTATCATTGAAGTTACTGACACACTTTTCTGACCCAATGCATCAGCCACCACATTGGCTTTTCCAAGGTGGTACTGCAATGAAAAGTCAAAATCCTTGAGAGTCTCCATCCATCTTCTCTGACGCATGTTCAATTCCTTCTGATTGAACAGATACTTCAAACTTTTATGGTCACTGAACACCGTGAACGTGCATCCATATAAGTAGTGTCTCCAGACCTTTAATGCAAACACTACAGCAGCAAGCTCCAAGTCATGGGTTGGATAGTTGCGTTCGTGAGTTTTCAATTGCCTTGAGGCGTAAGCTACAGCTTTCTTGTGTTGCATCAGAACACATCCCAACCCTTGGTGAGATGCATCACAGTAAACTTCATATGGTTCCTCTGGCTGTGGCAAGACCAACACTGGTGAGGTTGTCAATTTTTCCTTTAGCAACTGAAAATTTTCCTCACACTTCTCCGTCCATGCAAACGGCTGATTCTTTTTGGTGAGTTGTGTTAAAGGAGCTACAATCTTAGTGAATCCTTCAATAAATCTCCTGTAGTATCCTGCCAGTCCGAAAAAACTCTGTATGTCTGTGATAGTCTGGGGCTATTTCCAGGCAAGAATTGTCTCAATTTTTGCTGGATCGACAGCGATTCCTTCTTTCGTTATCACATGTCCCAAGAAGTTCACTTTGTCTAGCCAAAATTCGCAATTCGACAAATTAGCGTACAATTGCTTCTCGCGTAAGACTTCAAGAACTTGGCGTAGGTGTTCTCCGTGTTCTTCTTCATCCTTTGAATAAATCAAAATATCATCGATGAACACCACTACGAATTTATCCAGAAATGGGCTGAAAATTCTATTCATATAGTCCATGAAAATCGCTGGTGCATTCGTGACTCCGAACGGCATAACGAGATATTCATAATGTCCATAACGGGTTCTGAAAGCAGTCTTTTGAATATTTCCTTCTCTTTCTCGAATCTGATGATATCCTGACTTCAAATTGATCTTTGAAAACACTGCGGCTCCCCTTAATTGGTCCATCAAATCATCAATGCGTGGTAAAGGATAACGATTCTTGATAGTTACCTTGTTGAGTTGTCGATAATCCACACATAAACGTGAACTTCCATCCTTCTTCTTTACCAACAACACCGGAGCTCCCCAGGGCGACACACTTGGTCTGATAAATCCTTTCTCCAATAATCCTTCAATTTGACCCTTAAGCTCGCTTAATTCCAATGGCGACATCCGGTACGGCGCAATTGAAATAGGTCCAGCTCCTGGGTGCAAATCAATGAAGAACTCCACCTCTCTCGCTGGGGGTAATCCTGGAATTTCTGTTGGAAATACGTCCGGATATTCTTTGACTAACACCACATCTTTTAGGTTCACATCCATCTTGGTCTCCATGTTAGCCAATGATAAAAATTCCTGAGTTCCTTCTCTTAGTGATACTCCGAGTTGGTTAGCAGCCAAATACCGAACGACTCCAGGTTCGGGGAAAAGAACTTATTTTCGAGCGCAATCCAAGACTACGTAATTATACGTCATCCAATCCATGCCGAGAATGATCTTGAGTGATTGTAGGGGTAGGCATATTAAATTAACCAAGAAATCCCTATTCTGAATCGTTATAGTACAGTGTAAACATGCAGAGTTTACAGTCAAAGTCTTAGCAGGTGTGGAAACAATCAAATCAAAAGGCAAAGCAGACACAGATAACTTCAAACGATTCACACAGTCCATAGCAATGAAAGAGTGGGTTGCCCCCGAATCAAAAAGTGCAGTTAGTGTGTTACCTGCAATCTCACAATCTTGCTGGATTAAATTTTGGGCTTGACTTCCAGCTTCAGCACCAATGTGATAGACACGGCCTCTAGCAGTAAGACGAGTAGCCCTAGTCGCGTTCACAGTTGGCTCCACCTTCGAACCCGGCAATCCCTTGCCACGTGTCCTAGCTTCTGGTAGTTGAAGCACATTAGATCCCTCGCGGTACAAGCTGTAGCAATATGTCCTCTTTACCGCATCGATAACACCGGACTCCTTGTCCCAGTTGCCGTCCAAAATTCTGATTTCCCGGCCGATTCTGGCCTCTCTTGTTGTTTTGTGGCCGGTTATACGGCTTAGCCACTTGCTTTTCTCTATTGTCCTGCCTGTGCATCCGACTAGGCCCTCCAGTATTAAAGTTCCCTCCTCTATTGGCCCTCTTGTTCTTCATCTCTTCAACCTCTCTACACTTCTCCACTAATACTTGGAAACGTTGAATTCCCAAAGGCAAGACCGAGTCTTGAATCTCATACTTCAGTCTATTTTGAAAGCGATGACACATAAATTGTTCATCAACTTCCTCCCGGAAAAATTTGAAATGTCTGGACAGCGATTCAAACTTAGCCGCATATTCTCCCACTGTCATGCTTCCCTGGTGCAATTTTAGAAAATCGTCACCCAACTTGGTCCTAGTGCTCATCGGGAAGTACTTGTCCAAAAACTTCTTTTTGAACGACTCCCAATTCACTTCCTTATGAGCTGACCCCATCAATAGTCTTGTACTTCTCCACCAATACTCTACATCCCCTATCAGCAGATACGTGGCATAGTTGACTTTCACCGCTGCCCGACAGTTAATCATCTCGAAGATTTTCTCCATCTCTTGGATCCACTGGTCCGCTCTTTCTGGACCCTCATCACCCTTGAACTTTGGAGGATTATGACTGCAAAAATCCTCTAGTCCTCTAGATTCAGCAGCGCGAATCTCTCTTTCCCTCTTCTCAAGGTCTCGTTGAAACTTTGCAGCTGTCTGTGCAGCAACAGACGCAACGATGTTATTCATCGCCTCAGCCATTCTATCTTCCCGACTGACATTGGCTCTTGTGGTGTCGTCTCTTCGTGGAGGCATTGTTTCCTACCAAACCATCATCACTTCAGTCACACCACGACTTACACAAGACTTGACACTCTAACTACTTGCTCCTATGCATGATCAGCTAATAACTCAAAACAAATAATTAAATCAGAGCTTTATCCCAAAACTTTAACCAAATGCTCTGATACCACAATTGTAACACCCCATGTTTAAAACACAGTGCGAGTGTATTTTTTTTTTTAAATAAATAAGTAAAAGAATTTTCAGAATTAATTCAAGGGAATTAAAATAAAATTTTCATCAGTTCATTTCAAAAGGGAACACCCAGCCTGTGGCCACTAAACAGTATTAGAGTGCGGAAGAATACAGCGGAAAAGTCATACATTAATTCCCAAAATAAATTAATTACATTTCCAGCTCAAATCCTATACATCAAGTCTAACTGATCATGCACTAGGCTATAGTAGCACGGTTTCCACCGTATCCTCTACAAGTCTCGTCTTCAGCCAGCCGTCTGTCCTTTTGCGTTGTCCGCTGATACTCCGTACGTAATGATTAGAGGAAACTAACGACGTTTCTGTCGTTAGTGTATCTGTCGGTAGGACAGGTTCGGGTAACATCTGAGGGCAAAGCCCAATTTCCACAATATAATAGCAAGGGTCACCGACCAAAATTAACAAATAATCACATAGCATATATCTCACAGCAACAATTATATCCATGGTATAACATATGGGAATGATGAAAATAATGATGCTCATTTTGAAATTTCATGACATATATACCTTTTCAAAACAGCAACCTGTTATTATGAAAAATATGTGGTAAGTACAGCCAACACTTTCGCAATCACAATCATTTATCAGAAA
The DNA here is from genome assembly GCA_037974295.1 of Cicer cuneatum. NCBI lineage: Eukaryota > Viridiplantae > Streptophyta > Magnoliopsida > Fabales > Fabaceae > Cicer > Cicer cuneatum. Next base: position 23,130,345 of record JBBPBO010000003.1, read on the forward strand.
ATCAGATCTTATAAAGTACTCACACACATAAATTTTCAACCATCATCATATAATCCAATCGTGACCCACCGGTCAATCACTCGATGCAATATGTATATGCTCATGTATACAATTTCTTGGAATCACCAAGGTGCACTCGCTCAACAGACCAGCACTCTTTAATATGTATGACTTTAACGGCCCTCAAGACCAGGGTGCAATCGCTCAACAGATCAGCACCAGTGCAGTCGCTCAACAGACCAGAACGTTTGACAGATACCAAGGTACAATCGCTCAACAGATTAGTACCTACTGCAGTCGCTCAACAGACCAGTACTCGTGCAATCGCTCAACAGATCAGCACGTGGTTGCGCATTTTAGGGTACAGGTGCTCAATAGTCCAGTACCAGTGCAGTCGCTCAACATATCAGCACCTATATACCAAGGTACAATCGCTCAACAGATCAGTACCTAGTGCAGTCGCTCAACAGACCAGCACTCGTGCAATCGCTCAACATATCAGCACATGGTTGTGCATTACTCTGTGGCCCATCGCGGGTACCACTTTACTATGCAATGTATGAGTATGCAGTGTTTTCTCTTCAGTGACACAATATGCATTATCAGGAAAATTCAACCTTTCCATCATATTTCAAAACATCTCAACATAATCAATATTATCATCACAATCATGATTAAATAGTCAAGTAACCATTAACACTTTGCAATGTTTTCCCAAACTCTTAAAATTCATAAAATAGTGTTTAAAACTTGATTTTATGGAAAACACGAATCTGTATTTAAATACAGCTTCCTTGTATTCCAATACATAAGCTAAAAACTGAGTTTATGGAAAAACCCGAATATAAGGGATCTGTATTCGAATACAGAAGCAAAAACTAGTGAAAATCAGTATTTTGTATTCAAATACAGCATTCCTGTAGTCGAATAGAGATGCGAATACAGTGTTAAAATTTCACTTATGTATTCGAATACGACACAGTCGTAGTCGAATACAGATGCTATGTCAGAAGCAAAAATCCTTCCTCTGTATTCGAATACAGGGGCCTGTATTCGAATACAAGTTTGAAAACTTGAGTAAACCAGAAGATTGACAGGTTGTATTCGAATACACCCATTTTGTATTCGAATACACCTTCGAAAACCAGTGAAATTTTTCCTGAGACTTCAACACATTTCAAATTGTTTCTTTTGAAAAATCAGCCCAACCCCAAAATAGTTTTATCACTCTTTTAAACCTCAAAACTCAGACTTTTACATCAATACAAATTTTCCATAAGGAAACACTTTCATCATTTTAAAATCCCTTTTCTTGTGAAAACATCAACAACACCAGAATCACTCAAAACAGAAACAAACGCAGAATCATCAACACCAGAACATCCTGAAACAGAAACAGAATAGTCACCACCAGAATCATCAGAAGGAGAAATAGAATGATCAACACCAGAATCATCACAACCAGAACATGCATCTCCAAAACAACATGCATGGTATTCTCCAGTATGCTTACACAACCAACACAACATGCAAAGCATATTCCAGCTTTCTCACACAAACAGAATCAACAAGGAAAGCATTTCAGCTTTCTCACACAAACAGAATGAAATTAATACATTTAGTCAAACAGAAATCATCACATAGCAGCAAACACCAACATAATGTGTTTCCGCATTTTATAACAACATTCAAAACAGTTTAGTAACATGTATTTTATTCATCTTTAAAATAACATGCAAAACATTTTTTAGCTTTCCCACACAACCAAACAGCATTGCAGTAACAACCAGAATAGCAAACATCACAGATTCATTACACATCACAGAATGCATTTTCTTCATTTTTTTCAAAATGTCATTGCAAAATAATTTTTCTTCAAAACACTGAAGAAAACATCAGTAATGCTATGCCAGTTATGCATTTACAGCCCTAATTAGAGGATGGTCACCAGAAGATGATCATCAGAGGAATCTGTTAGAGGAATATGTTAGAGAAAAATGCTCAAAACAGAATTGGAGCAAAAGACTCGAGAAACAGAATCTAGCTAAAAATATGCTCAAAACAGAATCTGAGAAAAATGCTCAAAACAGAATTGGAGCAAAAGTCTCGAGAAATAGAATCTAGCTAAAAGCATGCTCAAAACAGAAGCAGAGCAAAATGTTCAAGACAAATTAATTGAAATACACTCCTGAAGTAAAACATCAGTGAGCAAAAGACTCAAAAAAAAATCTAAGCAAACTACTCCAGAATATTCTCAAAAAAGATTAATCGAATTACACTCCAGAAGTAAAGCATCAGTGAAGCCCTAAAGTTCAACTATCAATAGAGGCTTAATGCTGAAGAATAAAGTATCGAAAAATAAAAGAACTCAAGCAAAAAATTCATATGTATTTAGAGAGTTCAAAGGAGAGAAACACATGCTTAAAAGATAAATATTTTCTAAGTGTTCTTTTCTTAGTGTGTGAAGCTGATCGTCATCATAAATTATTCAGAAGCAAACACTCTAGTTCACTTTAAGCATATTGTGAGTATCAACTTTCTAGAAGTAATTACTCAGTTCTAATTTCGATCTCTTATATTAAATCCCATAGTGTTGAAGTTTCTTCTAAAATCTAGGGTAGTCAGGTTGTTAGAAAAAGACTTAACTTGTAGGTTTAAGGTTGTGAAGTTCCTCAAAAGTCTGGGATTGTCAGACTGTTTGAGTAGACTTGGCTGGTTTAGTCAAGGTGTTGTTGTTCCTCAAAAGTCTGGGGTTGTCAGGCTGTTTGAGAAGACTTAGTTGGTTTAGTTAAGGTGTTGTTGTTCCTCAAAAGTCTGGGATTGTCAGGCTGTTTGAGAAGACATAGTTGGTTTAGTTAAGGTGTTGTTGTTCCTCAAAAGTTTGGGGTTGTCAGGCTGTTTGGGAAGACTGGCTTATAGGGTCAGTGGTGTTGTAATTCAAAGGAGTTTGAATTAGTGAAAAGGCCTTCTGGAGGAAGGGACTGGACGTAGCCTAGTTAACAGTGAACCAATATAAATTGCTGTGTTATTATGTTATTATTATCCGCTGCTGAATATGATTAATTATATATTGAATAATTCACATTAACATTCAACAAAACAGCAAAAGAAATCAAGTTAGACAAACACAATTCAACCCCCCCTTCTCGTGTTTGCACTTTCAAGTAGTGCTGTTGTAATTCAGAGGTTTTGAATTAGTGGAAAAATCATTCAAGGTGAAGGGAATGGATGTAGCCTAGTTAATGGTGAACAAGGATAAATCTTTGTGGTGATTATTTTACTTTATCCGCTGCTAATTCTGCTTGCTTATATATCAGATTTTAAATAATCATCAGAAACAAAAAAAGAATTCAAGTATTACAAACACAATTCAATCCCCCCTTCTCGTGTTTGCACCTTCAATTGGCATCAGAGCTCGGTCTCAAGGCTGAGCACTTAAAAGTGTTTGAGGAAAGGTCCAAGGGGGTTCAACATGTCAGAATCCAAAGAAGAATTTGGAGGCAACATCAACAGGCCACCACTGTTTGATGGAGATCACTTTGAATACTGGAAGGATAGAATGAGAAGCTTCTTCATCTCCTAAGATCCTGATCTCTAGACCTTGGTAGTCAAAGGCTACACTGTACCCACTAACCAGGAGATGAAACTGGTCAAGAACTGGATGTAGAAGATATGAATCCCAAGCAGAGGAAGTTATACAAGCTGCATCACAAGTCCAGAACTATCATAATCAATGCTATCACATTTAAAGAATTTGATAGATGCACCAACAAGGAAACAGCAAAAAGCATCTATGACAGATGTTGACAAGAAAAACATCATCTGCTATGGATGCAATGAACCTGGACATATCAAGTCAGAATGTCCAAACATGGAGAAAGGAAAACATCACAAGAAAGGTTCCAGATTCAAGAAGAAGGGTCTGATGGCAGCATGGGATGCATCTGACTCAGAAGAGGAATCATCTAATGATGAAGAGGCAGAAACTGCTATGATGGCTCACATCAAGTTTGCCTCTGGACTCCATAAAGGTACTAGCTCTGGAAGAAAAGCAAAAGGTAACAAGAATTGACAAATCATTCATTCCGGCAAGTTTGGAAGCACATCAGAGGAAGCAGTATTGGCTCTGATGGCACATACCAACTCAAGTTCTGGATCCAGCACAGACTTTGGAACTGATTCAGAAGATGAAAACAAAGAGGTTTTCTCTTATCTTACTAAATCTAAATTAATTACTGCTCTTAAAGACTTTCTAAATGTGAACAACAAGATGTCTTTAAAACTGAAAACTCTTAGGGAAGAAAAGAAAATTCTAACCAAAGAAGTACAAATTTTAAAGAATCAGAATGCTGAGTTTGCAACTGAAAACACTAATTTTAAAAATGAAGTTGCCAGACTCAATTCTGAAAATATAACTCTCAAAAGTAATATTTGCTCTACTTCCAATACTGTTTGTGAATCTGACATGCATGAAAAAAGCTTTTCAAAAATTTATTGCAAATGGTATGGAAAGAAGTAAGTATGCTTCCATGATTTATGGAATCAGTGACAATGGTAAGAGAGGAATAGGTTTTACTGAATCTGTTGCTGAAATTAAATCTGCTCATTCTAATGTTCTGTGTATTATTTGTGCTAAAAAGGGTCATTCTAAATTGTCTTGTCCTATGATAAAATATGGGAAAGACAAGAAACCTGTTAAGTCTAACCTGGACCCAACCAGTTTTGGGTACGAAAGAACAAAATTGTTTATGTTGTAGATATTCTGAGCAACCAGAAGGAAACACTAATCATGGTGCCTAGTCAATGGATGCAGGCAATGCACAAACAGAAAAAGGTGTATGTTCCAGTTTCCACCAGACATAAGCAAAATGAGTCTGATGAAAGAAGGTATGGTTAGTACAATTCACACCAGAATCAGAACCAGAACTAGAACCCGAACCAGAACCAAAACCAGAACGAGAACCAGTATCAGTATCAGAATCAGAGGTTCAGCCACAAACAACATAATCACACACATCAGCTTCAGTATTACCAGAAGAAGCATAATTACCAGAATCGCCATAAGTTCCAGAATCACCAGAGGAACATGGTGTATCAGCTGAAGCAGAATCAAGGGAACAATTCAACCAGTCTGGCTCTGAAGGCTCGTACATAATTTGATTACAGCACTGAGTCTGACTCTGACGGTGAAGTATCAGAAGAAGAAAGTTTTGATCTGCAACACAAAGCATGGTATCTGAACAGTGGATGCTCTAAGCATATGACTGGAGGCAAGGTTTCCTTTGGAGGAAACCAAAAAGGTCAGATCATTGGTAATAGTCCTTCTTCCCTATCTATTAAAAATGTTTTATTAGTTAAAATTCTAAATCACAATATGTTAAGCATTAGTCAGCTAAGTGACTGCAAGTATGATGTTGTGTTTAATCAGAAAACCTCCAAGGCTATTAGTCAAAAAGATGGATCTGTTTGGTTCACTGGTGTTAGGCAGAATAATGTCTATAAGATAGATCTGTTTAGTCTAGTTAAGCAGAAAGTTAAGTGTCATTTTTTGTTAGGGAGGAAAATCTGATTTGGCACAAAAGGTTAGGCCATGCAAACACTAGGCTAGTTTCTGAGTTAAGTAAACTTCAGCTAGTGAAAGGTCTCCCCATACTAAGTACCAAATATGAGATTCTGTGTGAAGCATGTCAAAAAGGTAAACAGACCAAAAGCTCTTTTAAACCTAAAAACTGTATTTGTACTTCACAACCTCTTGAACTACTTCATTTAGATCTGTTTAGTCCTGTTCAAACTGCATCCCTTAGTGGTAAGAAGTATGGGTTTGTCATAGTTGATGATTACTCAAGGTGGACTTGGGTAAAGTTTTTGAGAAACAAAGATGAATCCCATAAGGTATTTATTTCTTTCTACAAGAAAGTTATGAATGAAAAAGGTTTTAAAATCATAACTATTAGAAGTGATCATGGAGGTGAGTTTGAGAACAGGTACTTTGGAGAATTTTGTGATGAGAATGGTATCTCTCACAACTTCTCATCCCGCAGAACACCTCAACAGAATGGAGTTGTTGAAAGGAAGAACATGTCACTATAGGAAATGGCCAGAACCATGCAAAATGACATGAATATTGCTACCAATATAGGGGCAGAAGCTGTCAATACTGTATGCTACATCCAAAACAGAGTTTACATCAGGTCTATTCTAAACAGAACTCCATATGAACTGTGGAAAGGTATGAAACCTGATATTTCCTATTTCAAACACTTTGGCAGCATTTGTTATATGTTAAACACTAAGGATAATCTTGCAAAATTTGATTCCAGATCCAAAAAGTGTACCTTCATTGGTTACTTAGAGAGATCAAAAGCTTATAGAGTGTTTAATAAAGAAACTAACACTATGGGATCACTTAAAAAAACAAGTCTGTTTGGCTTACTTTCTACCGTTGAACCAACTACTGTTGATGAAGCACTGATAGAAGAAGGATGGATTCTTGCAACGCAAGAAGAGCTGAATGAGTTTGAAAGGAATGATGTTTGGGATCTGGTGTCCAGACCACACAAAAATGTCATTGGAACTAAGTGGGTGTTCAAGAACAAACTCAATGAAAAAGGTGAAGTAGTCAGGAATAAAGCTAGGCTTGTGGCACAAGGATACAGTCAGCAAGAAGGCATTGATTACACTGAGACTTTTGCTCCAGTGGCCAGGTTAGAAGCAATTCGTATCCTACTCTCTTTTGCTGCAAATCATGATATTACTTTGTATAAAATGGATGTCAAAAGTTCTTTCTTAAATGGTTATATAAGTGAGGAAGTCTATGTCAAACAGCCCCCAGGTTTTGAAAGTTCTGATTTTCCAAACCATGTTTTTAAACTTAAAAAATCTTTATATGGTTTAAAATAAGCACCTAGGGCATGGTATGACAGACTTAGCAATTTCTTACTTAAAAATCAGTTTGATAGAGGCCAAATAGATAACACTTTGTTTAGAAAATCCATTAAAGATGATATTCTAATCATTCAAGTTTATGTTGATGATATTATCTTTGGATCCACTAATGGCACTCTCTGCCAAGAGTTTTCTGATTTGATGCAGCAAGAGTTTCAGATGAGCATGATGGGAGAACTTAAGTTCTTCCTAGGAATTTAGATTCAGCAAGGCAAAACAGGTATACTCATTCACCAATCTAAGTACACTAAAGAACTTCTCAAAAAGTTCAAGATGAGTGATTGTAAGCCTGTGGCCACCCCCATGCACCCCACCTGCTCACTTGAAAAAGATGAATCCGACCAAAAGGTAGACCAGAAAACATACAGAGGTATGATTGGAGAATCCCTTATTTACCTAACTGCTTCTAGACCTGACATTTTGTTTAGTGTTTGTGTATGTGCTCGTTTTCAAGCAGACCCTAGGGAATCCCACTTAACTGCTGTCAAAAGAATCCTTAGATACCTTAAAGGAACCACACATCTTACCTTGCTCTACAAGAAAACCCATCTTACAAACTAAGTGGTTTTGGTGATTCTGATTATGCTAGAGACAAACTAGAGAGAAAAAGCACAAGTGGCAACTGTACATTTCTAGGTGATAATCTCATTTCTTGGTCAAGCAAGAGACAAAGCACCATTGTCATGTCAATAGCAGAAGCTGAATACATATCAGCAGGAGGATGCAGTTCACAGTTAATCTGGATTAAACATCAGTTGGAAGACTACAACATCTTTGAAACCAACATCCCTTTGTTCTGTGACAATACTTCAGCCATAAACCTAACCAAGAACCTTATCCTACACTCTAGAGCCAAGCACATTGAAATAAAGCATCACTTTATCAGAGACCATGTTCAAAAGGGAACAATAAGCATCCAATTTGTAGACACAGATCATCAATGGGCTGATATCTTCACCAAACCATTGCCTAAAGATCGATTTGATTTCATCAAGAAGCATCTCAACATAATCTCCATATCTGACTAGATCAAGTAGTCTTTTTTAAATTTTTATTTTTTGTTATTTATTTTTTTGTACTCTGTAAAAAAAAAACCTCTTTTTGGATGATGACAAAAAGGGGGAGAGAAAAGGAGAAAAAGTTGAAAAGGAGAGAAAAAAAGAAGAGTGAAAAAGAAAGAGTGAAATAAAGAAGGAGTTGAAAAGGAGAGGTAACAAGAAGAGTGAAAAAGAAAGAGTGAAATAAAGGAGTTGAAAAGGAGAGGAAAAAAAGAAGAGAGAAAAGAAAGAGTGAAATAAAGAAGGAGTTGAAAATGAGAAGTGATAAGAAGAAAAGAAAGAGTGACAAAAGAAGGAGTTGAAAAGGAGAGGAAAAATATGGGGCATTAGACTTAGGGGGAGAAGCTTGATCTGAGGGGGAGCCTAACAAAATAAGTTATCAAAAATACAAGGTTTTGTCATCATCAAAAAGGGGGAGATTGTTGGAACCAAGTTGGTTCTATACTTAGAATTTTGATGTTTACAAAAGTACTTTTATGTAATCTTATTTTTGACTTAGAATAATAATGAAAAATGCCACCAGAAGATAACGTCACCAGAGGCAGAAGATGACGTCACTAGAAGATAAAATCAGAAGCAGAAGATGAGGACACCAGAGGATAAAATCAGAGAATGACACCAGAGGATACACCTCCAGAAGATATCAGAGGATATCATCAAAGGACAAATAACATCATTAGAGGATATCTTTCTTGGTCCATATCAGAAGGAAGCAGAGTCCAGAAGGATACCTGGTCCAGACCAGATGGAAGCTTGTCAGAGGGAGACTTGGTCCAAACTAGAAGGAAAGATAAGTCAAACTTGGTGCAGACTTAATCCTGACCAGAAGATAGCTTAATCGTGAATATAAGACTTAATCCAGACTTGTTCCAGACCAGAAGATAGCATGGTACAAAACATAAAACTTTGTCCAGATCAGAAGATTGGATTGTCCAGAACATAAGACTTAGTCTAGATTTAATCCAGACTTAGTTCTGACTTGATCCAGATTTAATCCAGACTTGATCTAGATCAAAAGATAAATGTCCAGATTAAAAGATCAATGGTCCAGATTAAAATATCATAAGTCCATATTTAATTCAGATTTAATCCAGACTCAGTCCAGACTTGGTCCAGATCAGAGGGTAAATGTTCAGATTAAAAGATCAATGGTCCAGATTAAAGTATCATGATCCAGTGTTGGCCGAGATTAGAGGCTCAAAGAATTGGCAGAGATCAGATTACATAGTCCAGAGTTGGTCGAGATCAGAGGATCATACGGTTCAGATTTTAATCATGATGAAAATCAGTGAAGACTTGATTAAAATTCGAAAAAGACTTGATTGAATTTGGATAGAAATTTGATCAAAGTATTAAGGGAATTTGATACAAAAATAAATTGAAGTCTTGGAGGGAATTTAAAAGCAATTGGAGGGAAGAAAGATAGGGTCTAGAATTAAACAAGAACAGGACTGGTCAAAGTTATTTTCAGAACAAATCTGAAGCAAAAAGGTTCGGAACAAGCATAAAGCTCAAACCCGATTGGCCAAGTTATTTTGGCAAGAGAATTTGGACAGATACAACTCAAATTTGATCATGGAAGAAACCCAAATTTTCATCTATAAAAGCAGGCTCAGGCAAAAGACTTTGTATAATTTGCTCTGGTCTGGTTTCATATCTGCGATGTCCAGTTCTTTAGTTGGAACTCCTAGAACAGTAGGTGCAGTATATCATTTGACTACCAGCTTCCATAATTCAGGATCTTGAGATATGAAGAAACTTCTCATTCTGTCCTTCCAATACTCCAATCCGTCTCCATCAAACAGTGGTGGTCTGTTGATGTTGCCTCCAAAATCATCTTTGGATTCTACCATGTTATTTACCCCTTGGACCTTTCCTCAAACACTAGTTAAGTGCTCAGCCTTGAGACTGAGCTCTGATGCCAATTGAAGGTGCAAACACGAGAAAGGGGGATTGAATTGTGTTTGACTAACTTGAATACGTTTTAGTTTTAAAACAAAACCTGTTATGTATGAATTAAAACAGAGTTAGCAGCGGATATAAAGTAAATAAAAACTCAGAATTTTATACTAGTTCACCGTTAACTAGGCTATGTCCAGTCCCATCACTTTGAAGGATTTCACTAATTCAAAAACCTTGAATTACAAAGTACCACTGACCCTCCATGTCTGTCTTCTCAAAAAGTCTAACAACCCTAGACTTTTGAGGAAAAGAACCTTGAATCTAATTGCTAAGTAATCTGCTACTCCTTCTGACTCCCTCAGATTGTAGACTCAACTTCAACAACTTAGACCTAACACAAGGGAAAGAGAAACTTAGAGTACTTGCTTCTGGAAAGCGGATACTCACAATTGACCTCACTGAAAACTCAAGTATTTTGCTTTTGGAAGTGTATGGCTCTCATGTATTTTCGATACAAAGTCTTCTGCCTTGAGCCTCCTTTTATAGATGAAGATTAGGGTCTCTTCCATGATTAAATTTGAGTTGTATCTTGTCTAGATTCTCTTGCAAAAATAACTTGGCCAATCGTGTTTCACATAAAAAAAAAACATATCTTTTTAGCTCCACATATGCATTCAAAAATAACTTTGTCCAATCCTGTTCTTGATTAATTCTGGATCAAATCTTTATTCCTGCCAATAGCTTCTGAATTCCCACCAAACTTGAATTTTTTTTTGTATCAAATCCTCTTAATGCTTTGATCAAATTTCTTTTAAAATTTAATCAAGTCTTATTCGAATTTAATCAAGTCTTCACTGATTATCATCATGATTAAATCTGGACTGTTTGATCTTCTAATCTCGTCCACATCTGGACCATACAATCTAATTTGATGTGATCCTCTGATCTCGGACAGCACTGGACCACACGTTATGATCTTCTGATCTCGGCCAATCACTAGGCCATATGGTCTGATCTTCTGATCTCGGCCAAAACTGGGCCATTATGCTTATATCTGGACCATTGATCTGAACATTTTCCCTCTGATCTGGACATATTCTGGATTGAGTCAGGATTGAACTGAAATTAAATCTGAACTTTCATCTGGTTTGGTCCAGGTCTCCTTTTGGATTCTGCTACCTTCTGATCTGGGCCAGAAAAGATATCCTCTAATGATGTTTTGACATCCTCTAATATCCTCTAGAGGTGTATCCTTTGGTGCCTTCTTAATGCATCCTATGGTATCTTCTGGAGGTGTATCTTCTGGTCTGATTTTATCCTCTGGTAACTCATCTTTTGCCTCTAGTGACTTCCTCTTCTGGTGGCATTTAATATAATAATTCTAAGTACAAAATAAGATTACATGGAGTGCTTTTTGTAAACATCAAAATCCTAAGTACTTAGAACCAACTTGGTTCCAACAATCTCCCCCTTTTTGATGATGACAAAACCTTAACTTCTTTTGTTAGTTTATAACTTAAAAAAGACTTTGAAAAACTTGAAAAAATTCGAAGTACTTGAAATACTCCCCCTTAGACCAATCTCTCCCCCTAAGTCTAATAATGACTTTTTCCTCTCCTTTTCAACTTCTTCTTAAATCACTCTTTCTTTTCTTCTCTTCTACTCTCCTTTTAAACTCCTTCTTTATTCTCTCTTCACATTTCCTCTCCTTTTCAACTCCTTCTCTTTTCACTCTTTCTTTTTCTCTCGTTATTTTTCTCTCTCCCTGTTTCCTCTCCTTTTCAACTCCTTCTTTTTTTTTCATCTCTTTCTTTTTCACTCCTCCTTTCTTTTCAAATCTTTCTTTTTCATTCCTCCTTTCTTTTTATCTCTATTTTTCTACTTATTTCTCCTTTTTCTCTCTCTCCCCTTTTTGTCATCAGCCAAAAAGAGGTCCTACAAATTTTGTATTTTAGTTTTTCTCTTTAAAAAGTACTTAAAGTAAAAACAAGAAAATCAAAGACATAGAGTAAAATTACAAGAAAATTAAAAACTCCTAAGATGAGTACTTGAGCTAGTCAGATATGGAGATAATGTTGAGATGCTTCTTGATGAACTCGAACCAATCTTCAGGTAATGCTTTGGTGAAGATATCAGCCCATTGATGATTAGTGTCCACAAACTGGATGTTTAAAGTCCCTTTTTGAACATGGCCCCTAATGAAATGGTGTTTTATTTCAATGTGTTTTGCTCTAGAGTGTAAGATAGGGTTCTTGGTTAGGTTTATGGCTGAAGTGTTATCACAGAACAACGGGATATTTGTTTCAAAGATGTTGTCATCTTCAAGTTGATGTTTCATCCAGATTAACTGTGAGCTGCATCCTGCTACTGATATATACTCAGCTTCAGCTGTTGACATGGCAATGGTGTTTTGTCTTTTGCTTGACCAAGAGATCAAATTATCACCTAAGAATGTGCAGTTGCCACTTGTACTTTTCCTTTCCAAGTTGTCTCCAACATTGTCAGAATCGCAAAAACCTCTTAGTTTGTAGGTGGGGGTTTTCTTGTATAACAAGGTAAGGTTGGTGGTTCCTTTAAGGTATCTCAAGATTCTTTTGACAGCAGTTAAATGGGATTCCCTAGGGTCAGCTTGAAAATAGGCACAGACACAAACACTAAACAAAATGTCAGGTCTACAAGCAGTTAGGTAAATAAGGGATCCAATCATACCTCTATATGTTTTCTGGTCTACCTTTTGGCTGGTTTCATCTTTCTCAAATTGAGCAGGTTAGGTGCATGGGGGTGGCCATAGGCTTACAGTCACTCATCGTGAACTTTTTGAGATGTTCTTTAGTGTATTTAGATTGGTGAATGAGTATACCTGATTTACCTTGGTGAATCTGAATTCCTAGGAAGAACTTAAGTTCTCCCATCATGCTCATTTGGAACTATTTCTGCATTAGGTCAGAAAACTCCTTGCACAAAGTGCCATTAGTGGATCCAAAGATGATATCATCAACATAAACTTGAATAATCAAAATATCATTTTTAATGGATTTCCTAAATAGAGTATTATCAATCTGGCCTCTATCAAATTCATTCTTAAGTAGAAAGTTACTAAGTCTGTCATACCATGCCCTTGGTGCGTGTTTTGAACCATATAAAGATTTTTTAAGTTTAAAAACATGGTTTGAAAAATCAGAATTTTTCAATCCAGGGGGCTGTTTGGCATAGACTTCCTCACTTATATAGCCATTTAAGAATGCACTTTTACCATCCATTTGATAAAGAATTATATCATGATTACCAGCAAATGATAAAAGAATTCTAATTGCTTCTAACCTGGCCACTAGAGCAAAAGTCTCAGTGTAATCAATACCTTCTTGTTGACTGTATCCTTGAGCTATAAATCTGGCTTTGTTCCTTACATTGCACCTTCAATTGGCATCAGACCTCGGTCTCAAGGCTGAGCACTTAACTAGTGTTTGAGGAAAGGTCCAAGGGGTCAACAACATGGCAGAATCCAAAGACGATTTTGGAGGCAACAGACCACCACTGTTTGATGGAGACAGGTTTGAGTATTGGAACGACAGAATGAGAAGTTTCTTCATATCTAAAGATCTTGAATTATGGAAGCTGGTAGTCAAAGGATACAATGCACCTACTGTTCCAGGAGATCCAACTAAAGAACTGGACATGGAAGATATGAAACCAGACCAAAGCAAATTATACAAACTGCATCACAAGTCCAGAACCATCATGATCAATGCCATCACATTCAAGGAATTTGATAGATGCACAGATAAAGAAACAGCAAAGAGCATATTTGACAGTCTGGTTCTGACCTATGAAGGAAGCCAGCAGGTTCAAGAAGCAAGGGCTAACATATTGGTCAAACAGTATAAGATGTTCAAGATGGAAGATGATGAAGACATTGATGGAATCTTCTGTAGATTTCAGACTCTGATATCTGGACTGAAGGTCTTGAAGAAAACCTACACAACAACAGATTATGTCAAGAGGATTCTAAGAAGCTTACCAACCAAGTAGAGACCAATGGTTACTGCAGTTCAGCAAGCGAGAGATCTGAATAACTTAAGACTTGAAGATCTAATCAGCTCACTCAACTCTCATGAAATAGAACTGGAAGCAGATGAACCAAAGAAGAAGAAGAATCTGGCCCTGAAGTCGAAACAGAAGAAAGCTGCAAAGGCAGCACCAGAATCAGAGGATAGCGACAGTGACTGTGATGATATGGCTTACTTAACCAAACAAATGGTTAAGATCTGGGAAAATAGGAAGAGGAGAGGCTTTAAGAAGAAACATAACAACAAAGGAAAGGAAGAATCTAACAAGAAGAGCATCATCTGTTATGGATGCAATGAACCTGGACATATCAAGTCAGAATGTCCAAATCTAGAAAAAGGCAAATAGCACAAGAAGAATTCCAGATTCAAAAAGAATGGTCTGATGGCAGCCTGGGATGCATCAGAATCAGAAGAATAATCGTCTGATGAAGAAGAGGCAGAAACAGCAATGGTGGCACACATCAGGTCTGCCTCTGGACTTCATAAAGGCACAATTTCAGGAAGGAAAACAGGCAGAAGGAAGAATGATCAAAACAGTAATTCAGGCAAGTCTAGAAGTACATCAGAGGAAGCAATTCTGGCTTTGATTGCTCATACCAACTCAAGTTCTGGATATAGCTCAGGCTCTAGAACAGATTTAGAAGATGAAGACAATGAGGTATTTTCTGATCTCACTAAATCTGAAGAGAAGAAAAATCTTAGGGAAGAGAAGAATCTTTATTTTCAAACAAATGTTTATGTTATTCGAATACAGATTTCTAGTTTTGTAAAATCTTTATTTTCAAACAAATGTTTATGTTATTAACTATTTTTATAAAACATTTTAATGCATATGCTATCAAGATGGTTCTCATAATATTGTACTTTAAAATGTATTTTGATTTAATCTCAAATACTTTACCTAAAAGTAAATGAAAGATGAGTAGCTTAAAATCCTTTTGCTTTTTTATCAATGATCTTTTTGTCTTCATAAAAAATGTAGATCTTTAATTTTCATTCTCCCCCTTTTTGATGATGACAAAAATCTTGTTGCTTGGATTTCAAACGTCTTGATTTCTCCCCCTAGATGTGTGCTTACTCCCCCTTGATATATGTTTTTCTCTTTTTTTAAGTATTGGAGGATCTGTACAAAATAACTAGCAACAACAAAATATATACGCTTTTTCTCCCCCTTTTGACATTATCAAAAAGGAAGAGGATACTGTAAGCAGAATATACACAAATAGAGATAGAATCATTGCATGATATAGAAGGATTTAATAATGAAATAGTAACACAACCATGTTCAGAATTACAATTAAAAGAAACTTAAGAGTTTTAAAATAAGGAAAGTCAAATAGTAGCAGAAACAAATAGCAAAAACTGCAAATAGCCAATTTAATTATCTGAGTCTGGTGGAAAATGTAGATGGTCAATTTTGTCTGAAAGGTTGCTGAGTTCTTGATGAAAAAATGTATGTTGTGTATTGATGGTGTCTTCAAGATTTTGGAATTTGTGGTTGAAGGAAGCAGTCATGTTTTGCATTTGATTATTGAAAGACTCATTCAAATGTTGGAATTGATCTGTGACAAAGGATTGAATGAAGTTAAGTTTCTCCATGATCATTCTGTTTGTGATGATGTCTTCAGAATGTGTTATGTTATCTGGTTCTAGTGCTACTGCTGTTGCTCCTTCTGGTGCATCTTCTAGTACTGCTTCTGGTGCTACTGCTGAGCCTGTTGTTGGTTCTGCTTCTTCTGCATTCTCATTTTGGGCAGTTGATGAACTTTGTCCAAGACCACCCTTATGGACATAACTTTGAAGTGATTCCCTCCAAACTATTTTCATACTGGGCAAAACACTTAAGTCCAGCATATTGTCTTTGGTGGTCTGGTACAGCACCTCGCCTGAGAAATCAACCTTAAAATGATCCAGAATTCTTGTGATTTCTCTTGCATAGGGTAAAGCTATAGAATCTTTTGAAGCATATAGAACTGAACAAACAAAGTATGCCCAATTTAAATCAGTCCCTTCTATCATAAAGATCCTAACTTGAAGTTCAAATTCAGAGATCTGTGAGTAGTTCCCTGCTTTTGGTATCAATATATAACTTAAGAAATAATGTAGTAATCTGTTGTCAACAGTCAGATTACCAACACCATATCTTTGTCTAGCATATTCCGAACCAGATTGTGTGCGTTTTCTTTCCATAGTGTCTTTGTCAAAACGGCACAATGAAATATAAGCATCATATTTAGTAGTGTTTACCCATTCACATAGATGTCCTGGACACATCTTCTGACCTTCACAAGGTATGTGCAGAATTTCCCCAATAAGTTTAGTGTCTAAATTGATAATCTTTCCTTTAACTTTAGACACTAATTTATTCCCATCCTTTTCAAGGTTACAGAAGAAAACCCTAACTAGGTCAGGATAAATGGGACCATTGTATCCAATAAATTCTTCTAATTTTTGAGCCTTCAGCAACTCAGGAAATTTAAATTTAGAAAAGGAATCAAGCATACCAATTTTTGGGGTTACCAGCTTTTTGTCAGAGAAGTGGGTTCTTAATCTATCCAGTTCTTCTGGGGAATGAAGTAATCTGGATAGGTCAGCCATGTTGTCGTTTCTTCGTTTCTTTGAAGGACCCATAATAGCAACCTTGGTTCTTGGTCCTCTTTTGCGTGCAACCATTTTTGAGAAGATGAGGTTTACGGTTTTTTTGAAAATTTTAGGGTTTTTAGGTTTTGATGCAAGTATGATGAGGGGAAGGTTTAGAGATGAAATGGATGATGAGGGAAAGGTTTAGAGATGATTTTATGTAGTTTTGAATGAAGTTTTTGAAGAAGGAGAATAAGAGATTTTGATTGTAATCGGCTACCAGTTTTTGTATTCGTAACCTACAAACTGTTAACAATCCCTTTTATATAAAAAAAATTCGAATCTGTATTCGACTACAGACTTTGTGTATTCGAATATAGGTTTTTCTGGGAACCTGTATTCGACTACAAACTGTCTGTATTCGAATACGACAGTAAAAATTTCGTTTCAAAGTGAAATTTTTAACAATAAACAGACCAAAAACGTTTTAAACATGTAAAAAAAATACATAGATGTCAAAGAATCATATATCAAGTAAAAGAAGATGAAAAAAAAATTTAGAATTAACAGTGATATGACTTAGAGATCTTTCAAACCTTTTTAGAGATCATTCTCATTTAGAATGCCTAGTTCCCTCGTATCTTGTAAAATGATTCTCTGGGCAGTGGCTTTGTAAATATATCTGCCAGTTGATTATGAGTGTCCACGAAGGTAACTTCAACATTTCCTTTGGGTACATGATCCCTCAAAAAATGATGACGTATGTCGATATGTTTGGTTCGAGAGTGCATGACTGGATTCTTAGTGATGTTGATGGCACTAGTATTGTCACATTTCAGAGGGATACACCCCAGATCAAGTCCATAGTCACAGAGTTGTTGCATAAGCCAGAGGATTTGCGCACAGCAACTTCCTGCTGCTATGTATTCTACCTCTGCAGTACTTAATGGCACACATGCTTGTTTCTTATAAGACCATGATACTAGTGCATTTCCCAGAATGTGACAGGTGCCACTTGTGCTTTTTTGGTCCGTCTTACATCCTGCATAGTCAGAGTCAGAATAACCAATGAGATTGCATATGCTACCTTTTGGATACCATAGGCCAGCATTGGTTGTTCCTTTTAGATATTTCATTATCCTCTTTACTGCTACCAGATGTGATTCCTTTGGATCTACCTGAAACGTTGCACATAAACAAACACTAAACATAATATCTGGCCTACTGGCCATTAGATATAAGATAGACCCAATCATACCTCTATACTTGGATATATCAATTGATTTACCAGTTTCGTCTCTATCAACATACATTCCAGATCCCATAGGAGTTGCACTTTCTTTGCTGTTGTCCATCTCAAATCTTTTTAGTAATTCTTTACAATATTTTGACTGATGAATAAAGATGCCATTCTGAAGTTGCTTGATTTGAAGTCCTAGGAAATAATTTAATATTTCCCATCATGGACATTTCAAATTCTCCATGCTCTTGGAGCTTGTTTCAAACCATAAAGCGCCTTCTTTAATTTGAAGACATGTGAAGGATTTTTGAAGTCTTCAAACCCAGGTGGCTATTTGACATAGACTTCCTCATTAATATAGCCATTTAGGAACGCACTCTTGACATCCATTTGAAATAGTTCAAAACCCATAGAGCAAGCATAAGCAAGTAGTAGTCGGATTGCTTCTAATCTTGCTACTGGAGCAAATGTTTCATCAAAGTCAATCCCTTCTTCTTGATTGTATCCTTGTGCGAACAATCTTGCTTTGTTTCAGATAACTATTCCATTTTCATCTAATTTGTTCTTAAACACCCATTTGGTACCAATGATGTGTTTATTTCCTGGATTTGGAACAAGTTCCCAAACTTTGTTTCTTTCAAACTGATTTAATTCTTCATTCATGGAAAGTATCCATTGATCATCTTTGAGTGCTTCACCAATTTCGGAGGGTTCTATTTGAGAAACAAATTCCATATTTAAACAAGCATCTTTGAGATTCAGCCTTGTAGTGACTCCTTTGTTGATATCACCTATTATGTTGTCAATCGGGTGATCACGATGGGTTTTCCATTCTTGAGGAAGAACAGTGTGTTGATCTAGTTGTTCTATGTTGATTTCGTGTGTTTGAGTTGTTTGATCAACTTGATTTTCTGTACTTGTCTCATCATCATTATCATAAATAATTCTATCCTCTTTCGAGGGGTTAGTTTCATCAAAAGATACATGTATAGATTCTTCAACTATCAAAGTTCTTTTATTAAAAATTCTAAATGCTTTACTAAATAAGGAATAACCAATAAAAATACCTTCATCGGCTTTCTCATCGAATTTGTCGAGATTGTCCTTACCATTATTTAACACAAAGCATTTGCATCCAAATATGTGAAAGTTATAGATGTTCGGCTTTCTTCCTTTATAGAGTTCATATGGAGTTTTCTTCAGCATTGGTCGGATTATCACTTGGTTGGATACATCACAAGCTATACTTACAACATCTGCCCAGAAGTATTTTGGTAGACTTGAATCACTTAGGATTGTTCTTGCAAGTTCCACCAATGATCTATTCTTTCTCTCAACAACTCCATTTTGTTGAGGTGTTCTTGATGCAGAAAAATTATGGAATATTCCATTTTCTTCACAGAATTCTACAAAAGATGCATTTTGAAATTCTCCTCCATGATCACTTCTAATTGATACAATTTTGGTTGCTTGTTCATTTTGGACTAGTTTGGCATATTTCTGAAAAGCTTTAAAGGCTTCATTTTTATTTGCCAAATATAAGGTCCATGTGAACCTTGAAAAATCATCAACTATTACTAGTCCATATGAATTTCCACCAAGGCTATTAGTTCTTGATGGTCCAAACAAATCCATATGTATTAATTGAAGTGGTCTTGAAGTTGATATAATATTTTTTGGTTTAAAGGAATCTTTAGTTTGTTTACCTTTTTGACAAGCGTCACATAATTTATCCTTAATAAATTTCATTTTTGGTAAGCCTACAACAAGTTCATGCTTGACTAACTTGTTTAAGTGATCCATATGGATATGTGCAAATCTTTTATGCCATAGCCAAGCATCATTTTTGTAACTTACCACAAGACATTTCATTTTTAAGGATAAATCATCAAGATTAATTGAAAAAAATATTTTTGAAATGCTTACCAATAAACTGAGTTTCATTTGTTACCTCATTTTGGATAATGCAATCATTTTTGTTGAAAGTGATTTTGTAACCTTTGTCACAAAGTTGGCTTATGCTTATGAGATTGTGTTTTAACCCTTCAACATAGAGGACATCTTCAATTGAAGGAGATGGAGCGATGCCAACTTTTCCAGTGCCCAAAATCTTTCCTTTGTTATTATCTCCATAGACCACATAACCTTTTGACTCAAGAGTTAGTGCTGAAAATTTTGTTTTGTCACCGGTCATATGCCTTGAACATCCACTATCCAAGTACCACATATTTGAAGTACTTTGTGTGTCTTCCTACAAAACAGAATTTATATTTTATTAGGTACCCAAAGTTCTTTGGGTCCTTTAAGGTTAGTTCCTTTCTTTACCCACACATAATGTCCTTATGGAACACCAATGTTCCTAACATGACAAACATTAGGTGTGTGACCATTAAGACCACAATAGAAACACTTTGGACTCTTTTTAGGAATGTACGGTTTCTTTTGAATAATAATTTTCTTAAAACAAAGATGATTCTTTTGAACAGCTATTACTTTCTCATCTTTAGATTGGTTACTTGCTTTTATAAAGATAGTTTTACCAATACTTGGTTTATCAAATTTTGAGTAACCAAGTCCTCTTTTGTCATTTGAATATCTTTGCATGCTAAGTATATTTTCCAATCCAAATTGTCCCTTTTCGTACCTTTCTATAACTCTATTCATTTGGACAATTTTAAAAGAAAGTGAATCACATTTAATGCATGTAGAAATTTGTTTTTTTTTTCAGAATTTGGTTCCATAGTGTCAATCTTTTTATTTAGAGATAAAATCTGTTTCTTTTGATTTGACACTACTTTGTACAGATTTTTACATTCATTAAGTAGTTCTTTAATGGCTTGTTGTTCATCATTATTTTCAACACAAGAATCATTATTATCATAACAAATAGTATTACTACTAACCTCTTCTTCATTATCAGAATGATGAGATGCCATCAAGGCAACATTAACGCATTCGTCACTTTCTGAATTTGATGAAGAACTTACTTCATTATCTTCCCATGCTATGTATGACTTTTTGAATTCTTTTCTTTTAGTAGAACTCTTCTTGATGATGTTAGGACATTCTGCTTTCATATGTCCTGGTTTCCCACACTCAAAGCAAGTAAAATTCTGATTTGCAGTAGAAGCATCTTTCTTCTTGAAGTTTTTCTTTCTTGTAAACGTTTTATCGTTTTGAAGAAATTTACCGAATTTTTTAACAAGGAGGGTGATGTTTTTCTCTTCATCTGAATCTTCTTCATTTATTAATTCTTTTGATTCTATTCTTAATGCTATATTCTTTGTTTTCTTCTCTAAATTCTCATTCTTTTCTAGTCTTTCTAATTCTATTTCGTGTTCTTGTAACTTTCCAAAGAGTGTTGAGAGTGACATTTTTGACAAACTTTTCTTTTCAGAAATTGCTGTCACTTTTGGCTGTCATGCTCTGGGTTAATGATCTTAGAACCTTTAGGTTCAATTCATCATTAGTAAAGCTCTTGCCAAGTGCTGTTAAGTGATTTGTTAAGTGGGAAAAACGTTTCTGCATGTCCAGGATTGCTTCTCCTGGTTGCATTCTAAACATTTCGTATTCTTGAGATAAAGTGTTCAGTTTTGAACGTTTTACCTCAATTGTTCCTTCATGGGTTACTTCAAGAGTATCCCATATCTCTTTTGCTGTTTTGCAGTAGGATATACGAAAGAATTCATCCATACCCAATGCTGATTGTAACATATTTTTTGCTTTCTTGTCAAACAGTACTTTTCTCTTTTCATCGTCTGTCCATGAGCCTTTTATTTTATTTCCTCTTTATTGTTGATGACTGTTGTTGGAACATATGGACCGTTTTCTACTGCCTCCCATATGTCATCTCCTTGAGCCTCAAGGTATGCTTGCATACGTATTTTCCAAAAATCGTAATGTTCGCCGACAAAGCAAGGTGGTTTGTTACTGCTACCACCATCTCTAAAAACAGGTTGTGCGGAAGCCATGAATCTAGGAGCAGATTACCAAAAACCTGCTCTGATGCCAATTGTAAGAACAGAGTTGCACCTAAGAGGGGGGTGAATTAGGTGTTGGACAATTTTTCTGTTTTTAGAGTTTTGGAGATTGTTTAAGTGACTGTTTTCAGTTTGTTTAATCTTGTTGTGTTAGTAAATGAAAGCAGTAAATGACAGAAGGTAAAAAACACACAAAAATTTATCATGGTTCCCCTTACAACCAAGGGTACATCCAGTCCTCTTGCACACCACAAGAGATTTTCCACTTTGTTCGAATATGTTACAAGTGTAACCCTAAGACTTAAGTTACAGATTCTTTAACACTTAACAGAAGATAGTACACCTCTGTTTTTGTTAACAAAACTTGAAGAATCTACACTAAATTCTTCAAGTGATACAATGATTTTGTAATGATGTTCTTGAATAAGAACAAGGTTATAACACTAATTATATGATACTTAATCAATCACACTTCCAAGTACAACTGAGAACCTTTCTTGGTATCATGGGCCGCGAAGTTAAGTAGTAACCATGGGTTATAGAATAGTTCCGCGTGTATTAGACGGTCTGTTCTATCTTGATGCGGTGACTGTGATGGGCCGCGAAGCTAAGTAGTAACCATGGGTTATAGAATAGTTCCGCGTGTATTAGACGGCCTGTTCTATCCGGGGTCAGAGTAGTTCCGCGTGTATTAGACGATCTATTCTACTCGGGCTACGGAGTGGTTCCGCGTGTATTAGACGGTCCATTCTATCCGTGCGAGGATTTAATTTTTGTGTATTTGGTATGTGAAAGGCTAATACACGAAATTTTAGTGACCCAGATGGGTTATAGAGTAGTTCCGCGTGTATTAGATGGTCTATTCTATCCGGGTTCAGAATAGTTCCGCGTGTATTAGACGGTCTATTATATCCGGGTTACAGAATGGTTCCGCGTGTATTAGACGGTCCATTCCATTTGTAAATTGTGCTGGTCCGTGAGAGACTGCACGTGTGCTGGTCCGTGAGAGACTGCACGTGTGCTGGTCCGTGAGAGACTGCACGTGTGCTGGTCTGTGAGCGACTGCACCTTGGTAATTCCAAGAAGTTGTGTACATTGGCATATACATATTGCATTGGGATGGTTGACTGGTAAGTCGTGATTGGATATGATGTTGACGGGTAAAAGTCGTTGTGTGCAAGTAACTTATGAACTCTAAGTGCTGAATGAGTTGTTGTGTTCTTGTTGAGTGTGTTTGTACTTGCAACATGATTTTTATATTAATTTGGTTCCTGTTTTGCAAAGGTACAAATGTCATGTATTTTTCAAAAATTAGCATCCTTATTTATCATCGTTGTTATATAACATGCCATGAATATATTTGTTATTGTTGACATAAATGCTATGTGGTATTTGTTAATTTCGGTCGGTGACTCTTTACTATTATTGTGGAAAATTGGGCTTTGCCCTCAGATGCCCCCCAAACCCGTACCACCAGTGGGTACCTAGACAACGGAAACGTCGCTAGATTTCCTTGACCGTTATTTGCCTACTGCTTGGGTATATGACCCCGTCTCAAGCAGGGCGACTTACACGGGGAGGTTGGCGAGGACTTGCAGAACCGACGGGATAGTCGATTACGTAGAGCACACTCACGCGAGGATTGACTTTCTGGTACCTTCCAAACTGGTATTGGAGGCGTATGGAGTTTTTGAGGACGCGAATGAGCTGACTGGATGGGTTGAGATGGAGGCCACGGTAGGTGTGGTGACTCCTAACCCGGTGGCTGGAGGGGTTGTGCGTGAACCCGAGGCGGAAGAGAAGAATAAAAGACATACGTTAGCAGCAGTTGATATTCTGGGTCCATCCAGGACATCAGATGATTGTTTTGAGATTTCGGCACCGCCAAAGAGGCCCAGATCGTGGATAGACCTGACTTCGTAGGAGACTGATCCTTCCCTGTATGATGAGGCGGAGGACGTCACATTTAGGCGAGCTGCGGAGTCAGACGAGACTTGTATGAGATGCGGAGGGAATCCTTGCTACTATAGCTTTAGTGCATGATCAGTTTAGACTTGTTGTATAGGGTCTTGAGTCCGGTGGATGTAATTATTTATTTTGGGAATTATTGTATATCTTTTCCGCTGATCTTTTCCGCACTCTGATACTATTTAGCAGGCTGGTTATTTTTGAGATGTTATGACACCAACTTTTATGATGTATTATCTTTTATCACATTATAAGTATTAATTCTCAACATTTTAATTACTTAGTTATAATTATGTGGTAAATATTTAATTACGTTCGCCATTTGAATTACGACGTATTATTTTAAGAATTGACTTAATTTTATTTTAAATACTTTGAGTTAAATTGAAAATTCTTTAATTTTATTTTAACTTGTTGAGTTATTTCCGAAAATTCCTTTATTAATTTTGGTTGGAAAAAAAAATACACTCGCGCTGTTTAAAAACTCGGGGTGTTACACCACCTACCTTTGGGCAGAAGCTGTCAACACAGCTTGCTACATTCAGAATAGAGTGTACATCAGGTCAATCATAAATAAAACTCCATATGAACTGTGGAAAGGTAAGAAACCTAACATTTCCTATTTCAAGCAATTTGGTTGTACTTGTTTTATGTTGAACACTATAGATAATCTAGCTAAGTTTGACTCTAGATCTCAAAAGTGTACCTTTATTGGTTATTCTGAGAGATCAAAAGCTTATAGAGTGTTTAACAAGGAAACTAACATTGTGGAAGAATCAATCCACATTAAGTTTGATGATAAACAGCTTGACTCTGAAAAGTCAAAGCAAGATGAGGAAATTGTAGGTGAACCAGAGGCACAAGAACCAGAAGCTGGATCAGCAGCAGAACCTAAGAAAGATAAAGGTGAAAGCAAGGAAGAAGAACATGCTGACTCTGAAGACAAGTCAGAAGGAAAGAATGGATGGAAGTACAAGTCTTCATGTAACACCCCGACCCTTCAGTGTTATCGACGGTGCTACTCAGTCTTCTCACTCCCCCTAACCACCTAGTAGAAATAGTGAGTTTTTGCCTTCCGTGGGAATCGAGCCCGGTACCAGGTGGATAAGTAACCGCCTCATCACATTCCCACTACCAATTGATCTGCGGATCAATTGGTAGTGGGAATGTGATGAGGCGGTTACTTATCCCCCAAGTACCGGGCTCGATTCCCACGGAAGGCAAAAACTCACTATTTCCACTGAAACTCAATGAAAAAGGTGAACTGGTAAGGAACAAAGCTAGAGTTGTAGCTCAAGGATACAGTCAACAGGAAGGTATTGATTACACTAAGACTTTTGCTCCAGTGGCCAGGTTAGAAGCAATTAGAATTCTTTTATCATTTGCTGCTAATCATGATATAATTTTGTATCAAATGGATGTTAAAAGTGCATTCTTAAATGGCTATATAATTGAGGAAGTCTATGTCAAACATCCCCCTGAATTTGAAAATTCTGATTTTCCAAACCATGTTTTTAAATTTAAAAAATCTTTATATGGTTTAAAACAAGCACCAAGGGCATGGTATGACAGACTTAGTAACTTTCTGCTTAAGAATGAATTTGATAGAGGCCAGATTGATAATACTCTATTTACTTTATCCGCTGCTAATTCTGCTTGCTTATATATCAGATTTTAAATAATCATCAAAAATAGAAAAAGAATTCAAGTATTACAAACACAATTCAACCCCCCTTCTTTGACCTTGAAAAGTCAAAGCAAGATGATGGATGGATTCTTGCAGTGCAAGTAGAGTTAAATGAATTTAAGAAGAATGATGTTTGGGATCTAGTACCTACACCAAAGAAGAACATTATTAGAACCAAGTGGAATTTCAAAAACAAGCTAAATAAAAAAGGTGAAGGGGTCAGAAACAAGGCAAGACTTGTTGCACAAGTCTACAATCTGCAAGAGGACATTGATTACACTGAGACATTTGCTCCAGTGGTCAGGTTAGAAGCTATCCGTACCATACTGTCTTTTGCTACAAATAATAACGTTACATTATTTCAAATGGATGTTAAAAGTGCTTTTCTAAATGGTTATATAAGTGAAGAAGTCTATGTTAAAAAAACCCAAGGTTTTGAAATTTTTGAATTTCCAAATCATGTTTTTAAACTTAGGAAGTCTTTGTATGGCCTAAAACAAGCACCTAGGGCTTGGTATGATAGACTTAGTAACTTCTTGCTTAAAAATAACTTTGAAAGAGGACAAGTAGATAATACCTTTTTTTTAGAAAATCAATAGGAGATGACATTCTTATTATTCAAATTTATGTTGATGACATTATTTTTGGAGCTACTAATGGCACTATTTGCCAAGAATTTTCAAAATTGATGCCGCATGAATTTCAAACGAGTACGAAGGGAGAACTTTAGTTCTTCTTAGGGATACAAATTCAGCAAAGTCAAAAAGGTATATACATTCATCAAACTAAATATACAAAAAAGCTTCTCAGGAAGTTTAAAATGAGTGATTGAAAACCTATTGCTACACAAATGCACCCTATTTCTTCACTTGAAAAAGATGATTCAGGCCAAAAAGTTGACCGGAAAACCTATAGAGGAATGATAAGATACCTACATTACCTTACCACTTCCAAACCTAACATCATGTTTAGTGTATGCGTACGTGCAAGATTTCAAGTTGACCCTATGGAATCAAATTTAACTAATGTTAAGAGAATCCTCATATACCTAAAAGGCACTACCAACCTTGTTCTACAAGAAATCTCCTAAGTACAAATTGAGTGAATAATGTGATTCTGATTATGCTATAGACAAACTTGAGAGAAAGAGCACTAGTGGCAACTACATTTCTCAACTAATTTGTATGAAACATCAACTAGAAGACTACAAACGCCTAGAAACCAACATTCTCATATATTGTGATAACACTTTCTGCCATTTATCTAACCAAAAACCCTATCCTACATTCTAGAGCTAAACACATAGAGATCAAACACCACTTCATTAGGGACTTTGTTCAAAAAGGGGTACTAAACATTCAATTTGTAGACACTGAACACCAATGGGCTGACATATTTACCAAACCACTACCTGAAGATAGATTTGACTTCATCAACAAAAAGCTAAACCTTACCTTCATACTTTACTGATGTTGTGACAACTTCAAAGTAGTTTAGTTTTAAATTAGTTTTCATATTTTCTTGTAATATATTTATGTTTTTAAAAATAAAAAAGAAGAAAAAAAATTTCTCACTTTCATGTCTTTTTGTCTAATGACAAAAGGGGGAGAAAGATATTTGATAAAGTGGGGAGAAAATGATACTTAGACTTAGGGGGAGCTCCAAGTTAGGGGGAGTTAAAAAAATACAAAGAAAAGTTGTTATGATAAATACAAGTTTTGTCATCATCAAAAAGGGGGAGATTGTTGGAACCAAGATGGTTTTACATTTAGAGTTTTGATGTTAACAAAAGTATTTTATAAGAACAATATATTTGACTTCAAAGAGTATGAAAGAAGATTCACGTTTTAGAAGAAAATCTAAAATAAGATTTGATTCAAATTTATAATTGAAGAAAATCTAAAATAAGATTTCATTCAAAATTATAATTGATGAAACTCTAAGATTTGATTCAAATTTAAAATTGAAGAAAATCTTTGACCAAGTTGAAAATAAATTATGGTTGGGATTTGAAAAAGATTTAATTAAGATTTGAAGAAGATTTGTAGAAGATTTAATTAAGATTTGAAGAATATTTGATTAAGATTTGAAGATTTAATTAAAATTTCAAGAATATTTGATTAAGATTTTGAAGAAGATTTGATCAAAATTTGAAGAAGATTTGATCAAGATTTATCTACAACAAGTTTACAATCTCAATCTAATAAAAAAAAAAGCTCAGAATCAATTTGAAGAATTTACAAACGCAATCTAAAAAAAATGCAATTCATAATTAAACAAGGATCAAATTGAAGCCCAAATTTTAACTATAAATAGATACTCAAGGCTTAAGAAGAAAAGCATCGAAAATCAGAAAAGAGTAGAATAACTCATAAGCTCAAAATTTCAAATTCGTCTTGGAGTTCGTAGAGAGAAACACTTGTTCAAGTTAGAAACATTTTCTGAGTATTCTTTTCTTAAAATGTGAGAGTTATTATTATTATCAGCTTTGTTAGAAGCAACTACTCAAGTTCCAATATTTTGTATCCAACCCGATGGTGGTTTAGTTCCTTCTTCAATCTGGGTTGTCAAGTTGTTAGGAGAAGACTTGGCTTGTAGGGCCAAGGTGGTTTGTTCGTCAAAAGTTTGGGGTTGACATGCTTTTTGGGAAGACTGGCTTGGAGGATCTGGTGTTTTGTAATTCAAGGTATTTGAATTAGTGGATGAAAGCCTTCTGAATGAGGGGAATGGATGTACCCAATTTAGTAGTGAACCAGGATAAATCTATTTGTCCAAATATTTATGCTATCATTATTTGCTGCCTCTAAATTTGATTGCTTCTTATCCAAGTAATTCATAAAAACCAGCTAGCCTTCATCAAATCAGCAAAAAGTTTTTGAACTTTGGCAAACAGAATTCAATCCCTCTTCTCTTACAACAACATAGAACAACACAGAACTCAAACAGTATTTTGCACAAAATGTTTAGAAAATGTGAGCAACAAAGTGTGGACATAATTGATAAAAAAATACTAAGAAAACTTCAACAAACAAAGTCTTGACAGAATTGAAAAACAACATCAAACACTTTGAAGAAATTGTCTTAATCACCGAGTTCCAATTAAATTCCGAAAACAATTTTAATAAACAATAATACAATTCAAATCCCCCTTTGTTGTGTTATTGAAACTTCACACAATCTTGATGGTCCTTTTTTCAATGTAAATGATAGGACACCAATATCATACACCCGACCTCTATTCTTCCCCCCAGTTGCCTCAACTCACTTGAGGCACTTAATATTCTCATCTCCTCTACACTAGGTCGACTGTCGAGGAGAAGAGTTGCATGGGTTGCACGAACTTCATCCATAGCTTAATTATAAGAGTTTCGTGTAAATAAAAATCAATTCAAAATTAAAAAAAAAAAAACCTATATGTATGATAAAGATATTGTAGAAAAAAATAATTACATATATAAATAAAATTTGAAAAACCATACATCAGTATTCTTGGTGCAATCAAAAACAAAATCTCGCGTCCTTTTTTTTTTGTGGGTTACCACAAACACCTCATGTTCTTGGACTGGTCTTCCAAACTCCTTCTTCCACTACACCAAAATATAGATTTTATAGCGCACTTTTAACATAACTTTTTAACTAAAAGTGTTGTATTATCTTTTAAAAATACACAGAGGCTAAGACATCACTTTTTTGAAAAGCGTTGTCATAGATACTAATAGTTATATAAAATAACAAAGCCTTTCACAATGGTTTTTTATAAAAAGCACTGTCATAGGGTCAAAATATTTCCAAAGTTTTTGCTATAAGTGTTGTAATAGTGTCATATAGCGTTTTCATAAGGTCTTTTAAAGCGCTTTTTAAAAAAGCGTTGTCATAGGGTCTTTCTAATTTTTTAAGTATATGCATGTAAAATGGTTTCTTCACTCCACGTTTCTTCACTCTCCCTGCGAACCATCTCTACACGAACCCTCTCTGCGTTTCTTCAACCTACGAACGCTTTCTAATTTCACGGTCGGATCTCATCTCCAACGCAGACCTTTCTCCGACATAACCCATCTCATCTTCGACCACATAACCCATATCTCATCTTCGACGCAACCCTTCTCAGTGCCACCTGAAGGTGCAAACACGAGAAGGGGGGTTGAATTGTGTTTGCCAAACTTTAATTCTTTTTGCTGTTTTGTTGAATGTTGATGTGATTTACTTGATGAATAAATAATCAGACTTAGCAGCAGAAAATAACAGCATAAGAACACATCAATTTATCCTAGTTCACCATTAACTTGGCTACATCCAGTCCCTTCATCCTGGAGCTTTGATCCACTAACTCAAAACCTTTTAATTATAGCACCTGACCCTCCAAGCCAGTCTTCTCAAACAGCCTGACAATCCCAGACTTTTGAGGAACGAAAACAACACCTTGACTCTACAAGTCAAGTCTTCTCCTACCAATCTGACAAACCCAAATTGAAGAAGGAATCTACACCACTATCGGGTTTGATTACAAAGGTTGGAACTCATCTAATTTGCTTCTGGAAAGCTGATTGCTGGGCTAATTCTTGCACACTTTTGTTGCTTCTGGAAAGCTGATTGTTGCACTGAATTACTCTCTCGAAATCACTTAGAAAATATTGCTTTTGCACTCAAGTGATTCTCTCTTTTGAACTCTCGGATTGAGTTCTTGTGTTTTTCGATGCTTGATGCTACTGCCTGAAGCCTCCTTTTATAGCTGCGAATAGGGCTTTGTCCAAGCTTAAATTCCAAATAAATCTTGCTCAGATTTCCTTTGAAAATTCTGTTTGCCAATCCTGTTTCACTTAAATTAAAATCGTATCTTTTTAGCTTCAGATTGCATTTGAAAATTCTGTTGACCAATCTTGTTTCTTTTAATTTCAAACCAAATCTTTTTAAGCTTCAGATTGCATTCGAATTTCTTCAAGTCTTCAATGATTTTTTGAATCAAATCCCCTTAATACTTTGATCAAATTTCTATATAAATTTAATCAAGACTTCTTCGAATTTTAATCAAGTCTTCACTGATTTGCATCATGATTTAAATTTTGGACCGTATGATCCTATGATCTCAGCCAACTTTGGACCATGTAATCTGATCTGTACCAATTTTGTGATCCTCTGGTCTCGACCAACTCTGGACCATGTGATCTAATCTGTACCATTCTGTGATCCTCTAATCTCGGCTAATTCTGGACCATGTGATCTGATCTGTACTATTCTGTGATCCTCTGATCTGGACCATTGATCTTCTAATCTGGACCATTGATATTTTAATCTGAACCATTGATCTTTTCATCTGGACCATTTATCTTCTAGTCTGGACCATTGATCTTTTAATATGGACATTTGATATTTTAATTTGGACCATTGATCTTTTAATCTCGACATTTATCCTCCGATCTGGACCAAGTCTGGACTAAGTCTGGACAAAGTCTGGATTAAATCTGGACTAAGTCTTATGTTCTGGACAATTATATCTTTTGATCTGGACCAAGTCTGGATCAACTTTTATGTTCTGGACCAAGCTATCTTTTGGTCTGGACCAAGTCTTTTGTTCTAGACCAGTTATCTTCTGGTCTGGACCAAGTCTGGATTAAGTCTAGACCAAGTCTGGACTAAGTCTTATATTCACGACCATGCAATCTTCTGGTCATGACTATGTCTGGACCAAGTCTAACTTATGTTTCCTTCTGGTCTGGACCAAGTCTCCCTCTGATAAGCTATCTTCTGGTCTGGACCAGGTCTCCTTCTGGACTCTGCTTCCTTCTGATCTGGGCCAAGAAAGATATCCTCTGATGATGTTACTTTTCTTTTCCTTTGATGATATCCTTTAATTGATGCTATCCTCTGATGTTTGCCTTTGATGACATCCTCTGATATCCTCTGAAGTTGTATCCTCTGGAGGTGTATCCTCTGGATGCATCCTCTGGTACCCTCTGAATGTATCCTCTGGATGTTTCCTCTTACCAAAACTTCTGGTGACATTTTTATCCTCTGGTTGCTTCCTCTGGACGTATCCTCTGGTGGTGTCATCCTCTGATTTTGCACAGCCTCTGATTTTTTCTTCTAAGTCAAAATACAATTTACATAAAATACTTTTGTTAACATCAAAAATTTGATTGAAAGAACCCACTTGGTTCCAACACCACCAAATCTTAGACACGACTTCGCCATCACATTTCAACATCTCCGCCATCGTAAGTGTCGCTCTGTTAGGGTTTCATTTGCAAATTTTTAGGTTATGTTTCAACATTTGGTACCTTGCTAGTGTTCTTGATTTTTAGGGTTCTGTTTCAACATTTGAATTTTTATTGCTAGTGTTTTTATTTTTAGGGTTCTGTTTCAATTTTTCCTTGTCATTTTAATTTACAAAAACATGGATATGTGATGTGGACTATGTTTTAAACTCTTACTATGATTAGACAAATGTTAGTAACAATGATAGAATGAATTAATTCTTGTCAATTGAAAGACAAATGTTAGTAGCATATATGCAAATAAACTTTTACAATATAGACAAATGTTAGAAGCAATGATAGAATAAATTAATACACAATATTTCATTCTCTGGTTAGTAGCAGTAATAGACAAATGTTAGCTCTGGTTCATTTCCTTTCCAGTGGTAGAGCATTTGAGCTTATTTTCAGTAAATAATACACAGTATTTCGTTTCTCAATTTACTAGTTCTATCAATAACCTTGATCCAAGAACCACTGGGAAGTCATAAAGACAATAATATTCCAGATAAAATCTAGGGTGACTTAGACTCTCTTTAGGATGCAAGAGATGGGATATAGTTTTAGCATAAAACTATATGTAGCCCATCATGTTAGTCACTTATTTATGTCTGAAACCTAGATAGGTTATGACATGAAACTATGATGAACACATGTTAAATCCATCCTCTATACATGAATGGATGGCTCGTTTTCAAATATGAGTGTACATTTCCTCATTGGGGAATCACAATGTGGAAATATTATGTTTCCTTGTTTGTCTTATTCTATTAAATACGATTCACGGAGTTGATTTCATAATTTTGACGGCATGAATACTTCCTTGATATTGTTGTTTGTTGTAAGATGCATACCTTTTACTGTATTGGGTTTTTTTTTTTTTTTAAGGTCAAACTGCAAATAATTCTGACACAAATACGTATGAGCGAGACTGAATTGAGGAAGACTAATGTCAATATGTGCTCGAACTGAGAGTTATATAATTTGTTATTAGATGAGTTTCACATTGTAAACTATTATTTATATTTTTGTGTGAACTGAGATTTATTCTAATTAATTTGTTTTATTTTTTATTACAATAGGAATAAAGTAAGAAATTGTTATTGTGTTGATGATCTTGGAAAAATTGATGTTGCTGGAAATTGATATTGTGTCAACATGTGCTTGATGTTGTTGATCTTAGAAAAACTAAATTCATAGTAGAATATAGAGTTTGAATGAAAAAAATTGTTATTGTGTCAATATGTCTTTGATGTTGTTGGAAAAACTAAATGTGTAGTAGAATATAGAGTTTGAATGAAAAAATTGCTATTGTGTCAATATGTGCTTGATGTTGATGATCTTGGAAAAATAGTAGAATATAGAGTTTTAATGAAAATAACACGGAATTTGATCATAAATGTATACCTTATCTATAATTGAATATTGTTGTCGCATGGCAGAAAAGTGACATTGTTTTTATCTTTAAATTAATAACACTTACAACAGCGCTTTTATAAGAAAAGCGCTATTAAATCTCTATTAAATAAAACATACAACAACGCTTTCCTTAAAAAAATCGCTACAAAACTCTATGAAATATCTACAATAGCGCTTCTTAAAAAAAGCGCTATTAAAGACATACGACATCACTTTTTAAAAAACACTATTAACTATCTACAATAGCGCTTTTTAGAAAGAAAAGAAAAAAAGCGCTTTAAGATACCATCTACAACATCACTTTTTAGAAAAGCTTTGTAAAATAAAACACCTACAACAACGCTTTTATCCAAAAAGCGCTATAAATTTTACCTACGACAATGCTTTTTAGAAAAGTGTTGTAAAATGAGACACAACAATAACTCTTTTATCCAAAAAGCGCTATAAATTTCTACCTACGACAGTGCTTTTCAAAAAAAGTGTTATTAAATATCACCTACGACGGCGCTTTTTACATTTTAAAAAACGAAGTTGTATCTTTTAACAGCACTACATAATATAGCGTTTAAAAGTACTGTTAAAGCCTATTTTTGGTGTAGTGTTCTAAAATGATCTAACAAAAAACAACAATAAATAATTTATTAATTTAAGAAACAAAATAATTCAGAATTAAATCACATAACAAAATATGGGGAAAATCATAATTAAGAATTAACAAAAGTAATTAATTAAATATTTACGCATTACCAATAGGTGTGACGACAATTCGATCAAAGCGGTCAACATTTAGATGATCTATCGTGTTAGCTTCAGTTGTAGACCATGTCCCAGTCCGTGGTGGAGATAGTAAAGTAGGGCCGCTGAGAAAAATACGAATAGACGCTCTATGACGGTGCATTAATTGTTTCCCTCTATTAGCTCCACCACCAGTTGGTGGTGGGTCAAACGATCCTCTTCCTGATCTCATGATTATATATATGTATATATATCTCTCTCCATATATAATATATGATAGAAATTAATATAATTATGAAATAAAGTGTCATTCAATAAAAGAAATTACTATAATAGATTGTCGTTAATTAATTAAAAAAATACTACACACAAATTATCAAATTAAATACTTTATAAATTATTATCATTCATTAATAAGAATTAATACTCATCAGAATCTTTGTCAAGATCAACATGATTTGAAATATCTTCTTCGCCTCCTTCTTCGTCATTATCTTCATGAATTTCGTAACCTGTGTTGGATAACTCATTACATAATTGACTTAGTGGCTCAACTTCTATAATTTCATGTATATTATTGGACATTTCATCTACCTGGTATACCTCATCTTCCAATTCAAGATCGTCTAATTCAATTTGAATTGTTGGTTTTGTCTTTATTGCAACACACCAACTCCCTTTGTTTTGCCGTGTTGACGAATATGGGACATAATGCACTTGTCTAACATTTTGGGCCATCACAAAAGAGTCAAATATTTGATACCTTTTGTTCATTTGAATATCCACTGTGTTAGTTTTGCAGTTAACCTTTGTACCTCTATTCAATCGATCAAACCAATTACAATAAAATAACACTACTTTTTTGGATAATCTAAAGTAAGGTAAAAAATTTCGTAAATGTGTTGAATCACGCCATAGAAGTCCCTTTCATCGTTTTCAGTGATGCCAGTAACGCACACTTCACTGTTTATTGTTTCTCGCCCTTTATTCCAAGAGTAAGTATGAAATTTATACCTATTGACATAGTAAGTGTGCCATGGTTTGAATGATGAATTAGGAAGATTAGATAAGTTCATCAAGCGTACGTTCAAAGCAGTTGGAGACATGATCAACAAATTAAACTTACTCTAAGTATGGTTTAACATCAGTGCAGTTGATCAATACATGAACATGTGTTGAATTGAATTCTTTCTCATTTGGCCAATAAGTGGACTCTGTTGCAGCATGACTACCATGTAGACAAAATACTAATAAGGCTAATGGGTGTCCTGTAGATGCTAACTCGATTTCATTTCTACTATTATTTGGTGACATGGTGTCACTAAAATAATATGAACAAAAATGAGTTGTTTCACATTGTAAGTAAGAATAACACATTGATCCTTCAACTCTAGCCTTATTTTTCACCGAACATTTTGAATAACCCATAAACCTATAATAATCTCAAAAATAGAAATTACATGAATGACTATATCAAAATATATATTAAATCCATATGTACATATACAAAGTTTATTTGTTAAATGGATACATCCATCATTATTGAACAAGTCCTCCAAGTATGGCTTCGTAAGCAAGATGCACTAGGAATGAAAAACCGTTGCATATTTGGTATTATCACCGATTAAGCCACAATTTTAAAAGTGTTGCTGTTTTACCACGAAGAAAAACTGTTTCCTAATTAAGTTTAATAACTACACATTTTAAGTGTGGTCTAAAGCAATAAAAAATGTGGCCTCAAGTTAGTTTAAATAATAATTAATTAATTATTGTATTTTTTTTATTTTTTTTTTTTGTTGAAAAATTTCCTAATAGCTTCTTCATTATTTTTCATTATTGTTGCAAAATCATAGAAATAGAAGCAATTAAGCTGCTCGCGTGCCCTAACCAAAGTTAACATACAGACCCTTCAACCTTCAATTGGAACCAAGAAACAGAAGAAACAGAACCTTCAACCTTCAATCGGAACTATTTCCTCTTCATTCACTCATGATCGATCCCTTTTGCGTTGCGCTCAGAACCTTCAATCGGAACCTTCAACCTTCTCTATTTCCCCTTTGCGCGTTGCTCCGGTATCAACATTCGATTTTTGTGATTCGTTGTGTCTCGCTCCGTATTCGCTCAAGGTATTCATCTTCTCCCTCTTTGCTTATTATTAATGATGTAGGTCTTGTTGTCTATGAAAAAAAAGGTATGGATAGTCTATTTAGGTTTGGTTTCTAAGTTGAGTCTGCCAGGATAGTTTTCTTTAGTTGATAATGAAAATGAGTCTCAGCCTTATATAGGTAAAACCAGTTCATAATCTGCAGAATGCAGAGGAAGTCATTGTCGAGCCTAAAACCAGTTCATTCCAGGCAGAGAGTATGATTGGTTCAAGTGGTTTTTCTGTAGTCCATTAATACCACTTGATTCTACCTTAACAAGATTAGAGAACCTATCTGTCCTTATTCTTGATGGGAACCATTTTTCTTCCCCTGTTCCAGAAACATTTGCCAATTTTAAAAACCTAACCACCCTTAGTCTTACAGGTTGTAAATTGATTTAGAACACTTTCTGTTATTGACTTATCCTCAAACAACAATCTCCAAGGTTCTTTTCCAAACCACTCACTAAGTGAATCTCTTCATAGCATTAGATTAAGTAACACACAATTCTCTGAAGCATTACCTCACAGTATCGGCAACTTGAAGTATTTAACTAAATTGGATCTTTCTGTTTGTCAATTTAATGGAACACTTCCAAATTCATTGTCAAACCTCACACAACTCACATACTTGGATTTGTCATCTAATAGTTTTACTGGTCCAATGCCATCATCTTCTCATATTGAAGGATTGCAGAATCTTGTTAGCATTGACTTGAGTTATAATTCTATCAATGGAAGCATTCCTTCAGTCATTTTTGGTGGTGATGCCTTTTGGTATTTGAACATCATAGCCATTCCTCATTGTGCGTGGTTTTTAGCGTAATGGCAGCTTGGTGTTTAGCCTTGTTGCATGTTTTAACTTTACTCTATAAATATAGAATACGTTGACTATGAATGTGAACGTGTTCTGTTTGTTTATAAGTTTGGTGGAAAATGCATTTGTTGATTTTTTTTAATTATTTTTCAGCTATATTTCCAATAGCTGATACTCTTTTTTTTTTCAAGTGATGTAGCATTCTTTTAATGCTTTATTCTTTTGGCTAATTTCATAATTGATTTTGTTTCTTATGAACTATTATCGACTTTTCACTGTCATTGATTATTGTTCCAGTTGTCATTTTTTGTGTATTTGTACAAGGTAATTCACACTATTGTCAACTCACGTGTTTTAATTTTCTAGGAAATGTTGTTTTAGCCAATTCACATTATTCTTAGATCTTATACTCTTTTGTACAGGGTAATTTAATTGTCAACTTTTATTTCATTGATACATGTAAAATGCATCACTATGATTACCAATGTGTTAATTGCAATCTGGAGTATCTTGTGTTCTCTCCCATGATTCCATCAATAGGTTCTTTAGTTGTCTCAACTGGCGTAAGGTATAAAAAATTTAAACATTTGAAGATAAATTGTAAATTTTTATTCACTGAAAATGTTTTTATGATATTGTGGAGTAATGTTTAGTGGAACACTAAGATATTTTTGTGTTTATTTCACTTATAGGAATAGGAAAATTCCAAATCCAATAGTACACCTACTCAATTGACCATCTTTTCCAATACTTCAAAGAGTTGTGGACTTGATCTATCACAATATTTTCTCAAGCTAAATCCCATCATCTTTTGAAAATATCAAACATTTTGAATCTTTGGATGTCTTAATATCTCTTCATCATTTGCAAATTTTTAGTATCTTTTGGGTCTTTAATTATTTTATTTATCATAGGTTTTAGACGATTTTAGGAATTATTTGAATAAGTTGCTGCTTTGTAGATCTTTAATTGGTTAGGTGTTTATGCTTTTCAATTTTGTCATTAACCAAACAATTCTTGTTGTTTGTTTTAGTTCATTGGTAACTACTTGTCAATTTTTGTAGTTATGCTTTTCAATTTTTGTAGTTACCTCTGCTGCAGGTTGTTTATATTTTCAGTTGTGTTATTTGATATTCTCCTTTTTCATTGATAAACCACAATTATTTCATCCCTATATATAACTTTTCTTAGAAAGCTAAGGATAAGAGGCAGAGGCATTACTGTCACTACATATCCTCTTGGAATCCAGAGGCAGTATATAAACTACATAACTTGGTAGCTGAAAAACATATGCTACACACTAATAATTGTCCAGAAGTATGGTTATCAGTGCAAGTATATGATCCAATAGTTTTCTATATTCAGAGCACTTGTGAGTTAACTGGGTGGAGTAGACTTGCCCTTTTTATATGTTACTTATATTTTGTTTTTGAATTGATGACATGGGTTGTTTCCATGCATGCAGAATTTGATGCATTGACAGGAAGCAAGATTTCTACTCTTGACATTGGTGCACCTGTTGTCCGCATGTCATATAGTCCTACAAGTGGGCATTCTATTATTGCAATTCTCCAGGTTGGACCCACCTGAACTTCTCTTACATTGATGGTTATTCATTTCTTATTACTTGGACATAGAATTATTTAGACTATGTTTTTCTGAATTTAATGTTGCTCAACTAGTTGTGTATTTAGTTTATTTGTGTGTGTTGTTATTGCAGTGTATTATTTTTCGGATATTCTCTAAATAATTTGTTGCTTAATGATCTTAAATCATATATTGGGATTTACACAGTTCTGATTAACAAACTTTTCTTTTTAAGGAAGCTAAAACAGAGCTATGTAACTTTCTTGAGAGTGCGTGCGCTTATTTAAATGTCTAGGTGGCTGAATTGGACTAAAATGAAAAAATTGTCTAAAGTGCTGAGTAGTAGGCAAAGTTCGATGCGTGACTTAAGCTACAAAGTTCTCTAACATCAACGAAGATTACTCAATGCAAGTATTTGATATTTCAATTTGAAAATAATATGAATTGCATTTTTCATTTCAAATACGTACACACATTCACTTCTCAAAAATTGGAAACATTAAAATTGTTCTCTCTATTTATAAATCTTAGGAGACTCCATTTATACAATATCAATAAATATGTAGACAAATAGATACCAATGATCTTTTCATACAATAAAGTCCTTCTAAAATTTTAATATACAAAAATGCATTCTTGATCTATCAATTCTATCCAACTCCATGTTCAATAAAAGTTTGCATGAACAAATACTGGTTCTGCTAGTAAACAAGATAGATACTTGAACCAATTTACAATATATTGAATAATTTTGTACTAGCTTTAAATGAATGATTAGAATTTGATTCTTGAAATTGAAAATCATTGATCACATTAGTCCCTTCAAAATAATTGCAACGATTAAATGGCTAACCCAACACACAGACTAATGCTAATATATACTCCGACTCAATACTTTTTTGCACCATTGGAAACGTAGGAGGTGAAATGGAATCTGTTATGCATTCTACAACTTGGTGGCAGATGAAGAGATAGCATAATGGTGGTTAAGAACAATATACTTGCAAAAAGAGGAATTTCAGCTTATCAACACTAATTTTGTTTTTGGCTTTCAATAAGCTAAAAGGGCCTTTTCTAATAATTCAGTGAAACTATCATCAAGTGAACGTAAATTGCCAAATTTTTGGCGCAAAACTGATTAGACACACATTAGAAAGTTGACTTGGAACATAATGAAAGTAGTACACACAAAGTTGACAAATATCCATTTTTTGGTTCTTGTTTTATTTACCAAGCTTTAGAGCTAAGTTATAACAAGCCCTATATCTAGTTTAATTATCCAAATAAAGCAATCAATTATCCAAAAGGAAACAAAATTTCGCATTCAAACTTCAGTGCAAAAGAGAAAGCTACATGAGTAAAAGGGTCAAGTTTCACTACAACATTTTTCATTTTAGGCCACACTTCACTTGGTAACTACTTGTCAATTTCTGTAGTTATGCTTTTCAATTTCTGTAGTTACCTCTGCTGAAGGTAGTTTATATTTTCAGTTGTGTTATTTGATATTCTCCTTTTTCATTGATAGAGTCTTAGACGCAAAAATATTATTTTTTTAATTTAATTTAATTTATATAAATTTATAAAAATTGTTTTTGTTATTATCTTTGCCAGAGGATACCTTTAGATTTTGTACAAGGTGACAGATTTCGAGAAGCAACAGCTAGTTATATTAGGCCGCTCCTAACTAAGGTATACACAAATCCTCTTTGGTATAAGTTCTGCCTAATTTATCATTGATATGATATATTATGGGTTTTAAAGTTTATTTATCATGCATAAATTGGACTCATTTCAGTGCTATTTTAAATTGGACTCATATTGAATGTAGCGTTTCCTTTTTACTATACTATTTAGTATGATAAATCAAATTCAATTTAAAGTTAATAATATTGTTTTTCACATGTGTCAGTGTCTAACACCGACAAATTATAAGATCATTGTTGCATTTCTCTACTGTATGCTTTATTTTGGTTTTATTTTGGTATTTTGATGCTATGTGTGTTATTTTGAAGTATGATAATTTGTTTCTAAAGCACTAAAGTTGTAGCTGAAATAATTAAATATCTGTTGTTTGTTTTTTCCTTTTAGATTGAAATAATTAAACTTCAATCTACTTGGTATTATTTTTGTTATTTAGAGTGATGGAAAAAAGGTGGACTACACTTCATAGACTTAATTCAGAGTATCGGAAAGGTGTAGAATCATTTTTAGATTTTTCCTTCACCAAAGGAGAACCTCAAGGCCGCACGATTTTATGTCCTTGTGCTAAGTGTAGAAATCGTTGTTGGAGAAGAAGAAAAGTCGTTCGTGATCACCTAATAGGATTTGGTTTTGTACAAGGCTACGATGTTTGGGTATACCACGAAGAGCAAATATCATTGCCTAAGGAAATTGATGCTCATATGGAAGATCAAGAGGACTCGCGTGATGACATCAATGGCTTACTTTATGACACATTTAGGCACGTTGAAAAAGTAGAGGGTGGCAACAAGGGACCCAATGAGGATGCTAAGAACTTTTATAATTTAATTAATGAGGCGAAGCAAGAGTTGTATCCGGGATGTGAAAACTTCACTACTTTATCATTTATAATTCGACTTTACTTGTTAAAGTGTCTTCATGGGTGGAGCAATCTATCGTTCAATGGTCTTTTGGAGTTATTGAAAGAAGTCATGCCTAATCTGAACATTTCCGAATCTTTTAACAAAACAAAAGCCATAATCAAGGATTTAGGCCTTGATTATAAAAAAATTCATGCATGTCCAAATTAATGATTGTATGTAGTATTGGAAAGAGCATGAAAATGATGATACCTGCAGCACTTGTAAAGCTTCGCGATGGAAGGAATTTACTCAAGTAGATTCATAGTTTGAGGATCCAAAGTATGATCACAAAGTTCCTGCAAAAGTTTTGAGGCACTTTCCACTCATTCCAAGACTTCAGAGACTATTTATGTGTTCAAAAATAGCCGAGTCGATGAGATGGCATGAAGAATGTCGATCAAAGGATGGTAAATTAAGGCATCTTGCTGATGGCCAAGCATGGAAGGAGTTTGACATGCTTCATCCTGATTTTGCTTCTGAGAATCGTAATGTAAGGCTTGGCTTATCCAGTGATGGTTTCAATCCGTTTAGAACTATGAGCATATCGCACAATACATGGCCTGTCATGATGATGGTATACAATTATCCACCTTGGATCTGCATGAAATCTGAGTATACAATGTTGTCATTATTGATTCCTGGACCACAATCACCAGGAAATGATATTGATGTGTACCTTCAGCCATTGATTGAAGAGCTAAAGGAATTCGACTTTACTTGTTAAAGTGTCTTCATGGGTGGAGCAATGTATCGTTCAATGGTCTTTTGGAGTTATTGAAAGAAGCCATGCCTAATCTGAACATTCCCGAATCTTTTAACAAAACAAAAGCCATAATCAAGGATTTGGGCCTTGATTATAAAAAAATTCATGCATGTCCAAATTAATGATTGTATGTAGTATTGGAAAGAGCATGAAAATGATGATACCTGCAGCACTTGTAAAGCTTCGCGATGGAAGGAATTTACTCAAGTAGATTCATAGTTTGAGGATCCAAAGTATGATCACAAAGTTCCTGCAAAAGTTTTGAGGCACTTTCCACTGATTCCAAGACTTCAGAGACTATTTATGTGTTCAAAAACAGCCGAGTCGATGAGATGGCATGAAGAATGTCGATCAAAGGATGGTAAATTAAGGCATCCTGCTGATGGCCAAGCATGGAAGGAGTTTGACATGCTTCATCCTGATTTTGCTTCTAAGAATCGTAATGTAAGGCTTGGCTTATCTAGTGATGGTTTCAATCCGTTTAGAACTATGAGCATATCGCACAATACATGGCCTGTCATGATGATGGTATACAATTATCCACCTTGGATCTGCATGAAATCTGAGTATACAATGTTGTCATTATTGATTCCTAGACCACAATCACCAGGAAATGATATTGATGTGTACCTTCAGCCATTGATTGAAGAGCTAAAGGAATTGTGGGAATTTGGAGTAGAAATATATGATGCCTCAAAAGATCAAACATTTCAATTGCGGGCATCTCTGCTATGGACTATTAGTGACTACCCTGGGTATGCTATGTTGTCAGGTTGGAGCACCAAAGGAAAGTTGGCATGTGTATGTTGCAATTATAACACTAATTCAACCTACTTGAGACATAGTCACAAAATGTGTTATATGGATCATCGTGTTTTTTTACCGGCTAGTCATGCTTGGAGGGCCAATAAAAGGTCATTCAATGGAAAGAAAGAACATAGGTCTGCACCACCTATGTTAGAAGCTATAGAAATTGTGGAAAGCTTAAAAGATTTTGAGAATGAATTTGGAAAGAAGAATAAGAAGAATAAGAAGAAAAAAAATGATGGTCCATGGAAGAAGAATCAATATTTTTTGAGTTGTCGTATTGGGCTCAAAATACTTTACGTCATAATCTCGATGTAATGCATATTGAGAAAAACATATGTGATAGTATTATTGGGACTCTTTTGGACATATTAGGAAAGACAAAAGATCATGTTAATGCTCGTTATGATCTGCAAGATATGGGGATTAGAAAGGAACTTCATTTAATAGAGATTGGGGGAGGTCGAACAAAGTTTGCAAAAGCATCTTTCGCAATGAATTCCCAAGAGAAGTCTACTTTTTGCAGTGTTTTGAAGGCTGCCAAGTTACCCGATGGGAGTGCTTCTAACATTTCAAAATGTGTGCATGTTGGCGATAAAAAGATATTTGGTTACAAGAGTCAGGATGCACATTTCATGTTACACTACTTATTACAAGTA
This sequence comes from Cicer cuneatum, assembly GCA_037974295.1. NCBI lineage: Eukaryota > Viridiplantae > Streptophyta > Magnoliopsida > Fabales > Fabaceae > Cicer > Cicer cuneatum. The sequence goes on from JBBPBO010000003.1 coordinate 23,173,556, forward strand.
GCAATAAAGAGCACAATGCCAAATCTAGTGGCTGAACCTTTAAGTCATCTTGGGTCATTTTTTCGCTCTTTGTGTCAAAAAGTTATCCAAGTGCAAGATTTGGATTATCTAAATGGAGAGATTTCTGAAATACTTTGTCAATTGGAGATGGTTTTTCCTCTAAGTTTTTTTGATGTAATGGTTCATTTGCCTATTCATGTTGTACATGAAGTTAGATTGGGTGGACCCATTCAATTCCGATGGATGTATCCCACAGAAAGAAACTTATGTAGACTTAAAAGTTATGTTCATAATAGAGCTCATCCAGAAGGTTCTATTGCTGAGGGATATTTGGCTGAAGAAGCTTTGACTCTTTGCTCAAGATATTTGCATAAAAGTGTAGATACAAGGCTGAATAGAATGAGTAGAAACTATGATAACAATTATTCTTGTGAAGTAGATTCAAATGATTACTTTTCAAGTATTGGACAACCTTTAGGGGGGAAGCAAAATGGAAAGTTATTTTCAATAGACTCAACATCAAAAGCTCAAGCCCATCGATACATATTGTTCAATTGTGATGATATTCAAACATACATAAGGTACCATAATAGTTTATTGTTTATTCCCTACTTGTATACAAAACATAACTTAGAGTTATTTTTAACAACTAATAGTGTTACCTTTGTAGAGAGTATGATGAATGTGTTAGTGGTCACACTAAAGGAGGAAAATGGATCAAGGCTAAAAGACAAGGTCAAGATTTAGTGAATGGTTTAAAATTCGAGCCTTGGAAAATGATGTGTCGGATCACCTCAAAGCATTATCTAGAGGTCCAAATGGTGCTGCAAAGAGGTTTTCAGGTTACCTGATCAATGGTTATAGATTTCACACTATGAAACGTGATGCAAGGCGCAAAACTCAAAATCCTGGTGCAACTTTGGTTTCCTTGACCGAAAGTTTTGCAAGTTCTAAGGATGAAAATCCTAAAACAGATCTTGTCACTTACTATGGAGCAATTAACGACATAATTGAGTTAGACTATTACAGCCAACTCAAATTTGTGTTGTTTAAGTGTGATTGGTTTGAGGCTAAAGAAGACAAATATGGGCTTACTTGTGTACATTTCAACAAAAAATGTTACCAAAATGATCCATTTGTCCTGGTGTCTCAAGTCCACCAATGTTTTTATGTGCAAGATCCTTTTGATGAAAATAAGCATTATGTTATGAAAACTGTTCCTAGAGATCTGTTTAACATGGGCGACCAACCAAATGCTACAGTTCAAGAAGAATATTTTGATGATCCATTTTATGATATTGGAAATTTAAATGCATCCAATAATGAAAATGACCTCAATTGGATTAGGGAAGATATTCTAGCTACAATAGTTGAGAAGCCTGCACGATGAAGAGCTTATCAGAGAAGTTCCAAGCACCCGACGACCTATGATCACTTGAAGAATTATGCAACTGTCCTTTATGCAGTTTTTATGTACTTGTTTATGCAATTGTAGCGAAATTCCATATTGTTCCCTTCTCATTATCTACAGGAATTTGTGTTTAGTTAAAAATTGTTTTAGCCGTAGTTCAAAGTTATCGATCAATTCAAATTTCATCAAAGCTGATTAATCATTTAAATTCAACCAAATTTCATGAAAGCTGATTAATCATTTTAATCATTTAAACACAATGTTTTTATTATTTCCCTTCATGGTACTGTTTTTATGCTTTTAGTTTTCTTTTGTGGTACTGTTTTGTGGTACTGTTTTTATTATTTCCTTTCATATTAAATTAATGCTTTACTGATATTTCATTTTTTTTTCTACAGAAAATGAATAAGGAAGCAGGGTTAAAACAAAAGATGAAAGCTCAAGACCAAGGTGAAAAAAGTACTTCTAAGTTTGAGCTACTTCAAGCAAGATCAAGCAATGAATTATTAAGGAGATTCAAAATCAAGCGTGAAAAGATAATGAGAGGCATTGCAGTAACTAATGAAGATATGGTTGGAACCAAAGAACCCCTTATCAAGCAAAACAATTCATCAACTAAAAAAATAATTAGTTCCAAGGCTACAGGGTTAGACAAGCAAATTCAAGGACTCAAGCATGCTTCAATTAAGATTGCACCTCAAGCACAATTCAAGTTATCAAATTTTGCAGCTACTGGTCAAACAAATATATCTTCAAATAAGGATTCTTGTTCAACAAAAAAGAAGTTTGACAATGTCAAGAAAGTTTCAAATGAAGCATCAATGAATAACAATCAAGGATCAAGACAAAACCAAGATCCAAAGAGTCCCATCATGAATCAAAGTAAATCACCTATACAGAATCAAAAAGCAAAAAAAAGAGTGGAGAATGAAGAAGTTCAGTCACCAATGAGAAAGGCATCGGGAGAAAATGACATTTCAAGAATAAAACAAAAGGCCAAAAAAAGGGTGGAGAATGAATATGACGAGGTAATGACAACTCAACAAAGTGCAACAAAGAAAACCAAAACAATACCCTTGTGCAAATCAATGTTAATTGAAGATTTTCTTAACGAAAATAATGAACTAGATGATGAAGAAGAGTTGGCAAATGATTCAGAAATTAAAGAGGAAGAATATGTCATGGAAGAAGAAAATGAAGACCAACATGAAGATGACGAATGTAGTGGTAATTATCAAATATAAGCTTACAATTTTATCTTGTCTTTTATATTAATTTTTCATATATATATTTGTGACTCATCAAATATATTAATTTTTTATATTATTTGTGACTCATCTTTAGGATTTTATCTTATCTTCTATAAGCTTAATGTCAAAATAGGGACAGCTAAGAAAAAAACAAGGGGACCAACTCAGTGCTTGCAAATACATGGAATAAAATTCCATATAGAAGTCATCTTAGACAATGACGGAGAAGTGATAGGACCTGACGGCAAAGTTGTAACTGACTTGGGTTATTTCCTTGGCACTATCGCAAGGAATTCAACTTTTTGTCCCTTGATTTACACAAACTTTAAGGAAGTGTACAAAAATCACGAGGAACGTATATGGTGTTATATTCAGGTATAACAGTTTAATTTTCGTATTTCATTTGATCGTCAAATAGTTATCACATGTTGATCACAATAATGTTTTTCAGAGTAAATTTATTATTTCTGAGAAAGGAAAGAAAGTCGTATTTTCTCTGATAAATGATGCATGGAGACGTTACAAATGTTATATCAAGAGAACCTATTTTATGAAATACTTAACCTTAAAGGAAAGGATAAAAAACAGGCCTGAAAGCATACCAGAACTTCATTTCAAGAAATTGTTGAAATATTGGAATAACAGTACCATCCAAGTAAGTGTGTACATAGTTTACATTACTTTTAGTCACTCTTTCTTGTATAGAATCTTTTATATATATCCTACTTTAATTTTTTTAATTTACATTGTAGAACATTAGCAAGATAAATGTTGTTAATAGGGCAAAACATAAGATTATGCATCAAATGGGGACGACAAATTTTCCGGTCGAGTTCAATCATTGTTCGGTAAAGAAAAGTCCGGTCGAGAAAAGTAAATCATTGTTCGGTAAAGAAAAGTCCGGTCGAGTTCGTTGTTATGGAAGAACAGCTACACCAACAATGTTAAAAAAAATGAAGAGATTGCTAACATTAAAAAACAGTATGAAGGTGAAATTAGTAGCATGAAGGAAAGGATGGAAGAATATGAATCATTTACAAAGAAAAGGATGGAAGCATATGAGGAACTTCTAAAATGTGTGTTGAAGCAGCAAAACCCAAGTTTAAGTGAAACTGTTATTGATAACATGATGGGACATGCTTTAGGCATTGCAAATAGTGCGGCACTCCATTCTTCTACATCAACCCATGTTCCTGAAAAGGTATAAGTATATTAGTTTGAATGATATAACTAACTATACCTGATATGTAAAACACATATACATTACATGCATATTTACGCATACATACATACACATAGTCTCACATACATATTTTGATAGTGTACTTCTTACTGTAATCAATCAGAATTACAATCAGTTTGAAATCACTCCTTTTTTTCAATTGCATACACTTAATACTTACTATTTTCAGGTTGGACTTGAAGATCATCACCAAGATACATGAAGCTAGTAGAATGTATCGAAGACTTGGTTGTTTGATAAGAGAATTGATTTTTTTGGGATGCCTAGTAATAGAGCTCATACAATATTTTGATAAGTAATTGTTTGATTATCATGTATTGGTTTTTCTTGGATGTTTATTAATATTTATGTTACAATATTTTGATAAGATCGTGGCCTAAACATTTTACAATATTTATGTTACAATATTTTGATAAGACCGTTGGCAAAACCAACTCATAAAATATTTATAGCTAAACATCTAAAATATTTATGAAATGTTGGCAAAACCAACTCATAAAACCGTGGCCTAAACAAATAGCCAAAATCTAAAACAATTGTGGCTGAAATGTGTTGCCAACGTTTCAATAATTGTGATCTAAAGTTATATGCAACACGTACAAATCTATTGCCTTAAACCAAAAAACCGTTGCCTATGCTTTTGACAACTTTATAAATGTGTTGCACCACACTTTTTTATTGTTGCCACAACTTATAAAACCGTGGCCTAAACAATTAGCCAACATTTAAAACAATTGTGGCCGAAATATTTTACCAACATTTCCATAACCGTGGTCTAAAGTTATATGCAACACATACAAATTTATTGCAATAAACCAAAAAACCGTTGCCTATGCTTTTGACAACTTTATAAATTTGTTGCACCGCACTTTTTTATTGTTGCCACAACTTATAAAACCGTGGCCTAAACAATTAGGCAACATCTAAAACAATTGTGGCCGAAATGTTTTACCAACATTTCCATAACTGTGGTCTAAAGTTATATGCAACACATACAAATTTGTTGCCTGAAACAAATATAATATGCACAAAACCGTGGCCTAACTGTATATGCAACATTTATGAAATTGTTGGCAAAACCAATTCATAAAACTGTTTCCTGAAGCATTCAAAAAAACCGTTGCCTCTTTCAGTGTCTTTGGCAACGGTTTTTTAGAATTCTTGGGCAAAAGTAAAAAACCGTTGCGTTTGCTAATAGGACACGGCCACCTACACCACACTTTGTAAATCGTTGCAAAACCGTTGCCTAACCTTTAGGCCACGGTTTATTTGGTTTACACCACACTTTTTTATTGTTGCCACAACTCAAAACTGTTGTAGTGAATGATATGTCATTTTCCATTTTGATCAAACCATCCTCTCTCAATGTTGAAGAAAACAAATTTTAAAAAATTGACTCACTTCAACAAGTGGATTTCATATTGTTTAGGCAGAGAACTAAATGCAATAGGAAGTAAACATTCCATAAATATGTGACAATTATGACTTTTCATTCCATTCATCCTACCATTTTCCACATCAGCACGTCTTGTCAAATTAGAACAATAACCATATGGTATCTTGAGTTCTTTTATCCACCTGCAGACAACTTTTTCTTCATCAAGAGTTAAAGTGTAATTTGCTCACAGTTTTAATATTTTACTATCGGACAGTTCCACTAACAAAAAATAATTCTTCCTTCTATAAAGAGCTAAGTCTTTCTGAACTTTTTCATTTTCTTTACTATTTCCTTTTACATTCATCACAGTGTTAAATATATAGTCAATAAAGTTTTTCTCAATATGCATAACATCGATATTATGTCTCAAAATGTTATCTTTCCAATAAGGAAGATCCCAAAAAATATATCATTTTGTCCAATTATACAACTGACCATAACCATGAGGTTTCAAAACAACACCAATTCTAACTTAAACCTTCGGTATATCTTTAACTTCATCGCAAACTTGTTCAGATGTTAATCGAATGCATTTCAGCAAAACCTATAACAAATGCACTTTTATTTCTCCTAAATGGATTATTGTAAGCTAAGATTCTACGATGTGAGTCAAACTAAGATGCCCTTCCACGAATTCCAATGTAAATGTTTTAATATCTTCCATGCAAATAGGACATGCTAATTTACTATGTGTTCCCCATCCAGAAAAGACATCCTATAGGTTGGGGTGAAACCAATAAAGCATAATCATAATTGTACATTATACGAATCTAATGCAAAATCATGATGTACTTGATGAAAATGCTTCCATGCCGAACCATTTGATGGATGTCGCATTTTGTCATTTAACTTCTTTTATTTTCATAATGCTATGTCATTTTGCCAGTAGTTAGCATAGATGCAAACATTCTCTGCAATATTGATACGATTGACAAATAAAATATTGTTTTCCTTGGAATCATTTTCTCTCCTCTTGTCATGTTTTTCTTTGCACGATATCTTGGTTGTTGACAAAATTTACATTCAAATAGGTCGGCATCTTTTGTACTAAACTTGTTGTAAAACAACAATCTCTCCTCTTCATATCTAATCTCAACTTTGACACTAACTTTTTAGCATCATAATAGCTTTTTGGCAAAGTACCATTTTAAATTGGTGTTGCATCCAACATTATCTTGGTCATAAAATCTAATCACAAGTCTGAAACATGAAATTGAGACTTTAGCTCTAAAAGTATAACACACATGGATAAATTGGAGTTAGGAGACTCATCAGATAAAAGTTTAATTGTCTATGTCAAAAGACTATAAAATATTTGGGCTTCTACATTAGGGAGTTCATCTGTGTCGACATCATATTGTTGCTAAGCAAAAGTAAACATTTATCCCAAGAGCGTTGGAAATCATATTTGTTTCACTTATCAAAGTACTCTTGATGAGGCTCAACCAATAGACTAATACTAGATGAAGCAAATGATGGACCAACACTACAAGATGAAGCAACTCTTTGATTATTTTGAACAATATTGGCAGTTCATGGAGGCGTCGTTTCACCATGATTAGTCCAAATAAAATAATTTAGCATAAATCCATCATTATACAAATGATATCTTATTATATTTTCATTATTTGTTCAACATTTCTTACATGGATATCTAATACTACCATTGTCTTGAACAATATCTTGGCGACTTGCGATTTCTAAAAATTCATCAACCCCAATTATAAATGACCACTTGATACTCCTTCTTCCCAGATAGTTTCAATCATAAATCCAATTGCAATTCATTTTTTGGTAATATATATAAAAGATAAACTAGACGCAATCATCAAACTGAAGTACCCTATCACATTTTTGGTAAACTTTTATCCTATTCAAGGATAAAAAAGGCAATAATCGATTAATAATTATTTATTATTTTCTCTTTATATATATTTTTGACAAAATTTCGACAGCGTTTCACTTTCATCTATATATATTTATATCACATTCAAATATGCACCTAGAGAACAAAGTAAAATACATGTAACAAAAAATTTATAAAAAATATATGATAATGAGAATTTAATAAATATTATTATTCTAATATTGTGTATTTTATTCATCCAACTTTGATTTTTTATCTGAATATTCTATTTTTTTTAAGACCAAAATGCCCCACTTTCAAATTAATATACGGGATTGCCCTACTTTTTAGAACTAGAGGGAGGTCTCTTCCCCAGGGAGCGACCTACTGAAGCAAATGGTTTTTTTCCCTAGTGAGAGGTCGTTTCCCCAAGAAGCGATCTGCTGAAGGATGTCTTTGTATTTTTTGCACATTTGACAAATTTCGAAAATACCAATTATACCCTTCTGTATTCCCTAAACTGATTCATGTCTATCATCTTCATTCATGAGTAATAAACATGTTGTTTTTTGTACACTGATGTTGTTGTTGTTGGGTTTTAAGATTCTGCCTCTAATTTATGCGTGTGATTTCTCTATCTGATTCTTGCTCTGATTTCTGCAAGTGATATCTCTCTCTGATTTCTACGTGTGATTTCTCCCTCTGATTTTTGCGTGATTTCTTCCTCTGATTTCAGAAATCTGATGGTATCCTCTAATTTATGTGATTTCTGCGTGTGATGATATCCTCTAATTTCTGCATGTGATTTCTTCCTCTGATGGTATCCTCTAATTCTGCCTCTGGTATCCTGTGATGATATGTTCTAATTTCTGCAAGTGATATCTCTCTCTGATTCCTGCATGTAATTTCTATCAAAATTTAATCAAGTGTTCTTCGAATTTTAATCAAATCCTCACTGATTTGCATCATGATTTAAATTCTGGACTGTATGATCTTCTGATCTCAACCACCTCTTGACCATATAATCTGATCTGTACCAATTTTGTGATCCTCTAATCTCGACCAACTCTGGACCATGTGATCTGATCTGTACCATTCTGTGATCCTCTAATCTCAGCCAATTCTGGACCATGTAATCTAATATGTAGCAATTATGTGATCCTCTGATCTCGACCAACTCTGGACCATGTGATCTGATTTGTACCATTCTGTGATCCTCTGATCTCGACCAATTCTGGGCCATGTGATCTGAACCATTGATCTTTTAAAAAATTTAATAACTTTTTGCTCAAGGTTTCATTTTACAAAATGTAGTAATACTACTGTCCAGTTATGATGTTCATTTATCATTTCATTAAAGGCTAGAGACTCACCTCAACTAACACATTTATAAATACAAGTGTAATTTAAATGCAAGAGACGTAACAACTTCACCAGACTCTTAAAATCAGCAGCCATTCAATTAATGTTTGTCTTCTTCCTGAAAAGACCACTGCCATTGAACATAACAATGCATATCATGATATTCGTGTGGACTTTGATGAATATTATGGAGTTTGGGAATTAGGTTTAGGGAGGATATCATCAGAGGCAGAAATCATAGGATATAATCAGATCATATCATCACAGGATACCAGCAGAATCAGAAATAAGAGGATACCATCAGAGGTAGAAATCACACGCAGAAATCAGAGGCAGAAACCACATGCAGAAATCAGAGGATACCATCAGAACATATCATCACAGGATACCAAAGGCATAATCAGAGGGAGAAATCACAATCAAAAATCCGAGGGAGAAATCAGAGGGAAAAATCATAGGATAACATCAGAACTTATCATCATAGGATACTATCAGAGGCAGAAATCAGAGGATATCATCACACCTAGAAAATCAGAGGATATAATCAGAGGCAGAAATTACATGCAGAAATCAGAGGATACCATCAAATGGCAGAAGTCAGAGGAAGAAATCACAAGCAAAAATCAGAGGATATCATCAGAGGTAGAAATTACATGCAGGAATCAGAGGAAGAAATCAGAGGATAATATCAAAGGGCATAAATCAGAGGGAGAAATCACACGCAGAAATTAGAGGATGTCATCAAAAGGCAGAAATTACATGAAGAAATCATAGCATACCATCAAAGGGAGGATATCATCAAAGGCAAAAATTACATGCAGAAATCAAAGGATACCATCACAACATATCATCACAGAATACCAGAGGCAGAATCAGAGGAAGAAATCACACGCAGAAATCAGAGGGACAAATCAAAGGATGACATCAGAACATATAATCACAGGATACTAGAGGCAGATTCAGAGGATACCTTCCGAGGAAGAAATCATACGCAGAAATTAGAGGATATAATCAGAGGCAGAAAATCACACAGAAATCAGATGATACCATCAGAAATCACAGGATACCAGAGGTAGAATCAAAGGTAGAAATCACACGCAAAAATTAGAGGGAGAAATCAGAGGCACAGATCAGAGGATAACATCAGAACATATCATCACAGGATACCATCAGAGGCAGAAATCACATGCAGAAATCAGAGGCACAAATTAGAGGATACCATCAGAACATATCATCACAGGATACCAGAGGCAGAATCAGAGGATACCATCAGAGGCAGAAATCACACGCAGAATTTAGAGGCAGAAATCAGATGCAGACAACAGGGGAAAGAATTAACACGCAAAAATCATAGGCACAAATCAGAGGATGACATCATAACATATCATCAGAAATCACAGAATACCAGAGGCAGAGTCAGAGGCAGAAATCACATGCAAAAATTAGAGGATGAAATCATAAGCACAAATCAGAGGATAACATCAGAACTTATCATCACAAGATACGATCAGAGGCAGAAATTAGAGGATATAATCAAAGGCAAAAATTACATGCAGAAATCAGAGGTGAAATCACACGCAGAAATCAGAGGATATCATCAGAGGCAAAAATAACATGCAGGAATCAGATGATACCATCGACATAAATCAGAGGATATAATCAGAGGAGGAAATCACACGCAGAAATCAGAGAAAGAAATCAGAGACAGAAATTACATGCAGGAATTAGAGGATACCATCATAGGGCTGAAATCACATGCAGAAATCACACAGAAATCAGATGATATAATCACACGCAGAAATCAGATGTAGAAATCACACGCAAAAATCATAGGGAGAAATCACACTCAGAAATTAGAGGCAAAAATCAGAGGATACCATCAGAACATATTATCACAGGATACCAGAGGCATAATCAGAGGATACCATCAGAGGCAAAAATTAGAAGAAGAAATCACACGTAGAATTTAGAGGAAGAAATCAAATGCAGACAGCAGAGGAAAGAATTAACATGCAAAAATCAGAGGGACAAATCAGAGGCATAAATCAGAGGATGATATCAGAACATATCATCACAGGATACCAGAGGCAGAATCAGAGGAAGAAATCACACGCAGTAATCAGAGGCAGAAATCACACAAAAATCAGAGGATACCATCAGATTTCTGAAATCAGAGGAAAAAATCACACGCAAAAATCAAAGGGAGAAATCACACGTAGAAATCAGAGGGAGATATCACTTGCAGAAATCAGAGGAAGAATCAGAGGGAGAAATCACACGCATAAATCAGAGGCAGAATCTTAAAACCCAACAACAACAACATCAATGTACAAAAAACATGTTAATTACTTGTGAATGAAGATGATAGACATGAATCAGTTTGGGGAATACAGAAGGGTATAATTGGTATTTTCAAAATTTGTAAAATGTGCAAAAAATACAAAGACATCCTTCACCAAATCGCTTCTTGGGGAAGCGACCTCTCACTAGGACAAAAAACCATTTGCTTCAGCAGGTCGCTCCCTGGGGAAGAGATCTCCCTCTAGTTCTAAAAAGTAGGGCAATCCCGTATATTAATTTGAAAGTGGAGCATTTTGGTGTTAAAAAAAAAAAAGAAGAGGATATTCAGATAAAAAAAATCTCCAACTTTGACAATTTCATATTTAATAAATATTAATAAGCACAAATAAAAAAAAAGATTATTTATTCAGTAATATATATTAAACCTTAACAAAAAACTAAAGGTTCGTTCACGATAATTGATTGTAATTTTTTAAAATCTATATCTTAAACGAGAAACTAAAATATTTTTCAGTTTAATAGATTCTCACGTTAAACTAAAAAACTATATTAAATATAATAATATTAAATATTGTTATATTTAATTAATGACCTAAAAGTTATAATATATTAATATTATTAAAAAATTAACATATTAATTCAAAAAATACAAAAAAAATTGACATTAACATATATTCAAAAAATGCAGATATATTACGTAAAAATTTAAAATTATATTTAAATATTTTCAAATATACAAATTAACATATTTTTGAAAAATGCACAATAAATATACTAACATATTTTCAAATTTAAAACAATTGCACTATAAATACAACAAATATTAATTATTTCAAAAAAATAACTGCATCAAATATTATATGTTAAAAAAGAATAATAATTAAGGGAAATAGATAAGATAATTCCTAGGACTAGGACTAAAAACCCCTAAGAGTGGCCTTAACTATTTAACTTAATTCTTATAGTGATTGCTGTAGAAATTTCGCAGATATAGGAAATTTCGCATGCATACCGTGACCACATGCATCTTCGTAACATTGTCCGATAGCTTTGGAATTACGACTTTGTTAAATACTCCATGTCGTAGTGCACCAAATACTTCACGTCAGCTGGAATAATTCTTATAGTGATCCAATTACTTCTCTCTAAAAACATGAAATTGATGCTTCTTGTCACGATTACTCATTTTGGTTCTCCTAGTTATCATTTTCCTTCATAATCTAAATGGTGTTAACGTCACCAACCAATCAAAAATCAACTCCAAAACCCTTCATTCGCGAAACAGGAAGATTAGGATAATAATTCATCGGACCACAACAAAAATTAAACAAAAATGCGAATATAAAACCTTAACCAAAACGACAATAAATTTGCCTCTTCAATCAAAACATAAAACCTAGTATGCATTTTAACAATAGGTAGAACTTATGCAATTCACTCTCATCAATTATTACCATGGGATCATTCTGAAGTGATGACTGGGATTCTTCACCAATATATTAAAGCACTAAAATAAACAATAAAACCATGCATTACACAGCGTATGTTCTGCATCTTTTATCACAAGAACAATTCCAAAGGGCTGAATATTATGAACAAAGAACATGAGTTAGAAAGTAAGGTATCAAATAATAATACCTTGAATACTATTAGAAAATTTAAGGTATTCAGGCTCATTGTTTTACCGTCACTGACATCAATAGGAATAACCACAATGTATAAACAAACTAGTTACCTAAATAAGTTGTGTTGCAAAATGATGTTTTGGCACAAACATCATGGGCCTCCCTTGCAGAATTAAATGGCAAAGGCCAGAAGCTTATTGGCCCAACAGCTTCTCTCCTCAAAGCTGACAAACTAACTTAATTGTTGTCAAGTTAGTTACTCTGTTTTTTTCACTTATGACAGTTATAGAAAGCCTTTAGGTTGTAACAAATTGTCATATAAATAGAGAAACTCATCATGTGATTGAACATCATCACAATTGTTGAAAACACACTGAGAAAAAAGAGAAAATGAGGGAAAAAATTATGGGAACTTGGTGAATATGAGAAAAAGCTTGTGAATTAACATCGTTGTAATCTTTGACCAATAATGGAACTTTTCTTTTGGATTATGTTCCCCAGATGTAGGACATTGCTCTATGCTGGGTTAACAATTCTTTGGTGTCTTGTGTTTAATTTCTTCATCTACTCTAATTCCATTTTATGCAAATTTGAAATTCATTTTTGGATCAATAGAACCAGATCAACACGTAAGCTGAGCTTGTGAGTGTAGTTTCATTTTTGGATCAATAAAACCAGATCAACAATTAGGGAAAACAATGGAAGAACACATTGATGAGTTCAACAAGATTGTTCTTGGTCTTGAAAATATAAAAGTAAAGATTAATGACGAAGATCAAGCTTTAATCTTGGTAAGTTTCTTACCCAACTCTTATGATAATTTAAGTGATACTCTTGTGTATTGCAAAGCTCCCTGAGTCTTGAAGATGTTCAATCAGCTTTTATTTCAAAAGAACTGAAGTCAAGGAGGAGCATGGAAATGAAGGCTTATTAGCAAAAAAGTGGCTTTGACAAGAAGTGTAAAATAGAAGAAGAAAAACAAGTCAAAGGGTAAAGATAAAAATAAGAAAATGTGTGTTTTGTGTGCAAGAAGGAAGGACACTTCAAAAACGAATATCCCGAAATAAAATTCAAGAAGAAGAATTATGACACGGATGATGAGGCTGGAAATGTTTCTATGGCATTAGATGGTTATTATGACGCTAAGGTACTCATGGCTTCCACAACCATTGAAGATGATATTTGGATTCTAGACTTAGGTGGTTCATTCCATATGACACCAAACAAGCATTGGTTCATTGGTTACAAGGATATAAATGGTGGAAAGGTAATAGTGGAAAACAAATTAGTTTGAGGTAATCGGCATTGGCTCTATTAGGTTGAAACTTGATAATAGAGTGGAAAGGGTTATCACAGGTGTAAGACATGTTCCAGAATTGAAAAGGAATCTTGTGTCTCTGGGAATGCTGGAGGAATTAGGTTGTGCTTACAAGGATCAAAAGGGGATACTCAAAGTGATAAAGGATGCAATCGTAGTTATGAAATGATATTGGGAGCATGATGTATACATACTGAAGGGAAAGACAATTATTGGCACAAATGCAGTTGGCACAAATGCAGCAGTAATCACATAAATTGACATGACTAGTATATGGCATCACATACTAGGTCATGTTAGTGCCAAGGGTATGCAAATTCTAAGCAAACAAGGTGTGTTTGGAAAGGACATAATTGGAGGCTAGAAATTTTGTGAACGCTGCATTTTGGAAAAAATGCACAAAGTTATATTTAACACAGCTACACATTGTACTGAGGGAGCACTAGACTACATTCATAGTGACTTATGGGGACCAACCAAGGTTGCTTCTCATGGAGGTAATAAACATTTCATAACCTTATTTGATGATTTTAGTAGAAAAGTTTTGATCTATTTGCTAAAAAGTAAAGATGATGCCCTTAAAGTTTTCAAAGACTGGAGAGTTATGATTGAAAATAAAACTAATAGGGGAATTAAAAATCTAAGGAGATTAGAGTTTTGTGGAGAAGCATTCAATACCTATTTTATAAAGCATGGAATCACTATACATAAGACTGTGAGACATACCCTTCAGCAAAATGGCTTAGCTGAGACGATGAATAGGACACTCTTGGAAACGATGAGGTGTCTATTATCCTATGTTGGTATGCCTATCAAATTTTGGACTGAATCTGCCCACACAGTTTGTCATTTAGTCAAAATGAGTTCATCTTTAGCCATAAAGTTTAAGACTTGTCAAGAAGTTTGGACTAGAAGAGCTCTCAACAACTTAAAGGTGTTTGGATGTGTATCTTACTTTCATGTTAATTAAGACAAGCTGGTGCCGAGAGTCACGAATGGGTATTTTGGAGGATATCCAAATGGTGCGAAATGATTCATAATATGGTGTCTTGATGATAGAAAATGTATAATCAATAGAGATGTCAAGTTCCAAGAAACTGAACTATACAAGTCAATAAGTTCAATTGACCAAGTTAATGATCAAAAGGATTGGGAGAGGTTTGAGAATGAGGTGGAGCACACAAACAAGTCAACCACTCTAGTTGATAAAGTCCAAAGTGCTACAACAGAACTAGCTGATGAAAATGATACTATTGAAGCTAACAATACTAATGATGACACTCCTAAGCTAGATGACTATCAACTAGCTATAGATAGAAAAAAACAGATAAAGTTGCCTCAAAGATATGCTTATGCGGACATGGTTAGCTATGCCTTCTATACAATTGAAGAAATCAATAGTGGTGAACCAATAACATTTGCTGAAGCAATCAAATGTAAGGACAATCAGAAATGGATACTACCATTGACTGGGGAATTGGACTCTTTAGCAAAAAACAGAACATGGAATTTAATTCCTAGACCAAAAAGTGCCAAAGTTATAGGAAGCAAATGGATTTTCAAAAGAAATCAGGGTATTCTTAGTATTGAATTACCAAGGTTCAAAACTAGATTGGCGGCCAAGGGATTCACACAAAGGGAAGGCATAGACTATAGTAAGATTTTTTCACCTGTAGTCAAACACTCATCCATTCAAATTATATTGTCTACGGTGGCTCAATTTGATATGGAATTGGAGCAAATGGGTGTCAATATAGCATTTCCACATGGAGATCTAAAAGAAACCCTACTCATGCAACAAACTAATGGTTTTGAAGTCGTAAGAAAAGAGGATTGGGCATGTCACTTAAAGAAGTCCTTGTATGGGCTCAAACAATCCCCAAGGCAATGGTATCTCAAGTTTGACTCCTTCATGATGAAGCACAAATATGTTAGGAATAATTATGATTGTTGCATTTACTTTAAGCAATGTTCAAATCATACTTTTCTCTACCTATTCCTATATGTTGATGACATGCAGTTAGCATGTAAGGATATTGAGAAATCAAACACTCTTAAAACCAAAAACGTCGATTTTGCATGGTGTCGTGAGTCGTGATCTAATTGAAGCTAATAAGTAGCGGCGGCTTAGGCATAACCAACGATAACTAGCGTCGGTGAAACTGTCAATGAACTGACGCTAAGTCATACTTTGAATAGAAGACGCTATACTGTGTCGGATATTCGACGCAGCTATGTTAACTCACTTTTCTTTAATTCTGAAATGTAGTGTCGGAAGCCGATGCTAACAGTATTATTTTAATTTTAAATTTCTCATGATGCTGTTCTCTAAGCTACGATAGATATGTTTAAGAACTTAAATATTTGATAGGCTACATTGTCAGATTCACGTAGCTTATGATAGAAACTTATCAAAGAGTCTGTTCCAAATGCAAGTTCTCTTTCAACGTGTCATCTCAAAACAACCAACACATATACATACATACACACATATATATCCGTAATCTCTTAAATTGATAATAAACGAACACCTTATAAACTATATAATAAATAGATCCACTAATATAATAGTAAAGAAGTCTCCCATCACCAATATGCTTAATCCCAAACATAAAGTTGAGATAATTTGTCAAGTACACAACTGTTTAAATAACAACAAAGTATTTTAATTGATAAATAAGCTATAGACACACAACGTTATAATTACAAGTTGCTAGATACACTAGGTTATGCAATTCTAAAATAGGGACAACTTAAAACAATTAGACCACAATACAATCAATTTCCTCTCACATGCTTTAATTTTAAATCATTAGAAAACATTAGGAATCATCAGGCACACAATGTAACCAATCAAGCAACCAACATATAATCCCTAAGGAATATTGCCTTCCTACATTATAAAATTAAAAGCAGTTGAACCTTTTGCTTCATTATGGTTACATTTCCAGCAAAACCATGCATTGCAACTGTACTTCAACATAATTTAAATTTGAAATTGCTTCTCTATAGAACAAAATGAAGCAGCAAGGCAAGAAACAAACATAGAAATATAAAATCTCTATTTCTCCATTTAAATTCTAACACCCATATATGATATATATATACCCAATACACATGAAGATGAAAAACACTCACAAATAGACCTCCCCTGCTCCAAGTCAAAAGCAAGTTTGCAGTCATTGTGATAATCCATGCAACTAGCAAATTATCCATGGTTGTTATACTTCCAACGATGCCTTTCATATTCACCGAAAGTTTGTTTATAATGTGATAGAAGACAGACAATCAATTGAAGTTGGTTCTATATAATGGCATGATGTCATGGGCCTAATTCCTAATGCAAACTAATAACCTACACTTTGTACAGGAAGGTACTACATATTAATAGAGAACCAATGAAAAGAGTTGGAAAAGAGTACGAAATCGGCTTAAAGTTGTAGCAGACTCATTTAGGCTAATTAACATCTAAAGTATAACAAGACTGAAGAAAGTAAAAGGCAAAATACTTTCATATTTTATTACTACAGCCCTAAGCTATTTATATAGAAAATAAAATTACAATAGTAATACTGAGTAATAATGACATAATCATAAAATTAAAATAAATAGAATAATATAAAAGAAAAGAAAATTAAATATGATTTTCCTTAATTCTTCAACACCCCCTCTCAAGTTGGTGCATAGATATCTGTCATGCCCAACTTGGCTATAAGTCGCTCAAAATTGGGTCTTGTCAAACCGTTTGTCAAAATATCAGCGGTTTGCTGATTGGAAGTCACAAATGGCAGACATATAATTCCGGCATCAATTTTTTCTTTTATGAAATGGCGGTCAATCTCAATGTGTTTGGTTCTATCATGTTGTACGGGGTTGTGAGCTATACTTATTGCTGCTTTGCTATCACAAAACAACTTTAAGGGTGAGTCAACTTTCATTTTCAGTTCATCCAAGAGTTTATGAATCCACAAAAGTTCACAAATTCCTTGAGCCATTGCTCTAAATTCAGCTTCTGCACTGCTTCGAGAAACAACCCCTTGTTTCTTACTTCTCCAAGTGACTAAATTTCCCCAAACATAAGCACAATATCTAGTAGTGGATTTTCTATCAGTAACTGATCCTGCCCAATCAGCAAATGTAAATATAGAGACTTCTCTGTCATTAGTTTTCTTGAAGTACAAACCCTTTCCAGAATTGGATTTCAAGTACCTTAAGATTCGATAAACTGCCTCCAAGTGTTCTTCATAGGGAGAATGCATGAATTGGCTTACAACACTCAGAGAAAGCGATGTCAGGTCTAGTGTGGGCTAGATAAATAAGTTTGCCAACCAACCTCTGGTATCTTCCAATCTCAACAGGAACACTGCCTTTCTCCCAAAGTTTAGTATTTAATTCCATAGGAGTATCTGCTGGTCTACACCCACTCATCCCAGTTTCTTAAAAGAGATCTAGGATTTATTTCCTTTGAGAAACAACAATTCCCTTCTTTGAGTGAGCAACTTCCATACCAAGAAAATATTTGAGCGTGCCTAAATTTTTGATCTCAAACTCCTCTGTCAAACTTTTCTTTAATCTTTCCATCTCAACAATGACATCTCCTGAGAATAATATCATCTACATATACAATTAAAATTACAATTTTACCAACATTAGAGAACTTCACGAACAGTGTATGATCTGATTGTCCCTGCATATATCCTTGCTTTTTGACAGACCGAGCAAATTTCTCAAACCAAGCCCTTGGGGATTGCTTGAGACAATAAAAGGATTTTTGTAGTTTGCATACATTTGAACCAAACTTATCTTCAAAGTCAGGTGGACTATCCGTGTATACTTCCTCTTCCAAATCACCATTCAGGAAAGCATTTTTTACATCAAGTTGGTTAAGAGACCAATCTAAATTCACCACCAACGACAAGAGAACTCTAATAGTGTTTAACTTGGCATCAAGAGCAAAAGTCTCTAAGTAATCAATGCCATATGTCTGAGTAAACCCTTTAGCAACCAAGTGTGCCTTGTATCTTTCAACTGTGTTATCAGAATTATATTTCATAGTAAATACCCATTTACAGCCAACGGTATTCTTTCCTGTAGGTAACGTCATGACTCTCCAAGTTTGATTCTTCTCAAGAGCTCTCATCTCCTCAAAAGCAACTTCCTTCCACTTTGGAATTTTTAGAGCCTCTTGTATATTTTTTGGAATTTTTACAGCAGACAACTTAGAGGTAAATGCAACAAATGAAGAAGACAATTTTGAGTATGACACATAATTAGACAAAGGATATTTAGTGCATGATCTAACAGATTTTCTAATTGCAATAGGAAGGTCTATATCAGGATACTCGACATGACTCTTAAGAACAGAAGAAGACTTACCTGTATCAAGATGATGTGTTGGATTATCTATTGGTTCGGAATCTTGGAAGGGTCAGAGAATGGGTCCTTCATTTCTCTGTTTATGGTTTCTTCTTTCAAAGACATTTCCCTTCCAAGTAGGGTTAATGGTAGTAAACCTGTTTTGTGTCTCTTTATTTGAGTCATTATGTTGTGGCATTTCATGTGGTCCTTCATTATTATTGAGATCAAGAATTTGATCAGTGTGATTTCGATTTGAAATTGTCGCCCCCGAATCTATCGAAACCTCATTCATAAGTTGATTGAGTTCCAATATAGATTCTTGGGCATTTTCTTTTGGTGCATCAATATAAGTCTCAGAATTTTGCGACACTATATCACCTAAAGTAATGATGTTTTCATAAGTAAAGATGAATCTTCATTATAATTTCTCCCCTGAAGATGAATGTCAGTAAAAAAAAGGTTGATTTTCCACAAAAGTAACATCCATGGTTACAAAAAGTCTTTTTAATTTTGGTTCAAAAAGTCTTTAGATGGCATTCGATTAATTAAATATGATGCAGTTAAAGCAGCTTCACCCCACAAATATTTTGGAACCTTATGTCCAAATAGTAAAGCTCTAGCAACCTCAAGAAGATGCCTATTTTTTCTCTCTGCAATTCCATTTTGTTGGGGTGTATTAACACAAGAACTTTGATGAACAACCCCATTGGCAAGAAAAAAATAAGACAAAAGTATATTAAAATATTCTTTACCATTGTCACTTCTGAAGACTTGAATATTTGTTAGGTATTGAGTGTGCACCATTTTAAAGAAATTTTTGACATCTTGTCCAACTTCTGATTTTTCTTTCAATATATAAACCCAAAAAATTCTAGTATGATCATCAATAAAGGTTATAAACCATCTTTTATTAGAAAAGGTTTTTATTCTATTAGGACCCCAAACATCACTATGAATAACTGCAAACGGTTTTGATTTTTTATATGGTTGTGTAGAAAAAGAAGAACGGTGATGTGTAGCAAATTCATAAGTTTCACAATGAAATAAAGACGAATCCTTCTTAGAAAATAATTTAGGAAACAAATGTTTCAAATACGGAAAACTAGGATGTCCTAACCGTAAATGCCATAACATAATATCATCATTATTAGAAGAAACAAAAATAGATTCAAAGCAGGTACTCGTTTTTGGTTGGTCTTTGAAGTCGAGTCCATTGTTAAGATAATAGAGTCCTCCACTCTCCTTAGCATTCCCAATCATCTTTCCCGTGCTCAAATCCTTAAAAGTGCAATGAGAATGAAAGAAGTTATCTTGACAATTTATATCCTTTGTTAATTTAGTAATGGATAACAAATTACATGATAAATTGGGAACATGTAAGACATCTTTTAAGGTTAACACAGGTGACAGAATAACAGAACCTTTCCCTGCAATGGCTGAAAGAGAGCCATTTGCAATTTTAATTTTGTGGTTACCTGCACAAGGACTATAAGAAGAAAACAGACTCGACTCCCCAGTCATATGATCAGTAGCACCAGAATCGATAATCCAAGTATGGCTGGGAGAGACACTAAGTAGAGCAGTATTGGGAAAATTGCCTCTCTGAGCTATAGAGCAAGAAGGAGTTTGAGACTCAAAGAGTTTGTACAACTGATCTAATTTTTCCTTGCTGAAAGGAGATGAGCTTGAAGGAGACTGCTTCTCTTGATCAGAGGTATCAGCTTGGAGGGCATGACCTTCATTTCCTCCTTTTTTCTTCCAAGTTAGAGGTTTTCCATGGAGCTTCCAACATGTATCACATGTGTGCCACGAACGTTTGCAATGTTCGCACCATGGTTTCTTGCCATCTCTCTTCCCGTCTTCATTCTTAGTGACTAGGGTAGAGCTTTCAACAACAGAAGGTGACTTACCCATCATAACACCTTGTCTCGCCTCTTCTCTTCTAACTTCTGAGAATGCTTCCCGAAGTGATGGCAATGGAATCTTTCCCAATATTCTGCCTCAGACTTCATCAAGCGACTTATTAAGCCCAACCAAGAACATGAATACTCAGCCGTTCTCCTGTCTCTTAAGAAACAAAACACTGTCTTCACAACACTTCCAATGATCATCATAGCAGAGATCTAATTCTTGCCATAGTCGCCGCCGCTACCCGTAAGGGCTTCCTTCCATGAGGTATTGTGTGCCATAGCTCAGTTAGTTAAAACGAAACAAACCCCACTGGGTTGTGGAAAGCTTTACAGAACCCTAACCAGTAGCTCTTGATACCATGAAGAAAGTAAAAGGCAAAATACTTTCATATTTTATTACTACAGCCCTAAGCTGTTTATATATAAACTAAAATTACAATAGTAATACTGAATACTAATAACATAATCATAAAATTAAAATAAATAGAATAATATAAAAGAAAAGAAAATTAAATCAGATTTTCCTTAATTCTTCAACAAAGACCATACAAGACATGTTCTAATTTGCCTACATATTGCAAAAAATTTCATTGTTAAGAAACACCAATATGTTAATTGAAAATCCCTTAGTTGCTCTAAAGCATTAAATATTTTATCTTTATGCATTATGTAAGCTAACTATGTATAACTCATAAGCATTTTCATAAATAATAATTTAACGTTCACATTTCCAACACAAAAAAAAGCATCAAGCAGAAGAAATCGCTTAGCTAACTATGTATAACTCAAGCATTATGAGTTTGATGTGAATTTTAGTTGGACTAAGATGATCAATTAAACTTATCTAAAAAGATCAACAACAATTTTAGTCTTTGAGGCATCAATGTTACAATGAACCCAATTAGATCAAGTGGTTAACCCATCTTGTAAGCTTTCATGTTATCAATGTCCTTCATTATCTCATTGGCTACTTGAAAGCAAGCATCTGTGAAAGATTATAATGGAGCTAGTTGAGGTAGAAGCCACTTATTGGTTTAGATTAACTAGTTTAAGACCATGCTTGAATGAACTTATTGTGTTTTAAAACAAATAATGAAAATAATTTTGAAAAGCTTTTTATTACCAACAAAATAGTTAAAGCCAAATCATCTTATACTTCAAATTTATTAGAAAATGAAACCAAATCTCAACCTTATTTTCATTAAACTCGTTAAAAACCAGTCAACCACGTGCACCACAAACAAAAGAAAGATGCAAAGGCAAGCAGATGAAAAAGGATTCAAAAATCATTAGGCCTTAGCTTGTTTAATGAAAGAATACAAAATAAATAGCGGAGGGGTCATATCACCGATATGATATGAAGAAATCAAGACTTGGTTATGCACCTAGGAATTGTGCTGATGTTTAGCATTTTGTTAGGATTGAAATGTGTATACTTTCATAATTGTAAAAAATTTGTGATGTGATTCAAAGGGTAGTTTTTATTAGATTAACGTTATATACATACATAGAAAAAGAGAAATAAACTTCGTTTATATTTTAATTTGATTATAGAACTAGGCTTCAGGTAATTAATTTCTGAAAGTCTGAAATTGGGTCATGACCAAACTGAGAGTTGTTTTTGTAAAAATTTTAATTGCTTCAATTATTTTGAGTTTATTGTCTCATTCAATTTATATATAATTTTTGTTTTCAATTTCAACTATGTATTGTGTTTGGTTCTCTCTTTTGCTGCAACATTTGTTACTATTCTACTTTCTCATAGACCATTTCCTTTATAATAATTTGTGCTTTGATTTATTGTATTCTTCTTTTCCTTTATTTATATCTAAGTTATATTTTAAGCTATATTTATTCTATGTTAGTATATATTCTTCTTTTCCTTTCTTTATATTTAAGTTATATTTATTAACTTTTTGTGTTATTTCATTCAATTTTTCAGTTTATTGTATTGAATTAAATGGATAAGAGTTGGATATCCTACAATCCTAACAACTCTCTTAATAAAGAGAAGTACATTATAGGAGTTATTGATTTTCTTGATTTTGCAAAATCAAATGATGGAAAAATTTTATGTCCTTGCACGAATTGTGTCAATTGCAAGCGGCGCTCTCGGGTGGTTATTTACGAGCATCTAGTCCATTTTGGGTTTTTAAAAGGTTATGTTACTTGGGTCTTCCACGGTGAACAAGTTAGCTCGTCTAGTTCTCAAAGTGTATCTCAAGTAGAAGGAGAGTTTGACCATGACATATAAACATTGATTCATGATGCCTTTGGAATACATCCAACTAATGAGAGTGATGGTGCAAATTTAAATGTGGAGGACGAGGATCCCAAAGCATTCATGGATGAACCCAATACTCAACAATCTGAAGAGGATAATAATTTGGATAAGTTCTATTAGTTGTTAAATGAAGCAGAGCAAAATCTATATCCTGGTTAAATCTATATCCTAGTTGTAAGAAGTTTACAAAACTATCATTTATTGTCCATTTATATCACTTAAAGTGTCTAAACGGGTGGACAGACAAAAGTTTTTCCATGTTGCTAGAACTTTTAAGGGATGCATTCCCAGAAGAAAATACATTGCCGAAATCTATTTATGATACAAAAAAAGATTATTTGTGGATTAGGTCTCTCATATGAAAAAATTCATGCTTGTCCAAATGATTGCATATTATATTGGAGTGATTTTGCTAATGCTCAAATTTGCTCAAAATGTGGTATGTCACGATAGAAACTAAACTCTAATGACAATTAAGGTAGAAAAAAAATCCCCGCAAAGGTTCTTCGTTGGTTTCCTCTTAAACCTAGACTACAATGACTCTCTCTATCATCAAAAATAGCTTCTTCTATGACATGGCACGAGGATGGTAGAACAAACGATGGACTCATTAGACATCCAGCTGATTCTTTTGCTTGGAAAGATTTTTGTGTGACTCTCATAATGTTCGACTAGGTTTAGCTTCTGATGGTTTTAACCCTTTCAAAACCATGTCAATTTCTCATACCACTTGGCATGTTTTTTTTATTCCTTATAACCTTCCTCCATGAATCTGTATGAAGCAACCTAATTTTATATTTTCATTGCTTATTCCTGGTCCAAAAGGTCCAGGAAATAAACTTGATGTTTATATGCAACCTCTTGTGGATGAACTAAAAGAACTATGGGAAATTGGGGTGAAAACATTTGATGCATGCAAAAAAAGATCAAATGCATGCTGCTATCATGTGGACTATCAATGATTTCCCGGCATATGCAAATTTGTCTTGCTGGAGCACTAAAGGCCGATACGCTTGTCCATGTTGTGGTTTAGAAACTGTGTCTAAGTGGTTGTGTTATAGTCCAAAGTTTTGCTACATGTGTCATCATCGTTGGTTAGAGCCTAACAGTAAATGGAGATACAATACAGGAGAATTTGATGGAACCCAAGAGTTTAGAGCACCACCAGAGCTACCTAATGGTGCAAGTGTCTTGAGACAATTGGAAGATCATGGAATAGGAAATGGGTCACCATGGAAAAAGAAAAGCATTTTATTCACATTGCCTTATTGGCAACATAATGTTCTTCGTCATAATCTTGATATAATGCACATTGAAAAAAAATGTTTGTGATAACATTATTGGAACATTTTTGCATTTAAATGGAAAATCAAAGGATAACGATAAGGCACGTTATGACCTTGTAGACATGAACATAAGACGTCAACTACATCCAACGATGCATCCAAGTAAAGGTAAAAAAAAAAATTCCTAGAGCTTGTTACCAAATGACATCGAATGAGAAAGAAATATTTTTGGAAGTTATCAAAAACTTAAAAACCCCAGATGAATATTTTTCTAATATATCTAGATGTGTGCAAGTGAAGCAACACAAGATATTTGGTCTTAAAAGCAAGAGTTTCTTCCTATAGCTATAAAAAGTTGTTTTCCTGACAAAGTGAGTTTAGTTATATGTGAACTTTGTCATTTCTTCAAAGAATTCTGTGGCAAGGTTCTTAATGAGCATAATCTGGAGCACTTGGAGAATCGAATTGTCAAAACATTGTGTTAGTTAGAAAAGATTTTCCCTCCATCTTTTTTTCAATATAACAGTACATTTGTTAATTCATTTGGTATATGAGACAAAAGTTGCAGGTCCTGTTCATTATCGATGGATGTATCCCATTGAAAGGTATTACACATTTTTTCAGTCATTTAATTTCATTCTTGAATTATTAAGTAAAATTATGTTATCTTATTTGGTGACCTAAAATCTCCTTTTTAGGTTTCTTTTTACTCTAAAGTCATTTATACGTAATCGAGCACATCCAGAGGGATCTATTGTAGAGGGTTATTTAGCTCATGAATGCTTGATATTTTGTTCTCGATATCTCTCTACGATGAAAACTTATTTTAATCGACCTAGTCGAAATGATGATTCGAATTTTGTGGAAAATACAAATCTTTTAAATCCTAGTGGAAGACCATTGGGGATAAAGTGTAAAGTTGAATTTAATGTGAAGAAAAGAAAAAGGGCTTCACGAATTTCCCTTGACAAGAAAACATTGCTGCTAGCACATAGATACGTTCTTTTTAATAGCCATAATGTCGACTCCTTTCAAAAGTAAGTCAATTTGTTTATGTTTATATTTAGTTACTAAAATTTTGACACCATTATATTAATTATAATGTCTAATCTCTCTTAATCTTTTTACATAGAGAACACATTTATCTTATTAGGAGACGAAATAGTCGATTATCTTCTTATGAAGTTGACAAAATTCATTGTCGATCATTTTCTGATTGGTTCTATGAACGAGTATGTGTTAGAAATCATTTTCATCCCTAATATAGAATTTACAAATCATTTTAAATTTTAAAAATTTGCAATTGTGGTAGGTTTCACGGTTGGAAGATCAAGGTAGTGCTCTAGTGACAGATGATATCAAGTGGCTTGCACATGGTCCACTAGAAATAGTGAGAAAATATAATGGTTATATTATTAACGGAGTTAGATTCCATACAAAGAAGCGTGAAAGAGGCTTGAAGACTCAAAACAGTGGCATTGTCGTTACTGTTAAGACAAAAAGTTATGCTAGTTCAAGAGATAAGCACCCGAAAGAAGGCGAGATCAACTATTATGGTGCACTAACAAATATAATTCAATTAGATTATTCTAAAAAATATAAGGATTATTGTTCAAGTGTGATTGGGTTGACATAAATAAAGGTTGTAGAATTGATAATTTAGGCATGACATTGGTCAATTTCAATTATTTACAACACACTGGGAATGATGTATGTGATGACCCCTTTATTTTGGCCTCTCAAGCCAAAAAAGTATTCTATGTGGAGAATAGAACACAAAATGATTGGTTTTTTGTTGTGCATGCTAAAGTTAGAGATGTGTATGACTTTGGTGATGAGCTATCCAATGATGTAGATCAAGGGAATGAACAAGTCTTGCAAGATATAAATGAAAATGACTTCATTAGACCAGAAGTTGATGATAATCATGATATCATTGAAGTTACAATATCCATGGAGAACATTCTCCAAAATGATGAGGGTGGTGATGATACAGAGGATGAGAGTGAGGGAGACTTCTTAGAATATATAGACCAAATTATTTATCAATCCATTTATTTGACTTCTTATTTATTAAAGTTACAAAAGTGTGTAGTTATTTTTTCTCACTACCATTTTATGTGTTTCATTTTTTGAGGTAGATTATTACTGTCATCGTTTATTTATTTTTACAAAAATTAAAAACTAATTTGGCTTTGGCATATGTAGAAAGTACCATGGGGAAGCGCAGAAGGAAGTTGAATACTACTCAAAATCGTGGCCAATCACAAGACGAAGGGCACCCAATTGATGGCTGTAATGAACTCAACCAAAATAACCACTCTATGTCTGAAGAGGGAAGTCATGTTGAAGATGAAGGTAAATTATTTTTATTTCTATTAGAAAAAAGAACAAGAGGTTATACACACATGCTAGATGTGTGGGGCATGCCAGATGGAGAGTTTATATTGGTGGATGTAGATTCTTTTGGTAATCCTATTGGTTGGGAAGGAAAAACTCTATTAAATGCAATAGGAAGTTTGGTAAGGAGATCCCAATGTGTTCCAATCAATTATGTTAGCTGGAATAAGATGTCTGAGTCCTATATTACTGATATGATTGAACTTATTCAGGTGTTGTATAAGTTTTTAAAAGTTCTATTTCATTTCAAGTTTTATAAATATTTTTTTGCAATAATATGTTTAATGAAATTTCTGTTTTGTTAATTATTCATATGATAGATAAAGTTTCAGTTTGTTCCTGAATTCACCAAGAAAACTGAGAAGATACTAAAGGATAACATGAGGGTTAAGTGGAGGCAATTCAAGTATCATTTGAAATCACAGGGATATGACAGTAGTAAGACAGAAGCGGAAATGGCTGCCTACATCCCGGACACAAGGATTGATCCTTCTCAATATGGTGCTTTAGTACATCATCGGTGTTCCAAGAATGGACAGGTATATGTATAATGTCATTAATATTTCCACTTTAAAGTCTTTCATTTTTTATATAGCCCCTCTCGTATGATATAGGAATCGTTTTTTATTTTCTATCATTTTTCTCAACACATAAAAGTATATTATTTCTTTTGACAATGCTGAAATGTTTATCATCGAAACACTGCTAGCAAAATTTCACTAAACAATGCACCCATAATACTTTTACTTCAAGATCGATTGATTAAACTGGTTGAAACAATTAATGCTACATTTATGAAATAAGAAGAAAAAAGAGATTTTTTTAAATTATGGTGAGTCAATTGGAAGCATGTGAAACAAAGATTTCCTATCCAAAGGACCAAAGTTTTTAGAAATACTATGTGAAACAACTAGTGTAAAAGACTTTAATTAGTGATTTGTTTAAAAAACAAAAAAGTAAATGTGTTAATTATTATGGATCTTGTCTTAGAGATATATGACTTTAATTGGTTTTGATTGTTGACTTTACTTATTCATTGGATATAGAAAATAAGTAACATGAACAAAAAAGAATCGCACAAAATATGAGGACATACATTGCATGGAAACCAAGAATTTTCCACGATTAATTCATGAGATGATTTGTCTCTTTTGGTGTTTTTTAATTAATTTCTCAATACAAATATGATGGTTGACATTCTTGTTACTAATGTTAGACGGAAAAAGCTAGAGGAAAGCAACCATCACGAGCACAAATTTACATTAATACTCGAACTCGAAAAGATGGAAGCATTGTTACTGAAAAGGCAGCTGATGTAATTGTAAGAATTTTAAACTTTGATGATAAATTTGAAATAACTCATTCTCATAATCTTACTGTCACAATTTACAAATAGATTGTGTGCCTAATTTTATATTTTAGCTCATGTTATTAGCTTTCATGAATTAGTCTTATTGTGCCTAACTTTCATAACTTGAATGTGTTATGTAACTTTCTTTTGATGTATAATAACAAAAGTCTTATTGTAACAAACATGCATGATGGATAATTTTAGAATATTCTCTCTCCCCTTTTTAGGTTAATTTATGTTGTTTCTAGGTTAATGCAAATTTTAAGATAGTGATCTTTCTTTTTTTATTCCTAAGCCGTCCATTAAAGGATGCAAAGTTTCAAGTTGTTAAATGATGTAATTGACTATGACACTTTGTGTTAAATGTAGGAAGAACTAAAGAAGCATATGGTAGAAGATGCAGAAAGCTCAAATAATCCTCAAACCACTCAAGATTCTATAAACTGGAAGAATGATATTTACTCAAAAGTTAAAGGGTCTGAAAAAAGAGGACATGTGCGTTGTCTTGGCAAGATTCCCCGAAATGCAAGTTCTAGCTCTAACTCTCATGCTAACCATAGAGTTAAAACATTGGAGAATTTGCTTGGAAATCTTGTTTCCGTTCTCCAAGTACGGTTTTCTGAAGATCCACAAATTAATGAGGTTTTACAAGCTGTAGCTGAACAGGTATAAGTTATGTCAAATGATAATTGATAACTGATGACTATTAACATTGTGTCACAAACATTTTGATTTTTGGTGGTTCTTTTGAATAGGTGAATGGAGATAGTGAAGTATAATTACATTATTTTATTCGTCCTGCTCACAAGTGAAGTATAACATTGCATTACATTATTTTATTCGTCCTATTGCATCTGAATCTCAGGGAACCAATTATTGAGAGAGAGAGAGAGAGATAGAGGCACACATAATTAGTTGATTACATCTCTTGTCCAGATTGCTGGTATATAGACACCATTGTATGAGCTTGATCATTAATTGTTGTTTCCTCTCTGCATCTTCTGTTTTGTTCTATTCTTTTGGGGGATATATAGTACTGCTTTTGTTTTTGTACATTTATTCATTCATTGCTTCCCTGCTTCTCACTCTCATCCATCAGGGTATGTATATATAATATACATTCATTCATTACCATATTATTCTTTAATTATTATTTTTGTTTACATACAACACAGTACCTCTAATTATGATCTGTTACATATTTTGTTCGCCATGCATGATGCAACAACTGTCAAACAATTTGAGTCTGTTTGCTTAATTAAAGCTTTCAAATCACATTTGTTATATTATAATATTCTGAAAAGAAATATTAACTAAAAAGTAGGTATATTTAGTCTTATTTATTGTTTTTAAGTGAATATAAATATTTTTTTTAATAGGTGAATGGAGATAGTGAAGTTCCCTTGTGATCAGGTTCTCTTCTTCTCCTCCTCCTCCAACTCTAACTCACTCCGATACACCTTACGCAATCATTTGAAGTAAGTTTCTTCTAAAAGTTTTATTTTTCATTATTATTATATTATATGTGTTACTATTTTCATTTCGAAATTAATAGTGTATGATCCTGATTGCATTGTTTTAAATTAAAATTTGACGATCCTATGATGCATTCAGAGTCTCTCTCAATCACCGACCGCTAAGAGCAAGATCAGATCTGAAGGAATCTATACCTTCTCTGATCATTTTCTTATCAGGTAACCGTTTTCCACTTTACCCATTCATGCTCCTACATTCTATGCATTCAATATTACATTTTTTCTTATAAAGTTTTATCATTTATGTTTCTTTACTTCTTTTAATACCATACCAATTGCTTAATTGGACTTGTTTCAGCTTTATACTTCATTTTAACTAAACCCCTTTTCTGGATTTTGTTCCTTGTGATTAATTTGCTTTAATTCTATTTGATTTTTTATGTTTTGAAAATAGATCTTGTGCATTTTTTGCTTGTGCTTAATAGGAATAAATGAGTTTTTTTTTTGGTAATGTAATTGTATTGTGTTTAGATAACTGGTAATAGATTGAACAACTTGCTAGGTAATGTGTTTGATGCAAAGTGATATGAAAACTTAAAATTCTGTATTTTGTTATGTGGATTTTACTTTGTTTTAACTTTGTATCTTAGCTGTAAATTATGACTTTAATAGGAAACTCTCCGCTGCTATCTAATGGGTTTGTTATTGTGGTATACTTATTTTTTTTTTTTTGAAAAAGTGAATATCAATACAGAAATAGCCTGATATTAAAATATTTAATTTGAAATATTTCTAAGCATCATTTGTATTTACTTCTAGCATTTTATTTGCTATATACTTCTCTGCTTGCTATCAACCCACAACACAATTAAAGTGATTATTGCAAAATTTTCAGGGTGCAATTCTTCTGATTGGTTATTGTTACAACAGTTCAAGTTTGTAATTAATCTGTTATCCTTAGATCATATTGTGACTGAAAGTTATGTGTTAATAAGAAACCAAATAAATACAATTTACATCATCATGTAGATCAGTAGATCTTGCACCATCATCATAGAACCTAGCTCATACTGTCATGACCGTTCAGCCATTCTCATATTGTTAACATATCTATGTAAAATGTAAAGAAAAAAGTAGCACACATCACTGCATAATTTAACAATGAATATGTTATGTTTCATTAATTGGCATTTACTTTAAAATTCTAATGATGCTAATGTTGACTTTGATTTGTTTGGTCATATGGTAGGTGGAGCTAGTAATGATATTAAGGATTTAAGCAAACTTGAAGGTAAAATAAACTATCAATTTTGTTATTTACAATCTTATCTTACATAATATTTCCCACAGAAGAAAGCTTCGGTAAGTGTTTATATGAAACTGGGGTCGGAATCGTTTAATAAATTTTGTTTATGTTTTGTTTGCAACCAGCTTGCACATTCAGGTTATTTTTTTGAACTTGTAATATCACCTCGTAACTTGATATTACTGTCATAATCTGTATATTATTAACGTCTTGTTTATATGATCAGTTGGCACAAATTTGTTGGCATTTATCGCAGAACTGTTAATTTCAAATTGTGAATATTGAAAATGTTGTTGCAATTAACACAGCTCTAGTGTGTGTTTGCAGGCAGTTCATCATGTACATTAGAAGTACTACAAGCATTGCCCATTTTGAAGAAAGCATATGGAGACAGTATGCATAAGGTTTTGCATTGTCGGAAATTAATATTTCTCATAAGCAAGTATTGCAGGACAAAGAATAATGGAAATGATAGAGTTCCAAAGATAGATTCTAAAAACATGGAAGGAGAGATTTTAGAAAAAGTATTGGGATAAGTTGAATTTAAGAATGTTGACTTTGTGTATCCATCAAGACTAGAAAGTGTGAGCAAAGATTTTATGATCTAATTAGTGGTGAAATATTTGTCTATGAGATTTCTATTCATAAGCTTCTAATGCTCATAATGTCATTTCAATATTGCCACAAGGATATGATACTCGTGTTAGTTTTATAATTAAAATGCTAGGAATGCAAGTAACATGTGTTTAATAGAATTAGTAAAATTGAATTATATTTTATTGTATGTTTCAATGACATTAGTTAATAAAAATTAATTAGAAATTTAAATTTAACTTATTGGTATTAATAATTTAGAATTACAATTAGTAGGGAGATAAAATAAATTTAATTTAATAAATAATAATAAATAAGTTTTAATGACAGACAATACCGTAAGAATAGATCAATTCTTTATTTATATATATTTAAATTTTAATGACAAACAATACTGTATGAATAGATCAATTTTTTATTTATATTTATGTAGTTTTTTGTGACAGACAATTTTTTATTTATCTAGGTTTTAGTGACAGTCATTATTGTAGGTAGAAATCAAAAACCTGTAGTGACAGCCCTCAAAACATGGAGTGGCAGTCCTCAAAGTATAGCAAGACGTCCCCTTAAAGTTGACGGTAGATTTGAATGTCACTCAAAGTATTATTGACCTATACCTACAATTTTCGACTTTTAGTGACAAACTTTGTCCGTCACTAGAAGTAAGTTTTCTTGTAGTGTAAAATTATTAGTTAAATTATTTAATTAAATTTGAATTGATAGAAGTTGCATTGTTTTGTTCGTTTTATTTTGGAACAAAGAAGTATTTGGGCTAGAAGATACTAGAGTTAATGAGACCCAACCCTTATACATGAGTGTTATTGCATGAAAATATTTTTGGTCTATCCATGTTTAGAATAAAAAAAGTGTCTAGACGCATTCATCTAACTCACCTAAATGACAAAATTTTGTGACAATTTAATGATGTTGTTTTGGTACAATGATATTCTTTATGTCTTGGTACAATAATAATCTTTATTTCTTGTCTCAACCAATTAAGATAGGAGAAATTTGATACCATACACCTACCTTTCTCTCTTCCTTACCATCCTTAATTTATTTTTGAAATAAAGGTTATAAATTAAATTATAAATTTGATGATTTTTTGGACAATTAAGAGTGGACAAAAAATATTCTTCTCCTTTATATCTTATGCCTCTCTCTATCTTAAACTAAGATTACAATTTTATTTTAATTCTTTATGAAAAGAATCCTAAACAATTTTTAATTTAATGATTATTAACAAATAAAAAAATAAAGAAATAGTATACATATTAGTATCTTCATGTACTTTTCCAAGAATGCATAACAAAAAAATACTTTCTATATTTTATATTATTGAGAAAAATAAATAAATAAATAAATACTACTAGTAGATTACAAGTCCCCTCACCCCCAAAATAATAGTCAAAGTTTGTTAGCCCAACGATGCGATGTTTAGTCAATCTGTGAAGTGAGAGTAAATACTAGTAAATGACAATAACAGTAAAACTGCCTCCTTAACAGGGAACTACACAATTAAAACCGAAAAGTAGCTGTTAGTCTGAATTGAATCTTTTGCCTCGGATCCTAAACTTATGTCATTAAATATTACTTCATTGTCATTCTATGCTCCCTAATGTCTCTGTTGTTTTGATGCTTTTGATAATTGTTGTTTATCCCTAATAACAAGACATTACTTAAACCCATGAAGTAAAAGCACATTGTTTCAATTCGAATGTCCAACCAATTAACAAAATAACCAAATTACCAAGCGTGCATACTTAGATTGAATTAATTTATTCCTTATCCCATTTTCATTGGTTGTCCAATCTTTCCATTTTCTTCTACCTGATTCATTTATCAATCTGATTTGCTTTTTCAGATAGCCTCGAATATAGAACAATGAGAGGGCAATGCACATGCGCTATAAGTAGTTTAATTCTAATCCACCATAATTATAATATTTTATCTATGATTTAGGCCATTTGCGTCCAGAACATATCTTTAAGTCGACAGTGGAATATCCGTTTTTATTTTATTTATACAAAACTGAGCTATCTATGTATCTCTCAAATGTGCCGTTCCAAAAATTGAACTCAAGTTATGTTTTTTTAGTCATGTTGCCAACACTTTTATATTACTTATGAATTATTAGTTGTGATTAAAACTATTTTATGGAGCAATCGACGACATGGTTTCTGATTATATGTACCGAGATAAGAGGATTTGGATTATACGGAGTTAATGAAAATATATAATACATAGGACCGATTTCTCCGTGATATTTTTGTACAGTAGAGGATCCTGATCATAGACTAGAGGGATTAAGAAAAAGAGTGATGTAACGGGGTAATAATATAAAAAGAATAAAGGTGGTGAAAATGTATGATAGAGATCTGTTTGTATAGTTGGTCTGAAAAGGCAAAAGACAGCACTTTGGGTGAAACCCCAAAAACAGCAACACATAATATCATTATATCAGTGGTCCATTGTTACCCTATCACTGACACTACCAATCCATCAAAGTGTTACCAGTGCTAGTCCAACCTCAGTATATCACTCAGTCTCTCTAAACAAAATTTCACTCTCTTTCTCTGTGCAATATCTATGGCGAGCTAATGCAAAGTTTGGGAACAGTAGAATCTGTGACTGCCCTTGTCTGCATGTCTGTCTCTCATCTGCAGTCACTGAATACTCTTGACTACCTTACCTTTGTGACACACACAGTAGTACTCTCTCTCACTCTCATTATCACAAAAAAAAAAAAAGTATCATGAAAAAGAAAATGTCCTTTAATTAGATAAGACTGCCACTTCTTGCATTAAATGTAAGAACCTTAGCTTTCATTTCACTGTTTGTCTCCATCTTCTCACACTCTTTTTCTCTCTCTTTCACATACACAATCACACAAAAGACAAAAGTACACTACAGTCTCTCTAATAATATACTTCATTCATCATTCATTATTCATTATTCATTAATCATTAATCAAAATCTTAGTTACAACTTACAACCAAAATCTAGCTAACAAAGTAAAACAAAAGCACACACCTACTTTGTATTAGTCAAAGTTTTAAATCCTAGAGTCATATCACAGCCATGATATTAGTTATTATTAACGAAAACTAAAAGCCATTCCATTGATATTATCATTATCATCATCATAATCTTCATCATCTTCATCTACTTCAAATTCCTCATCATACTCGTCACCTAACAACAGATCCTGATCTTCACAACTCTCCACAGTGTGTGGAGCATGACCATCACCAAAAGCACGAACATGATCTTTTAGTGATCTCTTGTGTTTGAAATCAGAGCCACAGATACAAAACCAAAGCTTTCCACAGTTTTTCTCGTGCGTTCTCCAGTCTCCTCTAACGGCAAAGGGTTTCCCACACTTTCTACAACCGAATGGCTTGGCTCCATGCTTCCTCTTGTAGTGTGTTTGAAGTGTTCTGAAATCCTTGAGTGGCCTTGACCTAGGATGTTCTATGTTGTTCTTGCATCCCTCGGCACAGCAATAGCAAGGAAGCCGAAGCATTGATGAAGCTGGTTTTACTCCTCTTAAAGATTCTGGTCCTTTTCTGTATTGTGATCCATGTCCCCACATATGCATCTGATTTATGTAAAAATGCATTGTATACAAGTTAAGTCTTAAAAGCAACAAAACTATGGTATTTAGTGTTTGTATTTGTAAAAATAAAAGGAAATTATCCGTTAATCTCCTATGTAGTATCTGAACTTTATATACAAGAATCAAAGCGTATCTAATGTTGGATAATGGTTTTAAATTGTAGTTACATTTACACAATAAAACCTTTATATTGTCAAGAAATGCAGACAACCATTAAACTGTAATTACAATTACACTGTAAAACTTATATATTGTCAAGAAATACAGACAAATGCGACCAGTCTAAATTGCAGTTACGATACTATTGGGGGGACTTCAAAAGAATAATACTAGCAACATACATTCTTTGATTATATAAAATCCAAATGGAGTTCACCAAATTCATATAGTACCCACATGATTTAGTGAGATGACCTATGTAAATTTTTACTAATCAAAGAGCGTATGTTAGAAATATGTGCTAAAGAGTGTTTTGCTAACACTCATCAACTTCAAAATCTATAATATTACGACTGCAATTACAGTTGTGCACCACAACTTAAAACCATGGACACAAGACCAATACATATGATTACTTTAAATCACTGTCATTTTTTAAAATTATTATCGGTGTTTATGGATTAATGTTTGTATCTCGTATGTGTCAATGTTCCGAATGCCGGTTATAAGTTCCTTTCAACGTCACTTTATAAATTAAAATGCAATTTTTTTTTTATAAAAGAACAAGCAAATGTTGTTTCTTCTAATTTTTCATCTATGTTTTGTCTGAGTTTGCATATTTTTGTTTGAAGAATAAAGAATAAAATATAAGGATGAGAGATTCGATCCTTTGAAAAAGGTAGCACGTTTAAAGATGGTATAAATATTTCTTTTTTGACAAAAAAGAAGGTACGACTAATGGTTTAAAGTTCGAATTTTATAATTATATGACAGGAAATAAAAAGTCTGGGGTTATTTACTATTTGGATCAGAATTTTCACTTAGTTCTCTAATAATTAATAAATGCCTATGAATGTATGTAGGAATAGGACTACTAGCTAGGCACTATATTGTACAGTTTAAAAGATTGTTTATTGACTAACCTGCATGTTGTTGAAACGGTTGAACATTTTATTACAAACAGTGCAAGAGAACTGTGTAGGTCCAATGAGTATTTGAGCAGGAGAAGGAATCCAATATTGACCTTGAATCGGATCAGGTTTGCTAATGGGGGTATTGTTTTGTGAAATATTAGTGGTTGGAAGGCCAATGTGAAGTGCAACTGTTACACCACTCTGATCATCATCAATGGTAAGATTTTGCTTTTGGTGTTGATGAAGATGGTGATGCAGAGTGGTAGCAGAATGACGATTTGATGTTGAAGAGGATAGTTTGGGTTTATGGTGAGTACCAGGAGGGCCAAGAGAGAGTGAAATGGAAGACTCATCAACAGTCTCATATGATGATATGTAGGAGAGTGAGTGACTTTGCATGATTGATGGGGTGATGTATACTATTATATGATATGATGTATTGAGTGAATAGTTACCGAGTGAGAGGAGAGTTTTGAGAATGTGGTGGTTTGTGTGAGTGAGATGGTAAGTGGGGACGAGAAAGGCCATATATAAATAAACAAATCTTGTGGATGCATGTTTTTTGGCTTTTGTCATTTCATGTGTGACATATGCTCTTACCTCTCAAAATTATCTATTTCACACTTATTGATAAAAATTTATAAATAAAATAATAAAAATAATTTTTATTAATTAGTAATATATTTTTATTAAAAAAAATAACAAATTAAAAGTGATGTATTTTTTTAATTAAAAAATACATTTTAAAAAAATAACTATAAATAAATTAAAAATTAAAAGTAATTAACGAGCAAATGCAATGTTATTATAAAATTGGATAATTGAAAACAATATTAAATCTTTAAGCAAGATTCGACCAACTATAACAGTTAGACACATCCAAATCAACATGAATATAATAAATATTTTTAAAATGTATGCGGATTTTTAACGTGACACATAAAATGTGAGAGGATCTTATCTTATTCTTACCTAAATGCTTGATATACTTTTGTTAATAATTTTAATAATAAGATATTTGTTTGATGCATTTTTGTTGGTATGTGTGGTTAGTTTTGAATTGAAGAAGAGAGTGAATGGGAGGGGGCATGTGTGCACGTGGAATGAAGGTGATGTGGTTGTGTTTTGGCGTGTTTGGCAATGGAAGAGACATAGCACCGGCAAAAGAGGAAAGGGTGAGAGAGGCAATGCATGCATAGAACACCGCACCAATATACGACACTTTACCAGTACCACTACCACTCTCTCTGCTGCATTTCTCTCTCACACTAAACCAAGATAATTGTTAACATGAAGAGGTCTTTTATATGTTTTTACATTAAAATTCAGAGTTTAATTTCCATGATGAAGTGATTTTCGAAATGTTTTACGAAGTCGGATAAATTATACTCAATTATTTAGATAATTTTATAAATAATTATAAAAGATAAAATATAATTAAGTAAAATTTTTATAACAATTTATATAAATTAAATTCTAAATTTAATATTTGAAAATCACACAAAACTTTGCCTTCAATTATTGTTGTCAAATTTAAACCGAATATATTTTAAATTTATTGAGATATTAATATTTGTTTCTTTACTTTTTGTTGAATGGGAACCATTGTGTCAACACCTTAATTGTGATGATGAGTAATATTATTATAAAATTAATTTAGCTTTTTTCACATTAAGTTATCAATTTTTTTCATCAAAATTTACTTTATAAAAGTATTAATAAAAATGTTAATTACTAAAAATGTAAATTTTGATACACAGTGATACTTCTATTCAAGTACAAAATGGTTGTTTTCTAATTTGCTGTCTAAAAATGTAAATTTTGATACATAGTGATACTTCTATTCAACTACAAAATGTATTATATTATTATTTTACATTGACACTGCTCGAAAGTGATTGTGAGTGGGCGAGGCACAGTCCCTTTCCATTTCAGAGAGACACCAAATAAAACCGAAAAAAAAATTATGTATATATATGTATGTGAACACAGGAAGTAAACATGGAGAACTGTAGAAGCTAGAGGTGTGTGTCTCTCTCCCCATCCCAAATTTCACTTCGTTATTACCAAAAGGGATGGAGATAGTGAGTGACATTGACATTGATAGGGATAGGGATGCTAATGCAAACGGAGCTGACGGTTGCACTGTATTATCATTTATCACGAATGGCCAAGTTGGGTTCCACATTGTTTGAAGAGTGAAATGTATATTGTAAAAGAGCCTTACACTTATATTTAATAAAAATTATTTATTTTTTATGTAATTCTATTAAAGTGAGTGAAGTGACTTGATAAAATACTCACTTGTTATTAAAATGTAGTATAAAATTGTGTATATTTTTCTTTTGTTTGAAAACAATGATTGTTTGTGAAAAGAAAGCGAGGCCGATGGAAATAGAGCTTTCAATTTATTTTTTTGTTGCTTAACAAAGAGAAAGAAAAGAATGTTTTTTGGGTGTTAATGCAACACATGAGTTTTAGTTATTATTTTTAATCCTTAAAATTCAATGTGCTAATTGATAGAAATTTAAAAGCTTAAACATCAATATAGGATAGTCACAGTTTATAATTGTTTTAAAGCAGTTAATCAATTAAATAAACAGTATTAATGAATTATGAAAGTGATTAGTGGATTAGTTTAAGTAGATTAATATTAATACAAACTGTCACAAGCTATCAATCGATTAGGACAAATGCATTATCCGATTAAGTAATAATAATTTACTAGAATATAAATAGTGATATTTACCGTGTATAAATGTATTATTTTGATCAGAATTTTTTTTTAATTTTTTTAAATTTATATATATAATATGTTGTGTAAAAAACGGAATAAATGAAATGTAAACAATTAAAAAATTTGTAATATAATGAGTGATTTTCACTATAAACAATATGATTAAAAATAGATGAGTGATTATTTGTATACAATTTATTTTGATTTAAATATTCAATCATTTTATAAAATACTTTTTTCCATTAAAAAAATAAGAATATATGTTTTGTAAACATTGATTTATATATATTTATAAGGATTGATTATTATTTGATCATTATTATTTTTTATATTTTACTCGTTAACTTATACTTTTTTTTTTGTTAATTGA
This sequence comes from Cicer cuneatum, assembly GCA_037974295.1. Lineage (NCBI taxonomy): Eukaryota > Viridiplantae > Streptophyta > Magnoliopsida > Fabales > Fabaceae > Cicer > Cicer cuneatum. The sequence goes on from JBBPBO010000003.1 coordinate 23,213,113, forward strand.
ATGTACTATTATTCTAGTATATTATGTTTCATTTTCTACTTAGCTTTGAATAACTATTTATTCATTAGAAGTATTTTGTCACATGTTTCTTTCAAAAACATTTTGATTATTACTACAAGAAAACTCTTTATTTGTGGTGGCCAAAAGCCCTCACATAGGGAGAAAAACAGTCACAACAAACACATTTATGGCGGCCTAAAACAGGCACAAATAACTCACTCACAAAGTTTTGAGGTGGTCAAAATGGCCACAACGGTTGATTTTTTGGTTACCATTTGTTTAGGCCACCACAAAGGATAAAGTTGATTAAAAAAATTCAGGAGTCAAAGCCGCCACAAATTCTTACTTTTGTGAGGGCTTAGACTGTCATAAATGATGAAACTAATAAAAAAACACAGTTTGTGAGGACTTAAGCCGCCACAAACTGTCCAATTTGTGGCACTTTTGACTGCCACAAATGGATAACTTTATTAAAAAAATAATTTTATAAAATTTGAAATTAATATTATACATAAAAAATTAATATTTATATAATTTAAAAATTAAAAATTTACATAAAATAAAAATATTATATATAAAAATAAAAATATAATTATAATATTAATTAAATTATTGCTACCAAACAAAATAAAACATTCCAAAATTAATAAATTATATCATACAAACTTAAAATAAAACACACCATAATTAAATAATAATGTATAATATATTCATAGAAACCAAAAATAAAAATAGAAAATATTATTCGAATACATCAATAATCATAATAATTCCTCTGATCATTAACTCCTATCCCTCCATTATTAAATCTGGTCTGATCAAGCTAGTTATTGGCATAGTTGGTCGGTATGGAGTTTGATCTACAAACAATATAATAAAATGTTAAATGATGTTTAATAAATTTTTTCATAAAATAGGTCCCTATAAACCAAAATAGAGACTGGAAAAGTATATCAAATTTTTGTACGAACACAACTACAACTCTTTCTAATGACTAACAACAAATATTAATATCATTAATTTTACTAATGTAATTTTTAAAAAATAGTTACATTAAAATTAATACGTTTTACATTCGTTTCAAAATTTTATTTATCATATATTATGTAAACAACATAATATCTTTTTTTTTTGTTGACAAATTTACTAACATTTCAAATGATAAACTTTTTATGTATTTTGAAAATAATATAAAAATATTTTATATTTATAATATTACATATTTTATGATTAGATCAATATTATAATTTTTTTTTCGTAAGTATTATTTTGTTGCTAAAAAAAATTCAATTTGTTAATAAAATTCTATTTTACTAACATACTAAATCATAATAGCAAAAATAACTACAAACAAAAAAAAATAAGACTTCATCCACATTTTAATTTGAGTATAAATTTTACAATATAAATATTTTACTAATACTTTTTTTTAACAAATCTTACTAATATAAAAGTTTAAAAATAATATTATAACCAATTTTAAAAGTAATATATTCTACATTCTAAAATAAAATATTAACGCTCTAAAAATAATTCATAACCATATAACTTTTTTAATAATAATTATATAAATTACTAATCTATATTTAAAATGCATTACATACTAAATTGATGGATGATAGTGTCTGACTTGAAGCTTACAAATAAATAACAACTCTTCGCAATCAACACAATAACACCACTTTCAAAATAAAAATTAAATAATATTCATTAAATAAATAACTTCAAATAAAAAAATAACATTAAAAAAACACAAAAGAAAAACTTACTGAAATTTAAGAGAGAAAAGTTGGAGAAAAATAAAAGTTGAAGAAAAATATTTGTAGAGAGGAGGTAGAGAGAAAGTAGATAGAAAATTTAGAGAGAATGTAGAAATGAGAAATGAGAGGAAGAGTGATATGTGATATATATAGGAAGAAAAGAGGGCATTTTTGGCGGCCAAAGCGGCCACAAAATGCCAATGGTACTAATGCTTTTGTGGCAGCCTAGGCAGTCAGAACATGTTGCCTTTTTGTCAGTCAATACTCTCACAATGCTTCAATGGACTGATTTTGTGGCGGCCTAAGCCCTCACAATGCTCCAACATTCTGATTTTGTGAGGGTATATCCCGCCACAAAATCATGCTAATATTTTCAATCAATCAAGTCCGTTGTGAGGATATTGGCCGTCACATATTCAAATAACTTTTCCCTCCAATAATTTTGTGATCGTTTTTTGCCGCCACAAATGTTACAATCAACAAAAAAAATATGTTTGATTTGTGAGGGCTTTTTCAACCACAAATAACAGCCAATTTGAATTTTAGTATTTGTGAGGGTTTTTTCGGTCAATAATTTGTGATATTTTTTTCGGCCACAAATTTTTTTTTTAAGTTAGCTACAAATTGAGTGTTTTCTTGTAGTGTATATCCTTTTTGGAGAGTGTTTGTAATAAACAAATTCAAAGTACTATTTTTCACAACAAAAATATAAAATAATGTTGGGAATGATAAGTTACGACAACTTAATTTTGATTATTTTTGTTGTCAAATGAAATAAAGCTATGATTTATATCCTTCATTCAATCTATAAAAAGTCTAATATTTTGAAATAGATGTCTTTATTTTCATGAATTATTTCTATAGATAAATATTTTCTTTTGTATTGGAGAAATAGTATATGTACTTGATCATTTATAAGAAAAAAATGTATATTATTTTAAAAATATTCAATCTATTATTTAACATTTTTAATATTTCTAAAAAAATATCTTTGGTGGTGTCTTTTTTTTTTAAAATGAAGGGTGCAATGTTAGTATAAGCAAATTTTACAACGAGAGTGAGTATGAACATTTGATTTTATTTTCTTACTAAAAAATTTAAAATTGCCATCAATAAATAACCACTCAATCAACAGTGTAGGGGTGAATGTAAAACTTTTTCCAGTGTATGGTCATTAAACCCTTCCTTTTTTCAAAGGCTTGGTATTTTAAATTTGTTTGTTTGTTTCAATATATTTTATTTCTTTTAATTTAAACTTCATTTAACTGTTAGTGCATAAGTTTGGTTATTGATTACATTTTTATATAATAGTTTGGTTATTGATTTTTGAGATGTGATAATTATATTTTTATATATTTTATGTTATTTAATTGTTGCTATATTTTAATGATTAAAATGTAATTAAAATATTGTAATGTATTTATATTTAATGAATCAAAAAAAGTAACTAACAATGAAATTAATTTTGTAATAGATGTTATATTTTTTTATTGTTTGTTTTTTAATCACAAGAGATATAAAGGAAGATGTAGTAGAATGAAGAATAAAGAATAAATGAATTTAGTCCCAAAAAAACAGAAGGAATGAAAATATTCTAGAGGTGTCGCATGATTAATGTTATATGAATTGGGAAATCATGAGACAAACTTTTAAAACTCTTTTAAAATTATTCTCATTAGCGAAAAAATCTAATATCCAAGGACTACGTAAGCACAAAAGTTTAGTAGAAGGGTTCATTTACCTCTTGAAGCGTTGAGGAGGATACAAATCACCAACATGGAGCCTCCCTCTCGAAGCGTGCTTAACTTTGATCACCAACACATAATTTATCAACATCTCTATATGGTCCACACGAGCACAAAATAAAATGTGGTGCTAGCCATTCTATGAGGGCAATGACAATCAGGATTACTTGTGAAATGTGTTCTTCTCCTATTCATAGAGAATGAGCTACTAAAACTCTAAGGTTTATATTTTGGTCCCGACCCAAAATAAGACCTAAACGATTATATTTAATTAAATACAAACTATTAATTAAAGTATTCATATTTAATTCAATTATTTGTCAAACCTCATTTATTTAATCAAATCATATTCAATTAAATAAATTATAAATTTGTTAATGCATTAAATCATGTTTAATATAATTAACATATAATTAAATAAAATCTTATTTAATTTAATCATTGTTCCGTGGTTAGTACTCTTTGTGTGTGACCCTTATAGGTTCTCACTAAATAATAATAATATTAAATATTATTTGTAATTTATATAATATAAAATATTGTATACAATGATTGATATCTAGCAATACATCATTGCCACCCCAAACCATGAGAAAATTTGTGATACAATTTAGATTTTACCGCATCTACTATTTACTGTGCAATAATTGTCCTTTCGTCTAAATGTGTAAATGAACGTAAGTAATAATATGTGTCATTCATGCAATGTTCAATTCTTATTGGACCCAATATTACATATTGGTCCATTCTTGCATGGGCATGCATTACCATAGTCTCACTCTATCATGTGGGCCAAGACATAACTCAAATTATGTAGGAGAAATTAATATTTACTTTATGATGATTCAATATATTTAAATCCTATAGCTTTTCTAAAATTAGTTATTAATATAAGTGCAGTGTGTTAGAAATTCCATTTTGCTAGCTATCAAATTTAGAGTAGAGTAATTAGTTATTCTAGATATACTAGTGATTTTCTTATATTGAAATTTTTTGCATTCTAAAAGAAGCTTAGTTACCAGTTTTGAGTCGGTCCAGCCAAGTTCAATCTCTTTGCATGCAAATCTGCAAGAAAATAAGCCAGAGCCATATTACATTTACAATGACTTGGAATTTGGGAATAGTAGAAATTTGATACTACAATACAAAAACTATACGTAAACAAATTAAATAGGGGATAAAATAAGGCTGACTCCATAGCTAGTAGAGTGAGTGCCCATGTTGTCAATGAAGATATGGCAGCAACATTCAAGTTGGGACCATTCCGTTGGAATATGTTATTTAATCCAGTTAGCGAGGTAGTAAACCCCATAACACCAGCAATTAGAGTGAAAATTATGTAAAAACCAGTAGCCATGTTCCCCATTGGGAAGTATATTGGGAAAATTCGAGCTGGAATGGACAAAACTGATGCTGCAATGCAAGTCAACGAATCGTTGTGTGATATTAAGAGTTGAAATAACATTTAGTTTTTTTTTTTCCAGCTGATTAAATAAAACACTTCAATTAATTACCTGTTTCTTTAGACTTTTGAATCCCATGATTCATTGCCCATGAAGCAATTACAATCACTATGAAGTACAGTACTAGATTCAGGGTCAAAAGGATTAAGGCTACTGGTTTTGATCCTCCAGAAGCCATTGCCCTTTAATTGAACCTCAAACAAACACCAATGTATTATAAAGCAAAAAAACTTGGATTGTAGGTTTTCCTCCTGAGTTTAGTAGGTGTGACATATATATAAGCCAAGTATTATATGACCAGAAAATTACTAGGACCTTCGGCCATTTTGTGTAGAACACTACATAGCTGCATGGCTTGACCTTCGAACATTCTAAAATGAATAATCCCAGAAGCAGGGGAAAGAAGAGGCATGCACATCTTGATGACCTCAACCTCCGCGTATGGTGTGTCCGCATCAATGTGTGTCCGCATCAATGTGAGTGTCATTTGCAACCAAATATCTCATAAGCTTGGATGGTGTCTAGAGCTGTCAATTTGTCAAGACCCCTTTATATTGACCCCAACCCACATATTGGAAGGAGTCAAAAAATCTTATAATATAAAGGCCCATTAAAAGAAAGCCCCCAATGTAAAAAAGTCCATAAAATTATGTGGGCTTAGAGGGCTCATAGCCACATTAAAAAATCAATTATTTTTTTGAAATAAAAAATATTTCAATTTTTTTTTCGATTTTTTTTCTGAATTTTTTTTCGATTTTTTTTTATGTTCTGAATACAAATTCAATAATTTTTCAATTTCGATTTTTTTTTCGAATTTTATTTGATTTAGAAATTGTCAATTTTTTTATGTTATGAATAAAATTAACAAATTCGATAATTTTTCAATTTCGATTTAGAAATTGTCGATTTATTTTTTGATGTTCTGAATAAAATTAACAAATTCAATAATTTTTCAATTTTGATTTTTTTTCCGAATTTTATTCGATTTAAAAATTGTCGATTTTTTTTATGTTTCGAATAAAATTAACAAATTCAATAATTTTTTAATTTTGATTTGTTTTCCGAATTTTATTCGATTTAGAAATTGTCGATTTTTTTTATGTTCTGATAAAATTAACAAATTCACGAATTTTTCAATAACTAAAAAATCTAAATAATATTTTTTATTAAACTATGTCATTAATATTTTTTATTAAACTATTTCTTACATGTCATTTCATGTTTTTATCTTAATGAAAACATGAAATGGGCCATAGACTCCCCCGGCCCAAGCCCACAAAAATTAAAAAATAGGGGGCTGGGGCCAAAGAAAAAAAATTCATTACGAGGGGATTAAAATTTGAGGCATAATAAGAAGTTTATTAAAGGGGGCTTTGAAATTAGGGGTTTTTTTGACAGCTCTAATGGTGTCTCAGCAATTAACTTTGATGGATCGTGATCATTGTGCATGTAAAAGGGGTTTAGAAGCTTATGTCAGCCACTATAAAAAAGAAATAGAACTTCTAATGTAGAAGTGAACTAGTTTCACCTGAAGTAAGCAGATCCTTCCATCTATTAGAAGACGAGTTCCTGTTACTTCTTCTTCTGTGTATAATATATGACTGTTGCCTTTTCTTCTGCGTATAATATATGACTGTTGCCATCCAATTGTAACAAGCGGAAACTACCCGTCAAGAAATCAAGAATCAGATATAGAACAAATGACTAAAAGGAATGATTTCCAAAATAAAACACCATAGTATTAGCTAAATAGGGTAAAAATTTATAGCGCTTTTTTGGATAAAAGCGTTGTTGTCTCATTTGACAACGTCTCTAAAAAGCGTTGTCGTAGATGGTATCTTAAAGCTTTTTTTTCTCTAAAAAACGTTGTATGTATTTAATAGCACTTTTTCTAAATAGTGCTGTCGTAGGTGTTTAATAGTGTTTTTATCAAAAACCATTGTTGTAGGTATTTCATAGAGCTTTTGTAACGCTTTTTTAAGGAAAGCGCTGTCGTAGGCTTTATTTAATAGAGATTTAATAGCGTTATTCTAAGAAAAGCGCCATTGTAGGTGTTATTAATTTCAAGATAAAAGCGATGTCATATGTTAGTCACGCGACAACAATATTGAATTAAAAATGCTTATATATTCTAGATACCAATTTCGTATAAAACACTCATATATTAATGTTATTTTCCCACAAGTCTTCCCTGTTCATTCAAACTCTATTTAGAATACATTTATGATCAAACTCCATCATTATCTAACTATACATTTATCATCTAACTCCCAGTTATTTTCATTCAAACTCTATATTCTACTATACATTTATGATCAAACTCCATAATTATCTAACTATAAACCCAAAATATATGTCATCAACATCAAGCACACACTGACACAACATCAATTTTCAGCAACATCAATTTTTCCAAGATCATCAACATAATAGCAATTTCTTACTTTAACCCTATTGTAACAAAAAATAAAACAAATTAATTAGAATAACTACTATTTCACACAAAAATATACAATAATAGTTTACAATGTGAAACTCACCTAATAACAAATTATATAATTCTCAGTTCAAGCACATACTGACATTAGGCTTCCTTGATTTCAGTTAGATCACTTTCAAAGTAAGTTGACTTGGAGTTGTCAAAGTACTATGTGCGATATAATATTTGAACATAAATAAGTTAGAATTAAATATATAGGTAGTTTATATATGAAAATAAAAATTTAATGAAAATAACATACCATTTATGGAATTATACTGTGTTTCCATATAGCACTTGTTGTTGATAATATTAAATAGATGATTTAATATTATTACTAATGTTACAGGAACCTACATGGTCACACATGCGAGAACAAATTAATGAGGGGTTAAAAGCGTAAAGCGTAAATAAGTAAGACTTATTAATTCAATGGTGCGATATTATGATGCATCGACATGAATTAAGCGAAACACGAATCACCATAAGCTCCAGTGTGTTGTTTCAGTTAAATAGAATACCATAAACTATAGTGTGCTAGGTCAAGATAAAGGTCTATAAAAATAGAACCCTTATACATAATTGCAAGTGTGCAATTAGAAAACATTAAAAACCCTAGTTGTCCAAAACCCTAACTACCATCATCAATCTCACTCATTATCTAGCACTCAAACTTGAAGAGAGAAAAATACAAGAATGGGGTTCGAATTGTGTTTTTAAGATATCTTTTAAGAAACAAATAATCAAATAAAACATGATAAACCAAAAGTAAATAAAGAGATTAGGAGAGGAAAAGCATCATACCTCCACTAAACACCGACTAGTCAATCTGACATTGTTCAAGTCTTCTCAACCTTCTAGCTTAGTATCCTTAATCTGTGGAGGGCAGCAACCATTATTGGGCTAAGTTGCAAAGAATGTTTAAGATTTTTTTGTGCATAAGTCTCAGAAGAGAAGGTTTACAAGGTATCCTCTCATAATGTATTTGAGATTTCTCAGCACTCATATGTAATACAAGGTTTTTCACGAGTTGTTGTGTATGAAGGTAGTGGGTTTCTCGTATGTGTGTTTTGTAGAGACGAACACAGGTTCTCTTATAGAGAAGCATTAAAACCATTATGGTTTCTGATCGTTCACTATGATTTCAAGAAATCAACATGTAAAATAATGACTCGTATCAAATTTTCTGAGATCTTGAATCAACATTTAAGAACTTTTCCAAATTCGTCTTCATAATTGATTCAACGTATATTGATAGAAGTGGCATAAAAACCAAAGGATGACATTTTTAGAGTACGTCATGTATTTCTTTAGTGAAAAGATAAATCTAACTTTTGACGAGCATAAAATGTTGTTTGTTGATTTCTTCGAGTGTTGACTTTGTCACTTTTTGTTAGAGCGTTAGCTATGATGCCTTCAGCTGGTTTGCTAGAAGAATAAGATGATGATTATCAGAGCGAGCTTGTAATATTAGAATCATTATAGGCGCATTAAGAGCGTATTTATCAAAGTTAGACATAGTTGTATCATATTGTTCATAGGAATGCCTTGATTTATTTATTAATATGTTCTTTATTCCTCAAAGGATGCAACATAAAGTCTTTAAAGCCTATGTCAAAGGATCTACACACTTAAATAATTTCATTAGCGCAATAAATTTTTCCCACAAAATAACTTTTGTTATTATCAAAATAATTACGGGTCATTGTTCTTCAACCTGACTTGGTTCTAACAATCTTCCCTTATTTGATGATGATAACCATCTATATTTTGTGAACAATTTTTCTTTTTAATAATATAATAAGTAAAGCTCCCCCTTAATATGAGTAGGTTTAAAAGAATGATAGTGATAAATGATATCCTCTCAGGAGAGTTAAAATTAGAAACCTTGAAAAAAATAATTTTGTTCTCAAAACATAACTCCCCTTTTGTTCTAAAAAAAGGTATAAGATAGAACAAAAAAAAACAAGAGAGCTGAATATGATTGTTCATAAAAAAAAAAGTTGCCAATACAAAAGATAGAACCAAAATAACTACACTCCAAAAAAGAAAAAGTTTGGTAAACTAACAATTAGGGTCGGTTAATCTAGCAAAGATCAGTCCTAAAGCATTTTGAATAGACTTATGATTTTTAGCTAATTGTTCCATGATGGCCTCAGTTTTATCTAGTAAACGGTCAAAGTCTTCCTTCTTTACAGACTTAGTGGGGTCATTGTTGGAACCAAGTTGGTTTTCAATTTGTGATTATGATTTTAACAAATGTATTTTATGAGAACAATATGTTTGGATTAATGGCTTCATTAAATGTGCAACAATTAAAGTAAGAAAATCAGAGGAATGTACCAGATGAAGGTACCAGTGGAAGTTACCAGAGGAAGCTATTAGAGGAAGTGACTAGGTGATGAGATCAGAGGAACACAAAAGCGTATGCGTCTATCTCTGAAAGTATGCCTTTGAAATAAAAATGCCTTTGAAGATTACGAATAATGCCTCTAATGTTTGGTTCTGAAGTTTGGGTCTGAAGACTAAATTTGAAGCATGCCTTTAAAGATTGCCTCTGATGTTTGGCTATGAAGTTTGGGCCTGAAGACAAGCTCTAATAATTAGGTCTGAAGATTGGCTCTAAAGCTGGGTCTAAAGACTGAATTTTAAGCATGCCTCTGATTTGCAAAAACTCACCATGCCTCTGAAGATTTTATATTGAGCTATCATTAACTCTTAAGAGATTGTTCAAGCCATGCATTCAAAAGTTGCAACACAGTCAAAATGTTGACTCTGACATGCAACCTCTAATGTGTTGGAACCAATTTGGTTCTATACATAGAATTTTGATATTAATAAAAGTATTTTATGAGAAGAATTTATTTGACTTCACAGAGTATGAAAGAAGATTCGTGTTTTTGAAGACAATATAAAATAAGATTTAATTTAGATTTATAATTGAAGAAAGTCTAAAATAAGGCTTGATTCAGATTTATAATTGAAGAAAATCTTTGACTAAGTTGAAAAGAAGATATGGTCAAGATTTGAAGAAGATTTGATCAAGATTTATCTACAACAAAATATGAGTTTGAGAGTTATTGTTATTATTAGCTTTGTTAGAAGCAAACACTTAAAGTTCCAAACTTTTGTATCCACCTGATAGTAGTTTAGTTCCTTCTTCAATCTGGGTTGTCAGGTTGTTAGGAGAATATTTTGCTTGTAGGGTCAAGGTGATTAGTTCTTCAAAAGTCTAGGGTTGTCAGGTTGTTTTGGAAGACTAGCTTGGAGGGTCACATGCTTTGTAATTCAAGGTATTTGAATAAGTGGATTAAAACCTTTTGAATGAGGGGAATGGATGTAGCCATGTTAGTGGTGAACCCAGATAAATCTACGTGTCCAATTATTTATGCTTTCATTGTTTGCTGTCTCTGAACCCGATTGCTTTTACTCCAAGTAAGTCACCAAAATTGAACCAATTTTTTAATAAATTATCAAAATGTTATCAACTTTTGCAAACACAATTCAACCCCCTTCTCATGTTTGAACCTTCAAAATGATGGCATATAACAGAGACCAAAGTTAGTAGTGCATTTCAGATATCTAAGGATCCTTTTAATAGTTGTTAAATGGGATTATTTAGGGTTAGACTAAAATCTTGCGTGCGCACACACTAAACAAAATGTCAGGTCTAGAAGTAGTTAAGTAGAGGATAGAAACAATCATCCCACTTTCTACCTTTCGATCCACCTTTGTACCTGATTTATCCTTATCCAAAGATCATGTGGGACACATACGTGTAATAATGGGTTTGAATTCATCCATCTTAAATTTTTTAAGAAGTTCTGTTGTATATTTGGACTCACGAATGAATACTCCTTCCGAGCTTTGAATAATTTGGTTTCCAAGAAAAAAAAGTTATCCTTGCCACTCAAATTCATTTTGCATTAACTTTGTAAACTCGTGACATAGCTTAGCATTAGTAGAACCAAAAATTATATCATCAACATATACTAGGACAACATTCTTAGATGATTTTCTAAATAAAGTAGTGTCAACGTGACCACTTTCAAAATCATTTTTCAAGAGAAAACTACTATGCCTGTCATATCAAGCTCTTATTGCCTATTTCAGACTATACATATATTTTTTTTAATTTAACAATATGATAATTATCTTCACAGCCAAGAGGTTGTTTAACATATACTTCTTCATTTATATAATCATTCAAGATTGCACTTTTCACATTCATTTGATATAAAATTATTTTATTAAAACTTACAAATGAAAGTAAAATTATGATTATTTCTAACCTTGTTGCTAGAGAAAATGTTTCAGTGTAATCAATATCTTCCTGTTAACTATAGTCTTGAGCTACAAGTCTAGCATTGTTTCTTACCACTTCACCTTTCTCATTTAACTTGTTTATAAAAACCCACTTGGTTCCAACTAGCTTATTTTCTTTGGGTACAAGATCCCATGTATCATTTCTCTTGAATTTGTTTAGTTCTATATGTATGGACACTATCCATCCATCATTTGATAGAGCTTCATCTATTGTTGCAGGTTCAATTTCAGGCATAAAGTCCAAACATTGATGTTTCTTTTAAAGAATACATGGTCTTTAGAGGATCATTTATAATTCCAACAATCAGAGTCTCTTTGTTGTTTCATCTATACCAAAGTTATTACTTTTCAAGGTTAGGTTTTCAGTCTTAAGTTCAACAATATTACTTTCTAAAGTGTCAATTTTATCATTCAGATTTTCATTTATTTCCCTAATTGTTAGTTTAGAGGCGCACCTAAGAAGGGGGTGAATTAGGTGTTTAGAAATTTTCGGGTTTTTAGAGACTTAGTGGATTATTTTTCTGACTAGGATTAGGGTATAGTAAAATGTAAATGGAAAAAAATAAAGAACATAGAGAATTTATCCTGGTTTCCCTTACAACCAAGAGTACATCCAGTCCTCTTGCACACCACAAGAGATTTTCCACTAATGTTAGAATAAGTACAAGTCTAACTCTAAGACTTCTGTTACAAACTTTTAACACTCTCCCTAAGATAGCACACCACTATCTTAGTTTACAACCCTTGAAGAAAGTAAATCACTTTCCTCAACTTACACAATAAATAAATTAATTTTACAATAATGATTTTGACTAAAATCAAGAGAGTATAATAGTTGATGCTTTCTTGTACAATGATAACAGTCTAAAATAGTTATACTTCAAGTGCAGAGAACCTTTGCAATGATATGACTGAAGGTGCAAACACGAGAAGGGGGGTTGAATTGTGTTTGACTAACTCGAATACTTTTTCTGTTTTTGCAGTTTTATAACAAAACCTGATGTATGAATCAAACAGAGTTAGCAGCGGATATATAAAGTAAAAATAAAACACATAATTTTATACTGGTTCACCGCTAACAAGGCTACGTCTAGTCCCTTCAATTTGAAGGATTTCACTAATTCAAACCTTGAATTACAACAATACCACTGACCCTCCAAGTTAGTCTTCTTAAACATTCTAACAATCCTAGACTTTTGAGAAATACAACACCTTGACTTCTCAAGTCAAGTCTTCTCCTACCAATCTGACAACCCCAGATTGTAGAAGGAATTACAACGCCTTGAATCTAATTGCTAAGTAATCTGCTACCCCTTCTGACTCCCTCAGATTGTAGACTCTACTTCAACAACTTAGATCTAACAGAAGGGAAAGAAAAACACGAGTGCTTGCTTCTAGAAAGCTGGAACTCACAATTAACCTCATCGAAAACTCGAGTGTTTGCTTCTGGAAGTGTATGACTCTTTTGTGATTTTCGATGATAAGTCTTCTGCCTTGAGCCTCATTTTATAGATGCAGATTAGGGTCTCTTCCAAGCTTTAATTCGAGCTGTATCTTGCTGGATTCTCTTGCAAAAATAACTTGTCCAATCAGGTTTCTCTTAAATAAAAAACATATCTTTTTAGTTCCAGATTAGCTTTCAAAAATAACTCTGGCCAATCCTATCTTTAATTAATTATGGAACAAATCTTTCTTCCCGCCAATAGCTTCTGAATTCCACAAGACTTCACTTTATTTTTGTATCGAATCCGTTTAATACTTTGATTAAATATAATCATGACTCCATTTATCATGATTAAATCTGGACCGCTTGATCTTCTTCTCTCGTCCACATCTGGACCATACTAAGTGATCTGCTGTGATCCTCTGATTTCGGCCAATACTGGACCACACATTCTGATCTTCTGATCTCGGCTATCATTGGGCCATATGGTCTGATCTTCTGATCTCGGCCAACACTGGGCCATGATGCTTAAATCTGGACCATTGATCTGAACACCTTCCCTCTGATTTGGACTAATTCTGGACTGGGCCTAGATTGAACTGAAATTAACTCTGGACAAATAATATTTAATTTTGGACATTTACCTCTTGATCTGGATCAGGTCTGGATTAAATCTGGACATCATTTCTTCTGGTCTGGACTTAGTTTCATACTCTCAACCAAGCTATCTTCAGGTCTGGGCCAAATCTGGACCAAGTCACATGTTCTGGACCAATTATCTGAAGCTCTGGTTAAGTCTGGATCAAGTCTGGACTGTTTATCATTTCACTGCCAAGCTATTTTCTGGTCATAATAAATTCTTGACCAAGTCTGATTTATGATTCCTTCTGGTCTAGATCAACTCTCCCTCTGGCAGGCTTCCTACTGGTTTGGTTCAAGTCTCCTTCTGGACTCTGTTTCCTTCTGATATGGGCCAGGAAATATATCCTCTGATGGTATTTTGACATCCTGGAGTATCGTCTGGTGCTTTCAGGATGCATCCTCTGGTACCTTATGAATTCATTATCTAGTGTCTTCTGGAGGTGTATGCTCTGGTCTGATTTTACCTTCTGATTACTCATCTTCTGCCTCTGGTGGCTTCAACTTCTGCCTCTGATAACTTCATCTTCCAGTGGCATTTAATATAGTAATTCAAGGTACAAAATAAGATTACATGGAGTGCTTTTGTAAACATCAAAATCCTAAGTACTTAGGACGAACTTGGTTCCAACAATCTCCCCCTTTTTAATGATGACAAAACCTTAACTTATTTTGGTATCTTGTAACTGGAAGTGTTTGAGATACTCCCCCTCGGACCAATCTCTCCCCCGAAGTCTGATACTGACTTTTTCTTCTCCTTTTCAACTCTTTCTCTATTCATCTCTTTCTGATTTATTTTTCTCTCTCTCCCTGTTTCTTCTCCTTTTTATCTCTCCTTTTAAACTCCCCCATTAACTTACCTCTGATTAAGTCTGGATCAAGTCTGGGCTATTTATTATTTCACTACCAGGCCATCTTCTGGTCAGAATAACTTCTGGAATAAGTCTGACAAATGATTCCTTCTGGTCTGGATCAAGTTTCCCTCTGGCAGGCTTCCTTCTGGTCTAGTCCAGGTCTCCTTCTGATTTTGCTTCCTTCTGATCTGGGCCAGCAAAGATATCTTCTTGTGATGTTTTGACATCCTAGAGTATTTTTTGGTACCTTCAGGATTCAATCTTTGGAACCCTTTGATCTTCTGCTTCTGATTACTTCAGCTTCTGGTGGCATTTGATTTAATAATTCAAGGTTCAAAATAAGATTACATGGAGTGCTTTTGTAAACATCAAAATCCTAAGTACTTAGAACCAACTTGGTTCCAACAATATCCCCCTTTTGATGATGACAAAACCTTAACTTATTTTGCTAGTTTATAACTCGAAGACTTGAATTACTCCTCCTCAGACCAATCTTTCCCCCTAAGTCTGATACTGACTTTTTCTTCTCCTTTTCAACTCCTTCTCTTTTCACTCTTTCTTTTCTTCTCTTGTCCTCTCCTTTTCAACTCCTTCTTTATTCTCTCTTTCTTTTCTCCCTTCACATAGCCTATCCTTTTCAACTCGTTCTTTTTTCACTCTTTCTTTTTCTCTCTTTATTTTTCTCTCTCCTTGTTTCCTCTCCTTTTCAACTTCTTCTCTTTTTCACTCTTTCTTTTTCTCTCTCCCTGATTCTTCTCCTTTTTAACTCCTTCTCTTTTCATCTCTTTCTTTTTTCACTCCTCCTTTCTTTTTATCTCTCCTTTTCTACTTCTTTCTTCTTTTTCTCTCTCTCTCTCCACCTTTATGTCATCAGCCAAAAAGAGGTCCTACTATTTTTGTAATTTTTGTTTTTCTCTTTACAAATTACAGAAAGTAAAAACAGAAAATTAAAAAACATAAAATTACAAGAAAATTAAAAAAAACTCCTAAGAAGACTACTTGAGCTAGTAAGATATGGAGACAATGTTGAGATGCTTCTTGATGAACTCGAACCTATCTTCTGGTAATGCTTTGGTGAAGATATCAACCCATTGATGATGAGTGTCCACAAACTGGATGCTTAAAGTCCCTTTTTGAACATGGTCCCTAATGAAATGGTGTTTTATTTCAATGTGTTTGGCTCTAGAGTGTAAGGTAGGGTTCTTGGTTAGGTTTATGGATGAAGTGTTATCACAGAACAAAGGGATATTGGTTTCGAAGATGTTGTAATCTTCAAGTTGATGTTTCATCCAGATTAACTGTGAGCTGCATCCTGCTGCTGATATATACTCAACTTCAGCTGTTGACATGACAATGGTGCTTTGTCTTTTGCTTGACCAAGAAATTAAATTATCATCTAAGAAAGTGCAGTTGCCACTTGTACTTTTCCTTTCCAGCTTGTCTCCAGCATAGTCAGAATCACAAAAACCTCTTAGTTTGTAGGTGGGGGTTTTCTTGTATAACAAAGTAAGGTTGGTGGTTCCTTTAAGGTATGTTAAAATTCGGTTGACAGCAGTTAAATGGGATTCCCTAGGGTCGGCTTGAAAACGGGCACAAACACAAACACTAAACAAAATGTCAGGTCTAGAAGCAGTTAAATAAAGAAGGGATCCAATCATACCTCTGTATGTTTTCTGGTCTACCTTTTGGCTGGTTTCATCTTTCTCAAGTGAGCAAGTTGAGTGCATGGGGGTGACCATAGGCTTACATTCACTCATTTTGAACTTTTTAAGAAGTTCTTTAGTGTATTTAGATTGGTGAATGAGTATACCTGATTTACCTTGGTGAATCTGAATTCCCAGGAAGAACTTAAGTTCTCCCATCATGCTCATTTGGAACTCTTTCTGCATTAGGTCAGAAAACTCTTTGCACAAAATGCCATTAGTAGATCCAAAGATGATATCATCAACACAAACTTGAATAATCAAAATATCATTTTTAATGGATTTCCTAAATAGAGTATTATCAATCTGGCCTCTATCAAATTCATTCTTAAGTAGAAAGTTACTAAGTCTGTCATACCATGCCCCTGGTGCTTATTTTAAACGATATAAAGATTTTTTAAGTTTGAGAACATGGTCTGGAAAATAAGAATTTTCGAATCCAGGGGGCGGTTTAACATAGACTTCCTCACTTATATAGCCATTTAAGAATGCACTTTTAACATCCATTTGATACAAAATTATATCATGATTAGCAACAAATGATAAGAGAATTCTAATTGCTTCTAACCTGGCCACTGGATCAAAAGTCTCAGTGTAATCAATACCTTCCTGTTGACTGTATCCTTGAGCTACAAGTTTGGCTTTGCTCCTTACTACTTCACCTTTTTCATTGAGTTTATTCCTGAACATCCACTTGGTTCCAATAATGTTTTTGTTTGGTCTGGATACCAGATCCCAAACATCATTCCTTTGAAATTCGTTCAGCTCTTCTTGCATTGCAAGTATCCAACTTTCCTCTGCCAAAGCTTCATCAACATTGCTTGGTTCAATTGTTGAGAGTATGCCAAACAGACTGGTTTCTCTACTTGATGATCTGATCTTCAATGGTTCTGGTAAATCTTTAACAGCTTTTGATTCTAATAAATAAGCTTCTGGTTATGGTAAATCTGTAACAACTTCTGATTCTGGTAAATCTGCATCAAGTCTGGACTATTTATCATTTCATTGCCAATCTATCTTCTGGTCAGAATAAATTCTGGACCAAGTCTGATTTATGATTCCTTCTGGTCTAGATCAACTATCCCTCTGGAAGGCTTCCTATTGGTCTGGTCCAGGTCTCCTTCTAGACTCTGCTTCCTTCTGATCTAGGCCAGGAAAGATATCCTTTGATGGTATTTTGACATCCTAGAGTATCCTCTAGTGCTTTCAGGATGCATCCTCTGGTACCTTCTGAATTCATTATCTGGTGACTTCTGGAGGTGTATCCTCTAGTATGATTTTACCTTCTGATTACTCATCTTCTGCCCCTGATGGCTTCAACTTTTGCCTCTGATAACTTCATCTTCTGGTGGCATTTAATATAGTAATTCAAGGTACAAAATAAGATTACATGGAGTGCTTTTGTAAACATCAATATCCTAAGTACTTAGAACCAACTTGGTTCCAACAATGATAGTGTAAAATATGGACTTGAAATATGAATGTTTGACTTTGATTGGATCTTAAAATTTCTCAAAAAGGTTCTAAGGTTCTGAAGTTAAATCTGAAACTAGGAAGTATTTATACTCCTTAGACATCACTTCATATCAGTGGCAATCGTTCCCAGAAGATTTGATGAACATATTCAATGATCCAAAATAAATCAAAGCTGAAAAATTACATTGTTTCACAGTTGTATTCGACTACATTCTGAGTGTAGTCGAATACACTTCTGTAACATTCAGATTTATTTCAAAATTCCAAGCTTGTATTCGAATACAAATCCATGTAGTTGAATACAGATGACTGAATTTTTCCATTGACTTGATTTTGTATTCGGCTACATCCTACTGTAGTCGTATACAGAAGTGCAGTTTTAGCTACTGACTTGGTTTTGTATTCGGCTACGACATCCTATAGTCGAATACAGATATGAAGTTTTTTCTACTAACTTGAGTTTGTATTCGGCTACAACATGCTGTAATCGAATACAGATGTGCAGTTTTTGCTACTAACTTCATTTGTATTCGGCTACACATATATGTAGTCGAATACAACTTTAACTTTTGTCAAAAACTTAATTTTCAAAAATTGTTCATGCATTTTGACACTTTGAAAATTCTTTTGATGCATATGCTAGAGTTTAGATGAAGTAACAAGGTTCTCATGTGCATTTGAAATGTAACAATATTAGATTGCATCATGTACCTTAAAATATGCATCTTTAATGAATAAGACTTCTAGCACATGACAATGGTTGACTTGATGTTGATTTCTCTTAGCATCTTTGAAATTGCAACTTGATCTTTCAATTTACTTGGTCTTTGTCTTCATAAAAAACATCGATAGTCTTGCACATTTACACTAGCAACTTTCAAATTCATAGTGATATTATGATTCTTGTTAAAGAAGTCATTTATAACTGTAATTAATTCAAAATGAGTTAAGTGAGAGAGTACCTCAATTTCTTCAGCTACATATTCACTTCCGATGTTAGAGTCAGCATCAGCCATAAGAACCATATTTCTTGTTCTTCATCATCAGAGGATTCATTAGAGTCATCCCATGTGGCCTTTAGAACTTTCTTTTTGGACTTTGAATTTTGCCTCTAAAAGTTTCATTTCTCTAGATTTTGGACATTATGACTTGATATGTCCAAGATCATTGCATCCATAGCAGATGCTGCTTTTCTTATCGTATTTTTCATCATTTTCTTTGTTGATTGCTTGGAACCTTTATGAGGGATTGATTTCCTCTTGATGTGCCACATCCTCTGAGTTCTTCTGGATATGAAGGCAATATCCTCTTCCAATGAATCTTCATTATGATTTTCTAAATCATTGTCCTTAAATTCTACTTCTGCTTGTATTTTAGGGCCATAGTATTGTTCTTCTTGGGCTCATCTTCTTCAAGAAAAATTTCATGTGATCTGAGAGAGCTAATTAATTATTCTAGCTTAAGAGTATTCAAATCCTTTGCTTCTTTAATGGCAGTGATCTTAGGCCTCCACTTGCTGGGCAGACTTCTTAGAATCTTCTTGACATGATCAGTAGTTGTATAGCTCTTTTCAAGTACTATAAACCCAGAGACTAAAATTTGAAATCTAGAAAACATAATCTCAATGTTTTTGTATTCCTCCATCTGAAACAGCTCATACTATCTAACTAGAAGATTTGCCTTTGCGTCATGAACTTGCTTCCTTCATAACTCATAACCTGACTATCATAAATGTTTTTTTGTTGTTTCCTTGTTGGTCACTTGTCAAACTCCTTGAATGTGATTGCATTTATCATGAATGTTCGGGATTTATGATGCATCATGTACATCTTTTTCTGATAAACATGCATCTCATTTTATGGAATTTTAGTACCATCTTCTTTTGTTGGAGTAATGTAACCATCTCCCACCAAGTCCCAAAGTTTAGGATCTTGTGAAATAACGAAACTCCTCAGTATGTCCTTCCAATAATCAAAACATTCTCCATGAAACAAAGGTGGTTTCTTGATGTTTCCTCCAATAGCTTCTTCACCAAATCCATACATATTGAATCCTTGCACGAGAAAATGGGTTGAATTGTGTTTGTCTGATTTTGAAACTCTTTTCTTAATTCTATTTCTGATTCATGTTTGGTTACTTAAATGTTTGGACAGATAGAGCGATGTTAAAAATAACATGTCATATTATGTTATGGTTCACGATCAACCTGGTAACTACATCTAGTCCCTTCACACAAAAAGATTTATCCACTAATTCAAAACTTGAATTACAACAAAACTTAACCCTATAAGTGAGTCTTCTCAAAACAACCTGAACCTATACACTTTTTGAGGAAAACTACAGTTTGATCCTACAAGTCAAGTCTTCTCTACATAACCTGAGACCAGGGATAGTTAGAGGCAAACTAAAGCCATTATCGTGCTGGGTTAAACGATATTGGAATTGGTTTGGTTTTGCTTCTACTAAGCAGATTTGAGACAATGACTTTTCACACTACAACACTTAGAATATTATACTTTGAACGATTATTTTTCTAGAACTTAAAACCTTACACTTTAAAAATATAGAAAATATTGAGCTCTTGAGGTTTTCTGAATTGTTTTGGTTTTCAGGATTTCTGAGTTTGTGAGTTCATATGTTTTTTTTTAGCCTTGAGTATCTATCTGTAGATAAAATTAGGGTTTCAATTTTTTCCCTCAAGAATTTTGAATCATATATGTTTATAGGTTTGTCAACCAAGATCTTCTCCAAGAATAACCTTGATGGATAAGATATGAGAATATGACCATTTGTGAATTAATTACATCCAAATTCGGCATAGGAAAATCTTCTAGAACTTTTCTGATTGAAAAATGTCCAGATATGCATTGAAATTAATTATTCCTGAAACTTCCTTCATATGCTTGATTGGATTGAGACAGGAACAAATATGGTCTAGTTTTTGGACTATAAGAGGTAAGAATACGACTAAGTCCAGTTCAGTATTAATCTCAATCTATTAGAGCTTTTAACCTTCCATCAGAGTCGTTGTCTTTTCTCCATCAGAATCATTGACTTTTATTCTTCATAGTCATTAAGTTGATTGTTGGAATCAGATGTTGTGATGTTTGAACAATCATAATCAGAGACAAATGCAAAGTTGTGTGACTTAGAATTAGTGGCTTGGGAAACTTCACCTTTGTTGTGTTATCAAAGTCACTACAACTTCAGAGTTTGTTGCATATCAGAGGCAACACTTTGGAATGAGTCGCAGTCTTTCGAGTCAACATAATATAGGTTTTAGATGCAAAATCTGTTGGAACCAAGTTGGTTCTTTCAATTAAAGTTTTGATGTTAACAAAAGTATTTTATGAAAATCATATTTTGACTTAGAAGAATAATGAAAAATCAGAGGATATAAAAAATAAGAGGATGTGAAAAATTAGAGGATGACGTCACCAGAGGATACACCAGAGGATGACGTCACTAGAGGATGTCATCAGCAGAAGATACCTCCAGAAGATACAACCAAAAGATACCTCAAGAAGATACAAATCAGAAGCAAAAGATGTCATAAGAGGATGATGTCACCTAAAGATAAAAATGCCAGTAGAAGATATCACTAGAGGATACCAGAAGATACCTCCAAAGGATACCAGAAGATACCTCCAGAGGATACCAGAGGATATCACCAGAGGATCCCATCAGAAGCAAGAATCAGAGGATGTCATCAAAGGCAAACATCAAAGGATATAATCAATCAGAGGATATCATCAGAGGGAAGAAAAAATGACATTATTAGAGTATATTATTCATGGCCCAGATCAGAAGGAAGCATAGTCTAGAAGGAGACTTGGTCCAGACCAGAAGGAAACATGGTCCAGAAGGAGACTTAGTCCAGACTAGAAGGAAACATGGTCCAAAAGGAGACTTGGTCCAAAAGGAGACTTGGTCCAAAAGGAAACATAGTTTAAAAGATAACTCAGTCCAGAACAGAAGACATGTTCCAGACTTGGTCTAGAATAGAAGACATGTTCCAGACTTGGTCCAGAACAAAAGACTTGGTCTAGACTTGGTTCAAACTAGAAGATATCATGGTCCAGAACATATCACATGGTTCAGATCAGAAGATCACAGGTCTAGATCAGAATATCATATAATCCAGATCAGAAGGTTACACTGTCCAGATCAGGAAATAGAATGGTACACATCAGATCACATGGTCCAGACTTGGTCCAGATCAGCAGATCATATGGTTCAGATTTAAATCATGATGCAGATCAGTGAAGACTTAATTAAAATTCGAAGAAGACTTGATTGATTTTTGATAGAAATCTGATCAAAGTATTAAGGAGATTTGATTCTAAAATCATTGAAGACTTGAAGGAATTCGAATGAAATCTGAACCAAGAAGATACGGTTTAAAGTAAAACAGGATTGGCCAACAATATTTTCAAAGGAAATCTGAGCAAGATTTATCTCGAAAATAAGCTTGGACAAAGCCTGTAACACCCCGAGTTTAAAACATAGCGCGAGTGTATTTTTATTTTTTTTTAAAATAAATAATTGAAATGATTTTCCAATTTATTACTTCAAAAGAATCGAAATAAAATTTCCTTTAATTCATCTTATAAAATGGTACGTCGTAATTTTTATCGATGAACGTAATTAAATCATTTCATCATAATTATACAATATGCTTCTCGCGCAAGACTTCAAGAACTTGGCGTAGGTGTTCTCCGTGTTCTTCTTCATCCTTTGAATAAACCAATATATCATCGATGAACACCACCACGAATTGTTCCAGGAATGGGCTGAAGATTCTATTCATATAGTCCATGAAAATCGTTGGTGCATTCGTAACTCCAAACGGCATAACGAGATATTCATAATGTCCATAACGAGTTCTGAAAGCAGTCTTTTGAATATCTACTTCTCTTACTCGAATATGATGGTATCCTGATTTCAAATCATTCTTTGAAAACACCGCTGCTCCCCTTAATTGGTCCATCAAATCATCGATGCGTGGTAAAGGATAACGATTCTTGATAGTTACCTTGTTAAGTTGCCGATAATCCACACATAAGCGTGAACTTCCATCCTTCTTCTTAACCAACAACACCGGAGCTCCCCATGGCGACACACTTGGTCTGATAAATCCTTTCTCCAATAAACCTTCAATTTGACCCTTAAGCTCGCTTAATTCGAATGGCGACATCCGGTACGACGCAATTGAAATAGGTCCAGTTCCTAGGTGCAAATCAATGAAGAACTCCACCTCTCTCACCGGGGGTAATTCTGGAATTTCTGATGGAAATACGTCCGGATATTCTTTGACTAACACCACATCTTCTATGTTTACATCCATCTTGGTCTCCATGTTAGCCAATGATAAAAATTCATGAGTTCCTTCTCTCAGAGATACTTCGAGTTTGTTAGTAGCCAAATACCGAACGACTCCAGGTTCGGGGAAAAGAACTAATTTTCGAGAGCAATCCAAGACTACGTAATTATATGTCATCCAATCCATGCCGAGAATGATCTCGAGTGATTGTAGGGGTAGACAGATTAAATTTACCAAGAAATCTCTATTTTGGATCGTTACAGTACAGTGTAAACTTGCAGAGTTTACGGTCAAAGTCTTAGCAGGTGTAGAAACAACCAAATCAAAAGGTAAAACAGACATAGACAACTTCAAACGATTCACACAGTCCATAATAATGAAAGAGTGGGTTGCCCTCGAATCAAAAAGTGCAGTTAGTGTGTTACCTGCAATCTCACAATCTTGCTGGATTAAATTTGGGGCTTGACTCCCAGCTTCAGCACCCATGTGATAGACGCGGCCTCTAGCAGTAGGACGAGTAGTCCTAGTTGCGTTCACTGTTGGTTCCACCTTCGAAACCCGGCAATCCCTCGCCACGTGTCCTGGCTTCTGGCAATTGAAACACATAAGATCCCTTGTGGTACAAGCAGTAGCAAGATGTCCTTCTTTCCCACATCGATAACACCGGACTCCTTGCCCCAATTGCCGTCCAAAATTCTGATTTCCTGGCCGATTCTGGCCTCTCTTGTTGTTTTGTGGCCGGTTGTACGGCTTAGCCACTTGCTTTCCTCTACTGTTCTGATAGTGCATCCGACTAGGCCCTCCAGAATTAAAGTTCCCTCCTCTGTTGGCCCTCCAGAATTAAAGTTCCCTGCTCGGATAGTCTTGAATCTCATACTTCAATCCATTTTGAAACATAAACTATTCATCAACTTCTTCCCGGAAAAATCTGAAATATCTTAACAGGGATTCAAACTTAGCCGCATATTCTCCCACCGTCATATTTCCCTGGTGCAATTTCAGAAAATCGTCACCCAACTTGGTCCTAGTGCTCATCGGGAAGTATTTGTCCAAAAACTTCTTTTTGAACGACTCCCAGTTCACTTCCACTTGAGCTGACCCCATCAGTAGTGTTGTGCTTCTCCACCAATACCCTGCATCCCCTATCAGCAGATACGTGGCATAGTTGACTTTCACCGCTGCCCGACAATTAATCATCTCGAAGATTTTCTCCATCTCTTGAATCCACTGGTCCACTCTCTCTGGACCCTCATCACCCTTGAATTGGGGAGGATTATGACGACGAAAATCCTCTAGTCCTCTAGATTCAGCAGCGCGAATCTCTCTTTCTCTCTTCTCCAGATCTCGTTGAGTCTTTGCAGCCGTCTGTGCAGCAACAGACGTAGCCATATTATTCATTGCTTCAGCCATCCTATCCTCCCGACTGACGTTAGTTCTTGCGGTGTCGTCTCTTCGTGGAGGCATTGTTTCCTACAAAACCATCATCACTTCAGTCACACCACAACTTACACAAGACTTGACACTTTAACTACTTGCTCCTATGCATGATCAGCTAATAACTCAAAACAAATAATTAAATCAGAGCTTTATCTCAAAACTTTAACCAAATGCTCTGATAGCACAATTGTAACATCCCGAGTTTAAAACACAGCCCGAGTGTATTTTTTTTTAAAATAAATAATTGAAATGATTTTCCAATTTATTACTTCAAAAGAATCGAAATAAAATTTCGTTTAATTCATCTCATAAAATGGTACGTCGTAATTTTTATCGATGAACGTAATTAAATAATTTCATCATAATTATCACTAAGTACTCATATTTGGAAATTAATAATAGACATTTAATACATTTCCAAAGATCACTGTCATATCATCCCAAAAGAGAATATCAGAGTGCGGAATAGTTTAGCGGAAAGGTAGTACAATAATTTCCAAAATAAAACAAATTACATTTTCCAGCTCAAATCCTATACATCAAATCTAACCGATCATGCACTAAAGCTACAGTAGCACATATTTCCTCTGCATCCCAAACCAGTCTCATCCGACTCCGCCGCTCGCCTCGATGTAACCTCCTCCTCCTCATCATACAGAGAGGGATCAGTCTCCTCCGAAGTCAAATCAATGCACAGTCTCGGTCGCTTCGGCGGTGCCGGAATCTCATAACAATCATCGAATATCCTAGATGGACCCGGAATATCAGCTGCTACAGGCTTCGGCTCTTCGTTCTGCCCTTCCGCCTCAGAATCACGTACATCTCCTCCAATCACTGGGTTAGGAGTCACCACTCCTACGCTCCTCCGCATCATCAAAAATTCCGTACGCCTCCAATAGCAAGCGGGAAGGCACAGGAAAGTCAATCCTCGCATAGCTTTGCTCCACGTAGTACACCACTCCATTGGTCCTACAGGTCCTCTTCAATCTCCCCGTGTACGTAGCCCTGCTTGAGATGGGGTCGTATACCCAAGTAGTAGGCACAGAACGATCAATGAAGTCGAGCAATGTTTCTGTCGTCTCGGGACCCACGGGTGGCATGGATTTGGGGGGCATCTGAGGGCAAAGCCCAAATTCCACATATAATAGTAAAGGGTCACCGACCGAAATTAACAAATAAACATATGGCATTTATATCACAGAATAGATACACCCATGGTATAACATATGACAATGATGAAAATTTAGGATGCTCATTAAAAATGTCATGACATATATACCTTTTCAAAACAGCAACCTATTATTATGAAAAATATGTGGTAAGTACAGCCAACACTTCAGCAATCACAATCATTTATCAGAAAATCAGATTTCATAAAGTACTCACACACATCAATTTCCAACCATCATCATATAACCAAATCGTGACCCACCGGTCCATCTCCCAATGCAATATGTATATGCTCATGTATACAATTTTCTTGGAATTACCAAGGTGTAGTCGCTCAACAGACCAACACATTTTAAATATGTTTGACTTTAACGGCCCTCAAGACCAGGGTGCAATTGCTTAACAGATCTTCACCAGTGCAGTCGCTCAACAGGCCAGCACTCGTGCAGTCGCTCAACAGACCAACACGTTTGACATATACTCAGGTACAATCGCTCAACAGATCAGTACCAGTGTAGTCGCTCAACAGACCAGCACTCGTGCAATCGCTCAACAGATCAGCACGTTTTTGCGCATCTCAGGGTACAATTGCTCAATAGATTAGTACCAGTGCAGTCGCTCAACAGACCAGCACTCGTGCAATCGCTCAGTAGATCAGCACGTTTACGCATTACTCTGTGGCCCATCGCGGGTACCACTTGACTATGCAAATGCATGAATATGCAGTGTTTTCTCTTCACTGAAACAGTATGCATTATTAGGAAATTTCAACCTTTCCATAATTTTTCAAAACATCTCAACACAGTCAATATCATCATCATCACAACCATGATTAAATAGTCAAGCAATCATTAACACTTTACATTATCTCACAATTCCATTCTTAATTATCATAAGTCTTTCCCCCAACTCTTAAAATTCATAAAACAGTGTTTAAAACTGAGATTTCTGGAAAATACGAATCTGTATTCGAATAGAGCTTCTCTGTATTCGAATACAGAAGCCAAAAACAGTGCAGAATTAACACTCTGTATTCGAATACAGCCTTCTTGTATTCGAATACAGAGGCTGTCACAGTGTAAAAATCAGTATTTTCACAACTTCAGGAGAAGTCTCAAAAGCTTCATCATTACCACTTCAAATTATCACAAACTCCATTTTAAGTTGTCACAAAACCTTCCCAAATACTCCCCAACACTTAAAGTTTGTAAACAATGTTTAAAACTTTGATTTTCTGGAAAAACACAAATCTGTATTCGAATACAGACCCCTTGTATTCGAATACAGAAGCTGAAAACTGTAATTTCAACACTCTGTATTCGAATACAGCATACCTGTAGTCGAATACAGAGGACAGAACATGTGTAAATTCAACATTTTCTCCAAAATCATTAAAGGTTTTCAAGGACTTCATCATCTCTTCTTCAAAACTATTTCAAAATTCCATTTCAAATCATTCCAAACCTTTCCAATGTTTTCCACCCCTTTAAAGTTCCCATGGAAGTGTTTGAAACTTGATTTTCTGGAAAACACGAATCTGTATTCGAATACAGCTTCCTTGTATTCGAATACAGAAGCTAAAACTTGAGTTTCTGGAAAAACCCAAATCTGTATTCGAATACAGCTCCCTTGTATTCGAATACAGAAGCAAAATTTGTGAAAGTCAGCATCCTGTATTCGAATACGAGACTGTCGTAGTCGAATACAGATGCGAATACAGTGTTAAAATCTCACTTCTGTATTCGAATACGATAGAGTCGTAGTCGAATACAGATGCTAAGTCAGAAGCAAAAATCCTTCCTCTGTATTCGAATACTGGGGCCCATATTCGAATACAAGTTTGAAAACTGAGTAAAACAGAAGCTTGGCAGGTTGTATTCGAATACACTCATGTTGTATTCGAATACACCTTCGAATTCAGTGAACTTTTCCTGAAAAACTACAACACATTTTCAATCTTTTTCCTTTGAAAACCAGCACAACCCCAAACAGTTTTATCACTCTTTTGAACCACAAAACTCAGGCATTTTCATCAATGCAACTTTTCCAGAAAAACACTTTCATCATTTAAAATCCATTTTCATTTGAAAACATCAGCAACACCAGATCATTCATTGCAGTTTTGCTCAAACCATTCAAACAGAATGTCAACCATAGCAAAAGACATTTTTAACCATTTACATTCTGATCATTTCTCAAAACCCATGCAAAGCATTTCCAGCTTTCTCACACAAACAGAACAACATGCAAAGCATTTCAGCTTTCTCACACAAACAGAATAACATGCACAACATTTCCAGCTTTCTCACACAAACAGAACAACATGCAAAGCATTTCCAGCTTTCTCACACAAACAGAACAATATTAGTACATTTCATCCAAACAGCAAGCATCACATACACCAAAACACCAACAGAGTGTATTTTCGCATTTTATACAACCAGCACAACAGTTTTGAAAATATGCATTTTAATCATCTTCAAAATGATATGCAAGACATTTTTCAACTTTCCCATATGAACAAAACAGCCTTGAAGCAACAACCAGAACATCACACATCACAGATTATTAAAACCACCAACAGAATGCATTTTCTTCATTTCTTTCAAAATGTCATTGCAAAACAGTTTTCTTTTTAAACAATGATGAAAACATCAGTAATGTCATGATAGTTATGCATTTACAGCCCTAATGCAACTAGAAAGTGGAAGGTGCCCTTACCCTTGTTGCGTTTCTGCTACTTCTCACGTTTCTGTTTTCGTTCCCGTTTACGCGTCAAAATCGGCGAAACTCCCGCTTGCTTTGCTACTACGAAAATGGGTTCTCTAGCTCCGGAATGATGAGGGGTATAATTTTGTATTGGGGGTTTTCTGGTTTGGTGTTTGGATTTCCAAGTAATGTCACTTTTGAGGAACTCCCTCTTTTCTTCTTTTGAACGGACTGGAACAGAAAACAGAATGGGAGGGAAGGGATACTGTTACATGCATTATGGGCAGTGAGGGAGGAGGAATGGTGTTCTGATTTCACCATCCTTCTCACTACTATATTTAGGCTTGTGTGGGTGCCACCTCACCCGACACTTGTCTGATTTTCAGCACTTTACCAGTCTCGTCGCAATTAGCCGATAATCCCTTAATTAATTGTTCGTTAATTTAATTACTCGTAATTAAATTAATTTATTCTTAATCCAATAATCTTAATTTATCATCCAAAATAAATATTTATATATATATATATTTACTCAAAACATACATATATTAAATATTTTACAATATCCCCAAAATACACTTAATATTAATTCCATAATTCTAATTTAAAAATTAAGGGTTTTACAAAGCCCATACTTCAGCTATAAAAGGAGGCTTCAGGCTGCAGCAGTAAGTATCTCAAAATAGAAGAACTCAAGCATAAAATCCAGATTCATCTTAAAGTTCAAAGAGATCGAAAAACACAAGAACTCAAGCTTCAAATTTAAAGTTATCAGAGAGTTCAATAAAGATAAATACTTGAGTGCAAAAGCAAAATTTTCTAAGTGTTTTCAAGAGTGAAACAGTGCATTAATCAGCTTATCCAGAAGCAACTTTGCAGAGTTCCAAACCCTTGTAATCAAACCCGTCAGAGGTGTAGATTCCTTCTTCAATCTGGGGTTGTCAGATTGGTAGGAGAAGACTTGACTTGTAGGTTCAAGGTGTTATTTCTCAAAAGTCTGAGGTTGTCAGGCTGTTTGAGAAGACTTGGCTTGTAGGGTCAAGGTGTTGTTATTCCTCAAAAGTCTGGGGTTGTCAGGCTGTTTGAGAAGACTAGCTTGGAGGGTCAGGTGCTGGAATTCAAAGTGTTTTGAATTAGTGGATTAAAGCCTTCGAAGTGAAGTGACTGGATGTAGCCAAGTTAATAGTGAACCAGGATAAATTGTTGTGTTCTTATGTTGTTATTATCTGCTGGTTAATCTAATTATTTATTCAACAAGTAACTTAAATCAACATTCATCAAAAACAACAAAAAGAATTCGAGTTAGGCAAACACAATTCAACCCCCCTTCTCGTGTTTGCACCTTCAAAATTGAATAGTGGCCTTAGACTTCGACGACATGCAAAAATAATACTATTCTTCAGAGCCATGTTGAAGCTACTGTTCATTAGAGCCATCCTATAGTTCTTGTTCATCAGTGGCATCTTATAGTAAATGTTCGTCAGTGGCACGAAATCTTCA
Organism: Cicer cuneatum; assembly: GCA_037974295.1. Taxonomy (NCBI): domain Eukaryota; kingdom Viridiplantae; phylum Streptophyta; class Magnoliopsida; order Fabales; family Fabaceae; genus Cicer; species Cicer cuneatum. The sequence goes on from JBBPBO010000003.1 coordinate 23,243,141, forward strand.
TAGGCATGCTGAATCTTTAGAGGCACATAAGTCTTCAAAGGCATTCCTGAATCTTTAAAGTCACATAATTCTTACGAGGCACGCTAAATCTTTAGAGGCACAAAAATCTCCAGAGGAATGTTGAATCTTCACAGGCACATAATTCTTTAGCGGGACACCCGTAGACTCATCGGAGGCATGCTAATCAGAAGCAACTTTCAGTCTTCAGAGGCAAACGTAAAAACACGCTATCAACGGAAAATGCGCGTACTTTTTCATAACGTGCATTTATTTGATTTTGAGGATTTCGTTGATTGATTTGATTTCGTTTCCTTTGACCTCTTTACTTCCTCTAGTGACTTCCTTTAGTCACTTCCTCTGGTGATGTCCTCTGGTGGTATCGTCTGGTGACCTCCTCTAGTCACTTCCTCTAATGGGGAATGTCCAAAAGGAAAAAAGGATAATTTTCTTCTTTTCCCACATTTTTATTCTTCTCGAGAAAAATACTCAATCATTCTCTCATTTTTCCCTTCGGCTATTGGTAATCTGTCTAAAGGATAACCCTATTGCTAATGTTCCCCTTCACTTCCAAATCCTTCATTTTTCCTTCTCTTTAAAATCTCCTAATACTAAAAGATCACTAAAGTCCCTAAAATCTACCTAGCAGCCTTGCATGCGGTAATCTGTCTTACTGAAGGTACAAACACGAAAAGGTGGTTGAATTGTGTTTGACTAAGTTGATAACTTTTTCATTCTTTGATTAATTTGGTTCAAACTTGATGATTTACTTGGAGTAGAAGCAATAAGAAAACTAAGCAGTGCAACAATAAAGTGAGACCAATAATTTATCCTGGTTCACCACTTACTGGGATACATCAATTCCTTTAACTCAGAAGTATTTTATCTACTAATTCAACAAAATGAATTACAAATCACCTGACCCGCCAAGCCAGTCTTCTCAAATAACCTGACAGCCCCAGACTTTTGAGGAACACACACACCTTGACTCTACCAACCAAGTCTTCTCCACAGAGTCTAACAATCTCAAATTGCTGAAGGCACACTAAAACCACTATCGAGTTTGAAACATGAGTAGTTTCTTTAAACAAGCTTGGTATAACAATGACTACCACAATATAAGAAAAACACTTAGAAAATATTTCTCATTCAAACAAGTGTTTCTCTTTTTGAACTCTAAGATGAATTTGAAATTTTGAGTTTAAGTTCTTCTACTCTTTTCTGATTTTTTTTATGATCTTCTTCTTCAGCCTTGAGTATCTATTTATAGATAAAATTAGCGCTTCAATTTAGTCCTTGTTTAATTTTGAATTGTATCTTTATTCCTAGTTTGGTCAACAATGATGTTATTCAAAAATAATTATGAACAAGATACTTTTTGATAATATGTTCTTTAGCCAATTCTTTATTTATGAATCCAATCTAAGCAGTTCTTCTAGATTGATTATGTTCGTATTTTGTTAAGATCGAGTTTGTATATTCATCAGATTGATACTATTCATGTTTTGTTGTAGATAAATCTTGATCATATCTTCTTGTAAATAATTCATATCTTCTTTTCAACTTGGTCAAAGATTTTCTTCAATTATAAATTAAAATCAAATTTTATTTTAGATTTTCTTGAAAAACATTTGACCAACTTTGACAAAAATTTTCTTCAATCATAGATCTAAATAAAATCTTATTATAGATTTTCTTTAAATATATTTGATCATATCTTCTTTTCAAATTGGTCAAATATTTTATACAATCATAAATGTGAATCAAATCCTATTTTAGATTTTCTTCAAAAACATGAATCTTCTTCATACTTTGTGAAGTCAAATATATTGTTCTTAAAAAAATACTTTTGTTAGCATCAAAACTATAAGTATAAAATTAACTTGGTTCCAACACACAGGACCAACGTAGGTCAAACAAGATATGTCACCAACCTGAGAGATATGGGTATCTTATAACTGAAGAGGGTGATGTATTGCTCATGGATCAAGATGAGCATGTGACTTAAAAGGAAGCCATTATGGGCCCTAAAGTATGAGAAATAGCTTAAGGCCATGAAATCTAAAATGGATTCTATGTACACTGACTAGGTATAGACCTTGATAGAACTGCCGAAGAGGTTAACCAAAAAGGGTACAAGTGGGTCTTCAAATAGAAGAGTGATATGAGTGGAAAGGTACATCCCTATAAAACATGACTGGTTGCTATGGGATTCAAGAAAATTCATGGTATAGACAGTGATGAAACCTTATTCCTGGTGATATATATGTGTGACATATTGTTCATCGGAAACGATATCTCCACTTTACAATAGGTTAAGGCTTGGTTAGTGAATTATTTCTCTATGAAAGACCTAGATGAAGCTACCAATATATTAGGGATCAAGATCTATAGAGACAGATCAAACAAATGTCTTGGCCTAAGTTAGAGTACATACATAATCAAGGTCCTAAGACATTTTAACATGCATCACTCCTAGAAAGGATTTCTACCTACGACACATGGTGTGTGTCTATCAAAAGCATAATCCCTCACAACTAAGGAAGAAAGGGATCACATGAAAAAGATTCCATATGCATCCGCAATTAGATCTATCGTGTACACCATGTTATGTACTCGGCCATATGTCTCGTATGCATTGAGCACAACGAGTAGGTACCAGAATGATCCTAGTGATGGTCATTGGGTTGCGATAGAAAACGTCCTTAAGTACTTGAGAAGAACTAAGGACTCGTTTTTTGTATATGAAGATCATGAAGAGCTTGCGGTAATAGGTTACACTTATGCTAGCTTCAAGACAGATAAAGATGACTTTAGGTTGCAATCTAGTTATGTATTGTGCATAAATCGTGGCGTTGTGAGCTAGAAGAGTACAAAGTAGAAGACAATCATGGATTCTACTATGGATGCTAAGTATATTGAATCTTCCAATGCAGCAAAGAAAGATGTTTAAATCAACAAGTTCATTGTTAAACTTAGTATAGTTCCTAGCATTGTGGACCCAATTGATCTTTATTGTGATAGCAATGGTGTCACTGCACAAGATATGGTACCTAGATCTGACCAACATTCGAAACATACTTTGGCACTATCATCTCATTAGGGAGTAAAGCGATAGGGGAGATGTTAAAATATGCACAGTACCAACACTTGACATTGTCGCTGACCCACTCACAAAACATGTTACTCAAAAGGAGCATAATGGTCATACTAGATCTATAAGTATTAAGTAGATGCCTAATTATCTTTAGTGCTAGTGGGAGACTGTTGGTGTAAATTCTATAGGCCAGAGTACCGACACTTGACATTGTCGCTGACCCACTCACAAAACCTGTTACTCAAAAGGAGCATAATGGTCATCTAGATCTATAAGTATTAAGTAGATGCCTAATTATCTCTAGTGCTAGTGGGAGACTGTTGGTGTAAATTCTATAGGCCAGTGTTTTAATTTTGAATTTAGAACTTGTAACGTGTTGTTTATTTATAATATAAGACATTTCAATTATTATGTTTGTTTAATATAATAAAGTCCTTAAGTGAAATTGGTTCTGATAAGATATCAGGTGGATGAATTGATTGTGAGATGCTATAGAACTTCACTCTCAAATTGCATATTGTGTTATGTAAGTGTCACACATTATTCTCATAGTGATAAAGGTGTATGCCACCTTTAGACCTAAAACCACTATGATCCGTAGATGAGTAGTTGATGGTTTTACTGCCGTCAAACATTGTCTGTAATTGAACAATTATCAAGTTAGTTACATAGACACTCAATGAGTCATGCTGAGGGACATGGGTGACCTAATTGGGATTTTCCCCTCTGATATAACAGGAGTAATATATGTGGGCCCTTGATAGAAATAACTTTTAAATGCATGGCCATGCTAAGGTAAGTCGATATGGGACATTGACTGTTGTAAATTATACTCAAGTATCAAGGAACGAGATACCAAACTATACAAGGGAGAGTATACATGAGATCATTATCACAGAAAATTTATGTGAAATTACAAGACATTATGTTACTTGGGTGGTAATAATGTAATGCTAGATACGACTCGTTGTTTATAATATTAAATACATGATTTAATATTATTACCAACATTATGGAAACCTATAGGGCCACACACACGAGAAAATATTAATGAGAATTTAAAAGCATAAATAAGTAAGACTTATTAATTAAATGGTGTGATTTTATGATGCACCAACATGATTTAATTGAAACGTGAAACACCATAAGCTACGATGTGCTGTTTAACTGAATGTGAAATACCATAAGCTATGATGTGCTACGTCAGTATAAGACTCTATGAATAGAACCCGTATAGGAAAACATTAAAAAACCTAGCTATTCAAAACCCTAACTGCCCTAGTCAGTATCGTTCATCAGCTAACATTGAAATTGAGGGTGCCCCATTAAAGGTTTGTGCGTGTGGACTACGTAGAGACTTTGTTGATATGGCAATGTTCGTGACCATGATCATCATCAGAGTTCTATCATACTACAAGAGGTAATCTTTTAGACCTTGATTTATAACCATTCATAATGATCCTAGAGGTAATCTTTTAAACCCTGATTCATGATCATTCCTTTACGATTATCCTTACCTTTTCATTATGTGAGTCCGCAAATTTTGAGGACAGAAGTTATTCAACTAGAGACTTCACGTGATGACCCAAAGGAGTGCTAACAATCTTATCCTCATGCATCATATACCGCTCTGCCACTCTATTTAAGTAACCATATTGAGATAAGAACATTTCACCCTTGTCTTAGTTCCTCACAATATCCATTCCAATTAGCCATTTTACAACACCAATATCCTTCATCTCAAGTTAACCATTTAACTTTTCCATTAGCTTACTGATCTCTTCCTTGCTAGATCTTGCCAACAATATATCTTCGACATATAGAAGTAGATAAAGAATGACTTTCCCATTTATCTTCCATATCTAAACATGACTATCATACTCGTTTCTAACAAAACTTGTCTTTAAAAGAAACTCGTCAAACCAATGATACCATTTCCTTGGGCTCTGTTTCAACCCATACAAATATTTCTTCAAAAGACACCTTAGACTTGTCCTTTACAAAATCCTCCAGCTTCTCCATGTAGATTGTCTCTTCAAGATCTCATTGTAAGAATGCAGTCTTCACATCCATTTGTTTCAACTCAAGATTGTATTGAGTTATTATTGCCATAAGTACACTTATGGAACAATATTTTACCACCGGTGAGAAAATCTCATTGTAATCAATTCCCTCAACTTGAGTAAAACCCTTTGCCACAAGTCTTGCTTTATACCTTGGTTCTACGATCCTTGAAATACCTTCCTTCTTCTCGAAGATCCACTTGCATCCAACTATCCTTTGATTCTTAGGTAGATCGATAAGCTTCCAAGTTTGGTTTTTCTCCAATGAATGCATTTCCTCATTTTAACCATTTTTTACATTCATTGCTCTCAAACGCTTCCTTGATGGTCTTTGGTTCAAAGTCTTGAAACCCTTCACCAGCGTTTAGAGCATAAAAAACTAGATAAACAAAGCAATATCTCCTTGGTGGAATAATATACATCCTTTCCCTATCTCTAGCTAACCGATAGTCAAGAGCCATTGTTTGTTGACTTCCTCTAGTATTGGATGATAGAGTCTGATCCTTGTCTTCATCTCTTGTCTCACTAGTGGAAGGCTCCACCTTAAACTAAGTTTTCTCCACCCCTATTTATGAGTCACTATTCTTCAAGTCTTTCCACTTCATCCCTGTGTAGGTTTCATCAAAAGTAACATCCCTGTTTATTATGAATATTAATCCTCCATACTCCATCTTCCATAACTTGTAACCCTTCAAACCTTTAGGATAACCAATGATGATACATTTCACAACTTTATCATCAAGCTTATCTTGCTAGATATGTGCAAATGCCAAAGCTTTAAAATCATTCAAATTAGAGTACTTAACTAGTTTCCCACTCTAAACCTCCATAGTTGTCTTGAAGTCTATTCATTTTGATGGACATTTGTTCATCAAGTAACTAGCAGTGCTTACAGCTTCACCCCATAAACTCGGGCTATTTTGTTGTGATGTTCTTGCCATAGTCCTATGTCGATTAATACATTATATGCTGTCACTTTTTATTTTCAAAATGTGAACTCATAAACTTCTGGACCCCACCATAAGTTGCCACTTCTTTCAGACCCCAAAGATCAGAGTGAACATACTCAAAAGGTCTACTAGAATGAAGCATGCCACTCCCAGAATACAATTAACCCTATGTTGTTTTCCTAGTATGCAATTATCATAAAATTCTAGTTTATCCAATTTATCACAACCTAGTAAACCTGGTTTAGCTAGTTCAACTAAACCCCTCTCACTCACATGGTCTGACCTTCACCATAATTTGGTCTTAAGACGAGAATCATGACTAGCTATAGATGCATGACAAATAACAGTAGAATCATCAAATATGTATAAACCACACATATTGGTACCTTTAGCAATTATCAATGCATTATGTGAAATTCTTAAGATGCCATGTTCAATTCTAGTGCAATAGCCTATTTCATCAAACATATTTGTGATTAATAAATTTTGCTTAAGTTCAAGAACATACCTCAAGAAAACTCTGTTCAAGAACATGTTTGAATTACCTGTTTTGCAACTAGAAAACTCTGTTTTTTTAACCTGATTCGAATTACTATAACTATAATTCGAATTACTTTAATTAGAAACAGAAAAAAAAAATAAAAACATTGATGTTAAGAAACATTCTCAACATCAATCTGTATTAAAACAAAAAACACCGCAACAAAAATAGAGAAGAAAAAAAAAACAAAATGAGTTAACAAAATAGGTACACCTCATTTTATCTCTTGAGTTATCTATTGTGGGTTGTGACATTGCATAGTTTCTTTTGCATCGGTATTAATTTATGGCCCTATTTTATATATATTGTCCACACTATATGGCTTAGTACCTTGTTATAAAATATACAATTCGTTTTTTTCTTAAAGAAATATATACTTCGTTCTGGTAAAAAGAAAAAATCCACTCACTTATAGCTAAAATTGTGTTTGACTTTCTATCAAGATTAATGCACAATGATTAATACAAAAATCATAAGCCGATGAAAACCTTTCACATATCTTGTCCTTGCTTAACCTTTAAACAACAACATTATAAGAATTTTCCTTTTCCAAAGTGAAGTGTAAGTAGAAAAGAACATAAACGAAAACCCCGCCGCCGTTGGATGGAGATCCATACATACTCGTCGTTGTGTTGCGCACCGTAAAGCAGTTAACTAAGCTATATGGTAGACTGTAACATTTATTTTTGATTTGGTAATTAGTATCATTAATATTATTAGTAGTTTGTTATAAACGGATAAATCCACCACTTCAGCCACCAACCTTATATATATACCTGCTTCCTTTTATCTTTTTATCTTATTTTAATAAATTTTTCACAACTATTATTGTTACTTTTTATGTTCTAAGAATATATAAATAAATGTTATTAACTCACAAATATTTTAACACGAATTATGTGCTTTTTTATTTCCCTATTACAATGAGGAATACACAAGAGCAATGTATTTCCTTTTAAAACTAAATTAATAAAAAAAAATTGTTTTTCTCATTTAATTTATGTAAATAATTTATCCTTTTTTATTATTATTGTTTTGGGGTAAAATAAATAATAGTTTGTATACAATTAATTAGTGGGTTATCGTTTTAACGGACAATGTAAGGTGTTAATACATTTCCTACTCACAATTGATTCCCTAAATCTTCAAATTCAACATTTTTTAGGTTTTATCCGAATATTTTGTAATTAAAATAAAATTGGTGGTGATTCCTTTTCGCAAACAATTCACATACGAAACTTTGTTATAGAGTTCTTCTGATACAAACATAAGAAATCTTAATCCTTTGTACCTTGGCCTAGTAGTGGACATTCCCGAATAGCTTGACTATATTAAGCTATACGTTTGAGAAGACTAGAACATAGTCAGATCGACTAGTAGATGTTCTAGTGGTGGTGATAAATATCAATTTGATTTTCGAGGATAAATCTTCCAAGTTGAAGGGGTTGGCTGTAGTCACATTGTGGGTGGTGTACCATTATAAATGCTCGTGTTCTTCTTTACTTTATCTCCTTTTGTTTCAATGTTTTTATTTTACTTAAAAGAGTTAGAAAATTTCATTTAAAAAGTAAAAGTTTTTAAAACAAAAATCAAACCCCCTTTCTTGTGTCCTTTCCCCCCTCTTCAATTGGAATCAGAGTTTGATCTTTTGGTTAAGCACTTATTCATATTTGAGAAAAGCTGCTAAGGTTTTGTTTAAGAAATTATGACTAACTTTGGTGATGAAGCTTCAAGTGGTAACATCAACAGATCTCCATCATTTGATGGAGAAAGATTTGAATACTCGAAAGATAAGTTGAGAAGTTTCTATATCTCACATGATTTTGGACATTGGGATATGGTTGAAGATGGTTATGTGGCTCAAAGAGATGGTTTTGGGGTTGAAATAACTAGAAAGAATCGAAATGATGATCAGAAGAAGTAGCACAAGATGGATCACAAAACCATAAACTTTATGATGAATGTTATTACCTTTAAAGAGTTTGATAATTGCAGTGAAAAAGAAATAGCTAAATTTACCTTTGATGCTTTATGTCTTAACTATGAAGAAGATAAGAAAATGTAGGAATATAAAGCAAATATATTGGTAAGAAACTGTTAATTATTTCAAATGGATGAAGATAAAGACATTGAAAAGATGTTTTTTAGATTTCAAACTTTAGAATCTGGTTTGAAAGTTGTTAACATGAGCTATACAACTACTGATCATGTCAAAAAGATACTGAGGAGTATTCCAAGCAAATGGAGACTAAAAGTCACATCTATTCAAGAAGCTAAGGATCATAAGAGCTAAGGAGTTACTTAAATCTCATGAGATTGAATTGAATAAAGATGATCCAAAGAAAAGTCAAAATCTCCTACCTTAATGTTTATCTGCAAGAAAATAGCTTCTAAGGCTCTACAAGCTGAAGAAGAAGAACAAGAGGAAAGTGAGTTTGGTCAAAATATAGATTTAGATGATGATGAGTGGTCATTCGTCTCCAAGAGAATTCAACGTTTGTAAAACAAGACGAAGAAACCTTATCCCAATTAGGATATCAAGCACTCCAGAGATACTATAAAGAGAAAGGAGAAATTAGACCAGAAGCAAATCATCTACTACAAGTACGAAAAGCCAAGACATTTCTAATCAAAGTATCCAAAGCTTGATAAAGGAAGGTCAAAAGAGAAAAACTTAAGAGGAAAAAAGAAAAATCTTATGGCAACATGGGATGACTTTGATGACTTATTAGATGAAGATAAAGAGATCAATGTGTACTTTGACAAAACATGGCACAAATGACTAGTGTGTACTCTAACTCTGATGCTGATTAAACAAAGGAAGAAGAGATTAAGATGTGTTTACAAACCAATTTGAAACACCAATCATGGTACCTGAACAATGAATGCTCACATCATATGATGGGAGAAAGACGTATGTTCCGAGGCATGATGGGAAAATGTGTAGGATTTGAGGAAACCAGATGCACAAGATCATTGGTACATATAAAGTAGGTAATAGTTCCTTACCATCAATTAAAAATATTATGTTTGTCAAATGACTAATGCATAACCTAAGGTACAAAAACGAGAAGAAGGTTGAATTGTGTTTGTCTACGTTGGATTCTTTTTTATTATTTGATTAAAACTTATTAGGGTTTGATGACTTCGAACATAAGGAGTAACAAAACTAAAGAATGCAGGAGTAAAGTGGCACAAGCAATTTAACCTGGTTCACCACCAACTTGGTAGCTATGTCAAGTCCTGTCACTTAGAAGGATTTAATCCACTAATTCAACTCCTGGAATTACAGAGCACCTAACCCTACAAGTCAGTCTTCTCAAAACATCCTGACAACCCCAGACTTTTTGAGGAACACAAACACCTTGACTCTACCAGCCAAGTCTTCTCCACACAATCTGATAACCCTAGATTGTTGAAGGCACACAACACTTTGACCCTGCAAGTCAAGTCTTCTCCACACAATCTGACAACCCCATATTGTGTAGGCACACAACACATTGACCTACAAGTCTTGTCTTCTCCACACAATCTGACAAACCCAAATTGTTAAAGACACAATACACATTGACCCTACAAGTCAAGTCTTCTCAACACAACCTGAGATCCATAGATTGTTTGAGACATAGTAAAGTCCCTATCGGGCTGGGTTACAATGAGGCACACAATCTGACAACCCCAAATTATGAAGGCACACAACACATTGTCCCTAAAAGTCAAGTCTTCTCCACACAATCTGACAACCTTAGATTGTTGAAGGAACACAACACATTGACCCTACAAGTCAAGTCTTCTCAACACAACCTGAGATCCACATATTGCTTGAGGCACACTAAAGTCCCTATCGGACTGGGTTACAATGAGTTTGAAACTATTTTGATTTTGCTTCTACATCTTCAAGCTTTGAGTATTCTTATCATGTCTCTCTAGGTTGTCACCACTAGAAACCTTTCTAGTATTTCAACATTTTGGCAAATTTCCATTGAGGTTCAAAAGTATTTTTACACCTCTTCAGGTACCTCTTATGGATGAAAGAGTTGTTGCCACTATTGGGTTGATTTACATCAATTATAGTTTGTGTTTGAATTGACACAAATTGTGTATTTAGGATTCTAACTCTCATTGAGAGAACATTACATTTCAAATCCTATATATGAATTCAAGTGTATAAAACAACTTACTTGATTTACATCATTTCTAATAACTCTCTACTGATAGGGTTTTTCATTTAATCTTTTCTTTTGATGCGTTCTAGGCTTTTTCAAAAGTATTCATAGAACATTGCCTTTTTCTTTATTGTTTTCTTTTAATTTTATATATTTTTCAACTGTTTCTACTTAAATATTTAAGAATATATCTGTTGAAAATAGTGTCGTTGGAGAACTTAAATCAGCAATTAAAACTTGTCAACATACATCTTCATAATTAATTCAGCACATTTGGATTTAGAACAAAAAGAAACACGGAGGACTATATTTTCAGAGGATGTCATTGCATTTCTTTATGTTGTGTTGCCACGTCATTAAAGGAACAAAATTTTGTCTTCAAATGAAGACTAACACTAACCCAATCTTCAATTTTGACTTGTTGACCAGATGCATTGACTTTTCTAGAAGATTGTTGTATGAAAGGAAACAATTTTTCATAGAACATCCAAAGTCCATTTTTTCATCAAATGATTTGACTTTTACCATAGCATTGACTTTATCAAAGGCTTTATTCAAAGCTTTCTTCTTTGGTCTTTTAGTCAGAAAATCAACAAAAGTGTCAACTCAGAGTTAACTTTAGTCAGACGCAGATGACCGTTGTAGCGTTCTTTTCCTTTGTGACTAGAGGATCAATTGTTGGCTTATATTTACATTATCTTTAACTCTTTGACTTGAACTGTAGATTATCATATGCTTGTTGCAGTGCTTCTTATTGCTATATTATGACCTACTCTATTAGTAAGAATAATTACTTGTTCATTAGGTGATAATATTTTTTTTGTTAAAAACACTTAGATTATTATCTCTAACTTGCTTATAATTTATGCTACCTTAAAATAGATAGTCATTAATATAGTTAGGGGATAATTTGTTAGAAAAAAGTTGGTTTGAAGAACAATGACCCTAAATTATTTTGATGATAAAAAAATTATTTTGTTGGAACAATTTATTTTGCTAATGAAACTGTTTAAGTGTGCAGACCTTCTATTAAAAGTTTTAAAGGCTTTACGCTGCATTCACTAATGAATATAGAAAATAAATGAAGAAATCAAGGCACTGCTTTGAAGAATCTAATAAAGATGTGTCTGATTCTGATTAACGCGCTCTTAATGTGCCTCTGATGAATCTGATAATATAAGCTCACTTTGATTATTTTGCATCTGATAATTCTGGCAAACTAGTTGATCGTCTAGTCAACGCATCAACTCAACCCTCTGACAAAGTCAACCCTCTTATAAAAAGTCAAATTTCATAAGTCAAACATTTGAGCTCAAAATCTTGAAGAAGTCAACATCTCAACATCCTATGCTCTTCAACGTTGGTCCTAATCTCTAAGTCTAGAAAGATACGTCATCATTGGGTTTTCCATTCACTTCTATCAAGATACATTGAATTAATTATGAAGACATATTTGAACAAGTATTAATGCTGATTCAAGATCTTCGAAGATTAGATACAATCCATTATTCTACATTTAAATTTCATGCAATCACACCTATAGTCAGAAATCCTAATTGCTTTGAAGTTTTTCTATAAAAGAACTTGTGATCTTCACTGCAAAATACAACACATACAAGAAACCTACTATAATCATATACAACAACCTATAAAAACTTTTTATTATTTTTGAGTGGTGAAAACCTTTAAATACATTATGAGAGTATACATTGTAAAGAATCTCTTGTGAGAGTTATACAGAAAAAATCCTTTAACATTCTTGTAACTTCCCAGTAATGACTGCTGCACTCAACAGTTTGATTGTACTAAGCAAGAAAGTTGAGAAGAGTTTAACACAATCCAATTGACTAGTTGGTGTTAAGTGGACGTGTGTGATACTTTTAATGATTAATGGATTAAATCAATCAGAGTGAAGGAACTGGACATATCTACCGAGTTGGTAGTGAACCAAGATAAATTTACTTGTGATTCGTCTTTTTATGTCTTTATTTACTTTTGTTTTATCGCGCTTTTATTTTATCAAATTTTTTTAAAACCTTAAAAACACAATTCAAACTCTTTTTTCTTGTGTTTTTTATTGTTGATAATTGTTCTTAATTGTTTTGGTTATCATCAAAAAGTCAATAAGATGATTGTAGCTAAAACCACTTTTGCACTGATAGTCTATACACTTAATGAATTATTTTCCTTTACACAAAAATGTTAAAACAGTACTCCCCTTGAATGTAGTACACAAAAATTATATAACTTAATAATCCTTTGAACTTCTTTAAAAAGAAAAAAAAGTTTAAATCAATATTCTGGATCTTTAAAAAAATGTTCTAAATCATTATTTTGGGACTCTGTCTGAATATGATAACATGATTTTTAATAATTTCAAACCTATTAAGTTATTTTATATTTTTAATACACATAAGGGTAAAATTAAAAATATAAATTAATAGTAGAGGAAAATCACAAAGATAAGCAAACATTCAAGACACGCAACTTTATCGTAATATGGCATATGCAAATGACACTCACATATAATGTAGTGCAAATGACACTCATATGCAGATGCACTAATTAGATAATGCAGATGCCATAATCAGATGATGTGATGATGATGATGATGCAAATGATGCAACATTTAGATGCAAAACAAACACATAACTAAGCAATCTTACGCAAGCACATAGTTAATTGTATTACTATATTTTTTATGTTTCTCCCCCTTTATCATTATCAAAAAGGGTTAAATTAGAAATAAACATAGAAATTTAAGCAAGAGAACACACTTAAACATACAAACAATCAAAATAAGCACAAATAAAATAAGTAAATAACTCATAAAATGATTAAGGATATCATATGACTAAATAAATAAGACTGAAAATAAATACACAAATACAGAAAAGAAAGGCTGAAATAAAAAAATAATAACAAGAAAAATCAAATACATAGAGGAAAATAAAGGCAAAAAGAAGAATAAAAACAAAGGAAAATAGGTAATACATAAACAGAGGATAAAATAGAGAGAGCATGTATTCAATTCATAATTCATATTACAATTTCAACAAATACAAATTTTATTACATCTACAATACTTATTACAAAAGGGCCAAAAAGAAAATGCGTTAAAAATAAAATAAAAACTTATGGTTTTCTAAACTGGATCCATTAATTTAAATTACATATTATGTTTGAATAATGATTCCTAATACATAAATAAACTAAGTCTTTTTATCGATACTTTTTTCAATAAGTGTCTTCCTTTTTGAACTTTCATATGATAGAGAGATGAAGAAGTTTTCTTATTCAGGAGCATACCTTCTGACATGTTAGACATAACTAAGGAAAAAAAAAAGGATACTTTAACTTCTCTAGTTGTCTTTGACTTGTCTAATGAGACTTTGTTTAAGCATTTAGTTGGAGATATAATCTTTCAAAGATATAAATTTTTTATAAGATTGTAGGTGTTCAAACCCTTCTTTGTTTACCTTAAGACTATTCATCATTGGTTTTGGAAAGGTGTAATACCACTAATTTTTTTAATAAACTAATTAATTAATTAAATAGAATTTCAAAGAATTAATTTGATATTAAAAGTATTTTAGAATATATTTTGATAGATATTGTGATTAATTTTTTTATGTGTGTGCTTGATATGGTATGATAATTTTATATATATTTGATTCAATGGTTAAGATAAACTATTTATATTTTTTATTTATTTGGAGAATAATATTTTGATTATGGATAAATAGAACAATTGATTGGTATTTTTGGGACTTCAGAAATTGGAAACAAAATATATTTTGGGCCCCTACTTTCTACACCTTGTACTTTTGTTTGCTTCTACTCTATTTTTAGTTTGGACTCCTTTTCTTTCCACCGCCCAATTTCAGGTCCTTTGCTCTTCGCACTCAGCGAGATACTATTCACTTTCTTCTTCAGTACTTTCACAACCCCCTCTACATTTTCAAGCCCTAGTTTATATCTACTCTCACACTGTCGCACACCCACGACTACCCACATGGCCGCTTCCCTGGAGCCATCACCAGAGGCTAACACCCACGCCAAACCGCGACCACAAACCACCTTAAATGACCTTGTAACCACCGCAAACCACACCCTTTAAAACCACATTCATCTATTATTTTTGTTCTTTCCGACTACCATGTGTGTCAACGAAGAGAAGTGTTGGATATTTTGTTGACGGTAAACTGCAAATCATGAACAAGAAGAAGATGAAACTAATGATGATGAAGGTTGCACAATAAATTCCATAGCGCGTTCATTACACTAAGATTTACGTTCGATTCGCCCCAACGAATCTATATATATTGGATTCAAACAGGTTAATCGATTAATCCCTGTCACGATACTATGGAATCCTTGAAGTGAATTGCACATTCACATCAAACCTATCAATCAATGATTGTTAACAGAATAAAGTTATTTCATTTACTCTTTTGCACTAGAGAAAAGAAGAAATGACTCAGACATATTTTTGAAAACAATTTGACTCCTATAACACGAAATTTGTCTTATCCTTTTTGCGTCTAAAGTATCTCTATCTATAGAGAAATTCATACCAATTGGTGAAACAAAAAAACTCTTGAAAAAGATTGTAACCTTTGATAAATTTACATACGCATTCGTTCGATGGCTAATAGATCATTAAACTCAAGCATTGCAACCACTAAGTTTCATATTTAAATATGTTCTATGGTAAATCCAAATAAGTATCACAATAGAAAATAAACAATGAATAAAAGCATTAAGATTTTCTATTACTTTCTTCCACAAACATTTGTCAAATTACAATAATTTTAAAATATATACCCAAAATACTTTTAATGTAAAGCTAAACAAGAAACAATTTCTTTCATGCACATATAATATGAAATTATCAATTATAAATATAAAACTTTCTCACATGAAACAACAATTTTTATTTAAGACGTGCATGTGTTGAGCTAATACCACATATTAAATCTAACATAAACATATATATATTTGGTACAAAAAAGGAAAAACATTCTACCCAAATAAAAAAAAAACAAGACTTTTATTGACAGTGGTGAAACAATACAACTCTTCACCAAACTTTTCAATTGTATACCTTCAAAACATATACTTTCTATAACACCCCGAGTTTAAAACACAGCGCGAGTGTATTTTTTTTTAAAAATAAATAAAAGGAATTTTCAAAATTATTAATTCAAAAGAATTAAAATAAAATTTTCATTAATTCATTTCATAAAATAGTACGTCGTAATTCCATCGATGAACGTAATTAAATAATTTCATCATAATATCACTAAGTACTTAAACTTTGGGAATTAATAATAAACATTAATACATTTCAAAAAGACGGTGTCATATCGTCTCAAAAAGAACACCCGGCCTGTGGCCCACTAAACAGTATCAGCGTGCGGAAGAGATCAGCGGAAAAGTTATACAATAATTCCCCAAAATAAATAATTGCATCCACCGAAATCAAGACCCTATACACAAGTCTAAACTGATCGTGCACTAAAGCTACAGTAGCAAGGATTCCCTCCACAGCCCATGCAAGTCTCGTCTGACTCCGCAGATCGCCTCCACGTAACGTCCTCCTCCTCATCATATAAGGAAGGATCAGTCTCCTCCAAAGTCAGATCAATATACAATCGGGGTCGCTTCGGTGGTGCTGGAATCTCAAAACAGTCATCGGATGTCCTAGATGGACCTGGAATATCATCTGCTATCCGTGTTGGTCTTTGATTCCTCTCTTCCTCCTAGGGTTCACGTACTACTCCTCCAGTCACCGGGTTTGGAGTCACCACACCTATTGTGGCCTCCGTCTCAACCCCTCCCGTCGACTCCTTCGCGTCCTCAAAAACTCCGTCTGCCTCCAATACCAATTTGGAAGGTACCAGAAAGTCAATCCTCGTATGGGTGTGCTCCACGTAATCCACCACCCCGCTAGTCCTGCAGGTCCTCGCCAGTCTCGTCGTGTACGTCGCCCTGCTTGAGACGGGGTCGTATACCCAAGCAGTAGGCAGAATACGGTAAATGAAATCGAGCGACGTTTCCGTCATCTGGGTACCCACTGGGGATATGGGTTTGGGGGGCATCTGAGGGCAAAGCCCAATTTTCCACAATAATAGTAAAGGGTCACCGACCGAAATTAACAAATACCACATAGCATTTATGTCAATAATAACAAGCATATTCATGGCATGTTATGTAATAATGAAGATAAATAAGGATGCTCATTTTGAAATTTCATTACATGTATACCTTTTCAAACAGCAACCAATTTAATATAAAAATCAAGTTGTAAGTACAAATATCAATTCAGCAATCACACCAATTCATCCGAAATTCAAAATTTCATACGGTACTTACACACATCGATTTTTACCCGTCAACATCATATCCAATCATAATTCACCGGTCAACCACCCCGATGCAATATGTATATGCTCATGTACTCAACTTCTTGGAATTACCAAGGTGCAGTCGCTTACAGACCAGCACACGTGCAGTCTCTCACGAACCAGCACGATTTATATAAGTTAGACTTTAATGGCCAACATGACCATGGTGCAATATCTCACAGATCAGCACCAGTGCAGTCACTCACAGACCAGCACGTTTCACGTATACCAAGGTACAGTCGCTCACAGACCAATACCAGTGCAGTCGCTCACAGACCAGTACCAGTGCAGTCGGTAACAGACCAGCACTCGTGCAGTCGCTCACAGACCAGCACATTTTACGCATTACTCTGTGGCCCATCGCGGTCACCACCTGACTATGCAATGTATGGCCATGCAATGTTTTCTCTTCACTGAAAACAGTATGCAAAAATCAGCAAAATTCAGCCTTTCCATCATTTCCCCAAAACCATCTCAACCCAAATAATTTCATTATCATCACAGCAACACAAATATTCAAGCACCTCATCATTACCCCTTCACACTATCTCAAAAACTCCATTTTAATTTATCACAAGTCTTCCCAATGTTTCCCCAACTCTTAAAGTTCATAATCACATGTTTAAAAATGAGATTTCTGAAAAAACGAATCTGTATTCGAATACAGCTTCCTTGTATTCGAATAAAGAAACTAAAACAGTGCATAATTCAACACTCTGTATTCAAATATAGCTTCCTTGTATTCAAATACAGAAGCTAAAACAGAGCAAAAATCAGCATTTTTCACAACATCAAGAAATACCTCAAGAACCTCCTCATCACCACTTCAAAACTATCTCAGAAACTCCATTTTAATTTATCACAAGCCTTCCCAATATTCCCCAACTCTTTAAGTTCATGAAACAATGTTTAAAACTTGATTTTCTGAAGAAAAAAAAACGAATATGTATTCGAATACAGGTTCCTTGTATTCGAATACAGAAGCTAAAACAGTGCAAAAATCAGCATTTTTCACAACATCAATAAAGACCTCAAAAACCTCATCATCACCCCTTAAAAACTATCTCAGAAACTCCATTTTAATTTATCACAAGCCTTCCCAATATTTCCCAACTCTTTAAGTTCATGAAACAATGTTTAAAACTTGATTTTCTGAAGAAAAAAACGAATCTGTATTCGAATACAGCTCCCTTGTATTCGAATACAGAAGCTAAAATAGTGAAAAATCAGCATTCTGTATTTGAATACAAGGGTGTTGTATTCGAATACAAATGCGAATACAGTGGCAAAATTTCAATCCTGTATTCGAATACGACAGGGTCGTAGCTGAATACATATGCTAAGTCAGAAGCAAAATTCCCTTATTTGTATTCGAATATAGAGGCCCGTATTCGAATACAAGTTCACAAATTTGAATAAAACAGAAGCTTTGCAGGCTGTATTCGAATACACTCATGCCGTATTCGAATACACCTTCGAATTCAGTGAAATTTGACAAAAAACTTCAACACCAAAATAAAATCACCATTCTTTTGAAACCACAAAACTCAAAACATTTTTCATCATCAACAGATTTTCCAGAAACACTTTCACCCATTTAAATCCTTCTCCTTTAAAAATCACCATCAACAACAGATTTTGAAAAACCCAATTAGTAAGCAGAATCATTACCACCAGAATAACCTCACTGTTTTTCTTTAACAATAAAACTTAGAACATTTTTCATCAACAACAGATTTTCTAGAAAACACTTCCACCATTTTAAATCCTTTTCTTTTGAAACCGTCATCAACACTAGATTGTTTCAACATGACAGAAAACAGAATCGCCAACACCAGAACAACATCACAGTTTTCTTTATTCATCAAAACAGAAAATCAACCACCAAAACAGTACATCACAAACCACTCATGCATTTGGATCATCCTCAAAACAACATGCAAGGCATTTTCCAGCTTTCCCACACAAACAAAACAGAATTGAGGTAACAACCAAAACAACAAACATCACAGATTATTAAAACATCAACATAATGCATTTGTCACATTTTATGACAACATGCACAATAGTTTCGTTTTTCAAAATAGAAACTCAACTATAATCACATCAAACATGCATTTACAGCCCTAAAATGCAAACTAGAAAGTGGAAGGATCCCCTTACCTCTGTTACGTTTCCTGCGCACGTTTATGCTACTACAGCAATGTCGGCGAAACCCCCGTTCGCGTTCGCCGCTACGAAAGTGGGTTCTCTAGCTCCGTAATGAGGAGAGGAACAACTTTTGTTCTGGGCACTTGGTGGTTCGGTGCTTGGATTTCCAAGTAATCTCACTGTAAGACCCTTGATTTTTAATTAAAATTATGGAATTAATTTTAAGTGTATTTGGAGATATTTGTAAAATATTTAATATATGTATGTTTTGAGTAAATATATATATATATAAATATTTATTTTGGAGGATGAATTAAAATTATTGGATGAAGATTAAATTAATTTAATTATGAGTAATTAAATTAATCAGGCAGTTAACTGAGGATTAGTGGCTAATTGCAAAACAATTAAGTGCTGAAGGATCCAACATTATTTTAACATTATTTTTGGGTGAGGTGGCACCACAAAAGCCTATAAATAGGAGTGAGAAGGATGGTGAAATCAGCATGTTTACACTGCTAAGACTTTGACTGTAAACTCTACATGTTTACACTGTACTGTAACGATTCAGAATAAGGATTTCTTGGTCAATTTAATCTGTCTACCCCTACAATCACTCGAGATCATTCTCGGCATGGATTGGATGACATATAATTATGTAGTTTTGGATTGCGCTCGAAAATTGGTTCTTTTCCCCGAACCTGGAGTCGTTCAGTATTTGGCTGCTAACCAACTCGGAATATCACTGAGAGAACGAACTCAGGAATTTTTATCATTGGCTAACGTGGAGACCAAGATGGATGTAAACATAGAAGATGTGATGTTAGTCAAAGAGTACCAGACGTATTTCCAACGGAAATTCCAGGATTACCCCCCGTAAGAGAGGTGGAGTTCTTCATTGATTTGCACATAGGAACTGGACCTATTTCAATTGCGCCGTACTGGATGTCGCCATTGGAATTAAACAAGCTTAAGAGTCAAATTGAAGGTTTATTGGAGAAAGGATTTATCAGACCAAGTGTGTCGCCCTGGGGAGCTCCGGTGTTGTTGGTTAAGAAAAAGGATGGAAGTTCACGTTTATGTGTGGATTATCAGCAACTTAACAAGGTCACTATCAAGAATCGTTATCCTTTACCACGCATCGATGATTTGATGGACCAATTGAGGGGAGCAGCGGTGTTTTCAAAGATTGATTTGAAATCGGGATACCATCAGATTCGAGTAAGAGAAGGAGATATTCAAAAGACTGCTTTCAGGACTCGTTACGGACACTATGAATATCTCGTTATGCCTTTTGGAGTTACGAATGCCCCAGCAATATTTATGGATTATATGAATAGGATATTCAGCTCGTTTTTGGATAAGTTCGTGGTGGTATTCATCGACGATATTTTGATTTATTCAAAGGATGAAGAAGAACATGAAGAGCACTTACGCCAAGTTCTTGAAGTCTTAAGCGAAAAGCAGCTATATGCCAATTTGTCGAAGTGCGAGTTTTGGTTAAAGGAAGTGAACTTCTGGGGACATGTGATAACGAAAGAAGGAATCGTTGTCGATGCGGAAAAGATTGAGACAATTCTTGCCTGGAAACAGACCCAGACTGTCACGGACATACGTAGTTTTGTCGGACTGGCAGGATACTACAAGAGATTCATTGAAGGATTTGCTAAGATTGTAGCTCCTTTGACACAACTCACCAGGAAGAATCAGTCGTTTGCATGGACGGAGAAGTGTGAGGAAAGTTTTCAGTTGTTAAAGGAAAAGTTGACAACCTCACCAGTATTGGAGTTTACTGAGGAACCATATGAAGTTTACTGTGATGCATCTCACCAAGGTTTGGGATGTGTTTTGATGCAACACAAGAAAGCGGTAGCCTACGCCTCAAGACAGTTGAAAACTCACGAGCAGAACTACCCTACTCATGATTTAGAGCTTGCTGCGGTAGTGTTTGCATTAAAGGTCTGGAGGCATTACTTATATGGATGCACGTTCACGGTGTTCAGTGACCATAAAAGTTTGAAGTACCTGTTCGATCAGAAGGAATTGAACATGCGTCAGAGAAGATGGATGGAAACTCTCAAGGATTTTGACTTTTCATTGCAGTACCACCCTGGAAAGGCCAATGTGGTGGCTGATGCATTGAGTCGGAAGAGTGTGTCAGTATCTTCAATGATAATGGCCAGACAACAAGAGCTGTGGGAAGCATTTAGAGATCTACATTTGGACGTAAAGTTTGCACCAGGAATGATAAAGTGTGGAATGATAACAATTTCGAGTGAATTACTTGAGGAGATTGCAAACTTGCAAGATGACGCGCTGATCCAAGAAAAGAGGAACCTGATAGCGCAAGGACAGACAACTGAGTTCAGCATCGGAACGGATAATATTCTGAGATGTAATGAAAGAGTTTGTGTACCGGAAGTTGCAGAGATGAGAAGAGCGATTTTGGAAGAGGCTCATAAAAGTAAGTTAAGTATTCATCTTGGAACAACCAAGATGTACCAGGACTTAAGGCCGAATTACTGGTGGCCAGGAATAAAGAGGGACGTAGTGGAGTATGTATCGGCTTGTTTGACTTGTCAGAAAGCGAAAGTGGAACATCAACGACCTGCTGGAATGCTGCAACCTTTGGACATACCGGAATGGAAGAAGGACAGCATTTCCATGGATTTCATAACAGGACTGCCCAAGACAAGGAAAAAGAATGATTCAATTTGGGTAATAGTGGATCGTTTGACAAAGTCCGCTCATTTCCTACCGGTAAGGACCACTTATAAAGTAGATAAGCTGACAGAGATCTACATTGCTGAGATTGTGAGGTTACACGGCGTTCCATCAAGTATAATATCGGACCGTGATCCAAAGTTCACATCTCATTTTTGGGGAGCGTTGCATGAAGCTTTGGGAACGAAACTGAAATTGAGTTTAGCCTACCATCCACAAACAGACGGACAGACTGAGAGAACAAATCAGTCCTTGGAAGATCTATTGAGAGCATGTGTGTTGGATGATAGAGGGAACTGGGATGAGATGCTGCCATTGATTGAGTTCACTTACAACAACAGTTTTCACGCAAGTATTGGAATGGCACCCTATGAGGCTTTATATGGACGCAAGTGTCAGACGCCTTTATGCTGGTATAAGGACGGAGAGAGCATGATTGTTGGACCTAAGATGGTGGAACAAACCACAGAGAAAATCAAGAAGATACAAGAGAAAATGAAGGCTTCGCAAGATCGTCAGAAGAGTTATGCAGACAAGCGTCGCAGACCTTTGGAATTCGAGCAGGGTGATCATGTATTTCTAAGGGTCACGCCTACAACTGGTGTTGGCAGAGCTATTAAGTCAAGAAAGTTGACTCCGAAATTTATTGGACCATACCAGATTACTGCACGTATTGGACCATTGGCCTTTCGAATTGCTTTATCTCCCATACTGTCCAATATTCACGACGTATTTCATGGGTCGCAGTTAAGGAAATACATTGCAGACCCGTCACATGTGATGTAGCCAGATACAATTCAGCTGAGGGACAACCTGTCTTTTGAAGTATTGCCTGTAAGGATTGAAGACAGGAAGATTAAACAGTTGAGGAATAAGGAAGTCCCACTAGTCAAAGTGATTTGGAATCCGACTACTGGAGACGCGACTTGGGAACTGGAGAGTAAGATGAGGGAACAATATCCTCAGTGGTTTACTAATATGTAGTTTCAAGGAAGTAACTAATTTAAGGGGGGTAGTAATGTAAGACCCTTGATTTTTAATTTAAATTATGGAATTAATTTTAAGTGTATTTGGAGATATTTGTAAAATATTTAATATATGTATGTTTTGAGTAAATATAAATATTTATTTTGGAGGATGAATTAAAATTATTGGATGAAGATTAAATTAATTTAATTATGAGTAATTAAATTAATCAGGCAGTTAATTGAGGATTAGTGGCTAATTGCAAAACAATTAACTGCTGAAGGATCCAGCATTATTTTAACATTATTTTTGGGTGAGGTGGCACTACAAAAGCCTATAAATAGGAGTGAGAAGGATGGTGAAATTAGAACACCATCCCTCCTTCCTCACTGCCCATACTGCATGTAACAGCACTCTTCCCTCCCATTCTGTTTGCTGTTTTCTGCCTTCCTCCATTTCCAGTCACGATTACAAAGAAGAAAAGAGGGAACTCTTCAAAGTGCCATTACTTGGACATCCAAGCACTGAAACACCAAAACCCCAGTACAAAAGTTATTCCCCATACCATTACAGAGCTAAAGAACCCAGTTTCCTAGCAGCAAACGCAGGCTACAGTTTCACCGATTTTTGGCGCAAAAACGGGAACGACAGCAGAAACGAGAGAAACAGCAGAACACGCAACAAGGGTAAGGTTACCTTCCACTTTCTAGTTGCATTAGGGCTGTAAGTGCATAACTTTCATGGCATTACTAGTGATTTCATTATTGTTTTCAAACTGGTTTGCCTGATGCTTGAAAGAAATGAAAAATGCATTTTTTGATGTTTTAAAAAGCTCTGTGATGATTGCTGTTTGGGCTGAATGCACTAAAAGTTGTGTTGTTTATATGGGAAAGTGGAAAAATGTCTTATATGTTATTTTAAACATGATTAAAATGCGTGTTCATAAAACTGTTTTGAAAATGGTTTTGAAATGCAAAAATGCATTATGTTGGTGTTTTGCTGCTCTATGATGCTTGCATGTTATTCTGGTGTGTTGTGAAAGCTGAAATGTTGCATGTTATTCAGGTGTGTTGTGAAAGCTGAAATGCTTGCATGTTATTCTGATGTGTTGTGAAAGTTGAAATGCTTGCATGTTATTCTGATATTGAGAAAGCTGAAATACTGTATGATGTTCTGATCGTTTGAAAGTCTGGATGATTTGGTGTTGATGATTCTGATTCTGTTTCTGTTTTGAGTGATTCTGATGATGTTGTTGATTTAAAAAGAAAATGGATTTTTAATGAGGAAAGTATTGTTTGGAAAAAATGCTGAATCTGTTTTGATGTTTGGTTGTTTGTTTTTAAAAGAAAACAGTTTGAAAAGGGTTGAAATCTCAGGAAAATTTCACTAGTTTTTGAAGGTGTATTCGAATACAACATGTGTGTATTCGAATACAACCTGCCAAGTTTCTGTTTTACTTAAGTTTTCAAACTTGTATTCGAATACGAGCCCTTGTATTCGAATATAGAGGAAGGATTTTTGCTTCTGACTTAGCATCTCTATTCGACTACGACCATGTCGTATTCGAATACAGAAGTGGGATTTTAACACTGTATTCGCATCTGTATTTGACTACAGGCATGCTGTATTCGAATACAAAATGCAGATTTCCACTAGTTTCAGCTCCTGTATTCGAATACAATGGATCTGTATTCAAATACAGATTCATGTTTTTCCAGAAGCTCAGTTTTTAGCTTCTGTATTCAAATACAAGGAAGTTGTATTCGAATACAGATTCGTGTTTTCCAGAAAATCAAGTTTTAAACTCTACCTTGTGAATTCTAAAGTGTTAGGAAACCTTGAGAAGGGTTAAAGTGATTTTAAATGGAGTTCTTGAAATATTTTTGAAGAGGAGAGGATGATGTTTTGAAAACCTTTAATGACCTGGGAGAAAATGCTGAATTTTTCAAGGTTTGGTCTTCTGTATTCGACTACAAGCATGCTGTATTCGAATACAGAATGTTAAAATTGCAGTTTTTGGCTTCTGTATTCGAATACAAGGGGTCTGTATTCGAATACAGATTCGATTTCCAAGTTTTTAAGAGTGCTTTGTAAACCCTGAGTGTTTGGGGAATGTTGGGATTGTTGTGGTGAATTAAAATGGAACTTTTGGTGATATTTTGAAGTTGTGGTGATGAAGTTTTTGAGACTTTACTGGTGTAGTGAAAGATGTTGTTGTGTGCACTGAGACTGCCTCTGTATTAGAATACCAGAGGGCTGTATTCGAATACAGAGTGTAATTCTGCACTGTTTCTTGCTTCTATATTCGAATACAGAGAAGCTGTATTCGAATACAGATTCGTAAAATTCCAGAAAATCCAAGTTTTAAACACTGTATTTGAAATTTTAAGAGTTTGGGAAAACATTTCAAAATGTTAATGAATACTTGGCTGTTTAGTCATGTTTGTGATGATGATAATCCTGAATGTGCTGAGTTATTTTAAATATGATGGAAAGGCATGAATTCTCTGATTTTGCATACTGTTTCCAGAGAAGTGAAACACTGCATATTCATTCATTGCATAGTGAAGTGGTACCCGCGATGGGCCACAGAGTAATGCGCAACCACGTGCTGATCTGTTGAGCGATTGCACGAGTGCTGGTCTATTCAGCGACTGCACTAAGTACTGATCTGTTGAGCGATTGTACTTTGGTATATAGGTGCTGGTCTGTTGAGCGACTGCACTGGTACTGGACTGTTGAGCGTCTGTACCCTGAAATGCGCAGCCACGTGCTGATCTGTTGAGCGATTGCACGAGTGCTGGTCTGTTGAGCGACTGCACTAAGTACTGATATGTTGAGCGATTGTACTTTGGTAGGTGCTGGTCTGTTGAGCGATTGTACTTTGGTATATAGGTGCTGGTCTGTTGAGCGACTGCACTGGTACTGGACTGTTGAGCGTCTGTACCCTAAAATGCGCAACCACGTGCTGATCTGTTGAGCGATTGCACGAGTGCTAGTCTGTTGAGCGACTGCACTAAGTACTGATCTGTTGAGCGATTGTACTTTGGTATATAGGTGCTGGTTTGTTGAGCGACTGCACTGGTACTAGACTATTGAGCGTCTGTACCCTGAAATGCGCAACCACGTGCTGATCTGTCGAGCGACTGCACTAGGTACTGATCTGTTGAGCGATTGTACCTTGGTATATGTTAAACGTGCTGGTATGTTGAGCGACTGCACGAGTGCTGGTCTGTTGAGCGACTGCACTAGGTGCTGATCTGTTGAGTGATTGCACCTTGGTCTTGAGGGCCGTTAAAGTCAAACATATTGTGCTAGTCTGTTGAGCGACTACACCTTGGTGATTCCAAGAAAATTGTATACATGAGCATATACATATTGCATTGAGGGATTGACCGATGGGTCACGATTAGATTATGATGATGAGTGGAAATTGAATGTGTGTGAGTACTATTCAGAATCTGAATTTCTGATTTAATGATTGTGATTTGCTGAGGTGTTGTTTGTACTTACCACATACTTCATAACAATTGCCTGCTGTTTTTGAAAAGGCATATATGTCATCAAATTTCAAATGAGCATTATTATTTTCCTCATCATCATATGTTATACCATGGATATAATCGTTGCTGTGAAATATATGCTATGTGATTATTTGTTAATTTCGGTCGGTGACCCTTGCTATTATATTGTGAAAATTGGGCTTTGCCCTCAGATGTTACCCAAACCCGTGGACAACGCAGAAGGACAGACGGTTGGCTGAAGACGAGACTTATAGAGGATACGGTGGAGACCGTGCTTCTGTAGCTTAGTGCATGATCATACTAGACTTTTGTATAGGGTCTTGAGTTTTGGGAAATGTAAATTATTTTGGGAATTAATGTATGACTTTTCCGCTGTATTTTCCGCACTCTAATACTGTTTAGTGGCCACAGGCCGGGTATTCTCTTTTGAAATGAACTGATGAAAATTTTATTTTAATTCCCTTGACATTAATTTTGGAAAACTCATTTTAATTATTTATTGAAAAAAAAAATACACTCGCGCTGTCTTTTAAACTCGGGGTGTTACACTCACTTTTGAGCAACTCTTTTTTTTTTCTACTAACAGAAAACAGAATGGGAAGAGGAAGAAGAAGGGTACTGTTTCATGCAGTAAGGAAGGAGGAAATGTGTTTGTTTTTGTTTCTGTTCTGGCGTCTCCCATCTATATATAAATACATAGGTGCCACCTCTCCCAACACATCAATATTATAATATTGTTTGACCCTCCAGCACTTAACCAGTCTCGTTGCAATTAGCAGATAACATCTTAATTAACTGCCCGATAATTTAAATACTCATAATTAAATTAATTTATCCTTCATCCAATATTTTTAATTCAACCTCCAAAATAAATATTTATATATATATATATATATATATATATTTACACAGAATATACATATATTAAATATTTTACAAATATCCTCAAAAAACACCTAATATTAAATCCATAATTTAATTTTAAATTTAAGGGTCTTACACTTTCAAACACATTTGATTAAAAAAATATTTGGATCTTCAAAAATAACTATCTACCATTTGTCAAATCATTCTGATGGTGGAAAACTAAAACTAACAATCATGCATCAAAATAAATTTAAATGCAAATTTCGTAAACTATAATCACATGGATTGAACATCAAATCTTATATCAGGTTTGCATATATTTATAACACCATATATAAATATTTGTGTACATTTCACCGTAGTCATAAAGAAATAGTATATGTGTATTCATTTCTTCATCAAAATGGCTAGCATCGCTCACCAATCAATTGTAAATCGAATTCAAACCTAAAGATTTTGGATCTTTTGTTGGGGGTATGCTACAAATCTTGAACAAGAAGAAGATGAAACTAATGATCATGAAGATTGCACAATAAATTTCAAATTGTGTGCATCACACTAAGATTTAAGTTCGATTCCCCCCACCAATCTATATATATTGGATTTAAACAGGTTACCCAGCGAATCCCCTTCAGGATAGATTGGAATCCTTGAAGTAAATTGTACATTCACATCAAGCCTATCAATCAATGATTGTTTACAGAATAAAGTTATTTCATTTACTCTTGTGCACTAGAGAAAAGAAGAAATGACTCAGACATATTTTTGACAAAATTTTGATTTGTGTAACACGAAATTTGTCTTACCCTTTTTGCCTCTAAAGTATCTCTATTTATAGAGAAGTTCATACCAATTGTTGAAACAAAACAAATCTTGAAAAAGATTGTAACCTTTGATAAATTTACATATGCATTGGTTCGATGGCTAATAGATCTTTAAACTCAAGCATTGCAACCACTAAGTTTCATATTTAAATATGTTCTATGGAAAATCCAAATAAGTATCACAATAGAAAATCAACAATGAATAAAATCATTAAGATTTTCTATTACTTTTTTCCACAAACAATTGTCAAACTATAATAATTTTAAAATATATACCCAAATTATTTTTAACGTAAAGATAAACAAGAAACAATTACTTTCATGCACATATAATATGAAAATGTTATGATTGGTTTATAAAATCGTACAAACATAAAATTAAATAAAAAAAGTTTAATAGGGGAAAAACGATTAGGGGATTCGAATCATCTTCTTTTCACTATGTAATTATTGATTTATTATTTTAACGATCTAACTTATTTGACTATGTTAAATTAACAAACTAGACTAAAACCGATTCTTGGCTCAACATCCCTTTTTATAACAGTAAATCCTAATTTCTTAAGTGATCAGACTTTTTACTCAAAGCAGGTACAAACTTTAATTTCTTAAACATATATGTTAATATTTTATATTCCTATAATAATATTGAAGCATGAACATATATTTTGGTTCTGATTATTATAGCCTATTTCCCATAAACGAAACAATTTCTAGGTCCAATTCTGTGGTGATCAAGCACAGAAAAACATTAAGAGTAAAAAACATATGAATAATCAAACATGTTTTAATTGCATAAATAACATAAGAAAACCAAAATTACATAGATTCAAGAAAGTTCATCTAATCATTAATCTATGCGTGAATTAGCTACTCATAAAGTTTGATAGAAAATACAGAGAAAGAATAAAATTACACACAATGGTTTCCTCTATAGTGTAGTTGCCTCCTTCGTTGCATCTTAAAGTCATAACCTAATAAAATATTGCTTTTTAACTTAAATAGAGGTCTAAAAATGCGTACCAGCACATTGAGCTAGGTCTGGGCGTCATGCGCTGGGTCATAATTGAATGGGGCATAACCATATTGTGCAATACGTTGAGAAACGTCTCTGTTGCGCTCACAAGCAGGGAGTTATGCCAAGATATGTGTAACGCCCCAGATTTTTTGATACAAAACGTTACGTAAAAAAAATACTTTTTAGAAAAATTTACGATAATTTTTTTTGGGTAAGAATATCTAACATTTATGCTTTTGAATAATTAATTAGTAACAATCACATTTATTTAATATTATTAAAAAATGTTTATTCAAAAACTAAAACAAAAAAAAACTTATTAAAGTTTGGTGACAAGGATTTAAAAATAGACATAGAAAATATTGCGGCAATCCTATTATTACAAAATTGTCTTGAAAAGCCTATTTTTTTACCCAACGTTCGCCACACGTTAATACTCATCAACTACTCTTGAATCTTTCGAACTCATTAGTACCTAAAATGTTGTTGTAAGGGTTAGTTTTTTCCATCATCCACATCAAACCAAAGCTAAACATATAGAAGAATAACAAAAAACATATAAAAGTAAAAACTTCCAATTTAAAAGAAAAAAAATGCGCAAACAAAAAATTGTATTTAAAAAAAATATGTATAATGCATGCTCCTAAAACTATATGATCCGGATATAAACCTACCACTAAGGCAACTTTCAGACAGAAAAATCACCCATACTAATGGGGAAAATAAACCTGCCACAAAGGCAACTCCCACGAAGATGCATATGTCATGACATGACCAGATATTATCAAAACTATACTCGCACATAGCCCACTACGAATCATGTCGTATGCATTCAAAAAAAAAATCACCTTTTTAAAACCATCATCTTATTCACACATCACACAACCTTATCATGAGAATCATATATTCATAGACAAATAATCATTAAATAATAATTTTCACCTCATACGCATAAAAATCGGGATTTGACTTCATTTACACCATAAAGATTAAAACTTTATATATAATAAGAAACTTCAAACTCCAACTCATATACATCATCGAAATCAAAACCTTATCATATATATAACAACAACAAAAATCATATTTTGCTTCATATCCATCATTAAAATTAAAACTTTATCACGTATAATATAAAGATTCATATTTTACTTCTTAAAAAGACATACATTACATATCAAACTCAACATAAAGGATTTCGGATTTCATTATTTTATTTTATTAGTCTACATTTATTTCTTTCAAAATCAGGCAATTACAATTATTAATTTCATGTCATCCAACTAACGGTCTAACTATAATTTGTGCGGGGAAAAACCCTTACCTTGGCTGCCTTTCTTCCTAGCACGAAGCTCTAAGCCCCCACGACGTTGTTCACAAGAAAAGTTTGATGCACGAAGAAGATGAGGTGTGAAGGAGATGACGGCTAGGGTTTGAGTATTCCCTAAAAAGTATTTTCTGCTTATTATTACTTAGTATGGAAATATTGTGGATTTTAGGGAAAATTTAAAGTGAAGATTATTGAGTAGATAGTATTGGGCCCAATAAAGAAAAGAACAGAGAAAATATTATTTTATATATTTATTATTATTTTTTTCTTAACCTTGATCATACAAAAACTAAGCCACAAACTCCAAGCCCAATTTCTATGATGGGTTGGGTTACACCAAGCCACCAACCTTTAGCCCAAATTCTTCTTGTACTTAAAAAATATCTATATATATATATATATATCTATGTATGTATGTATATAAAACTTCTCTATTGACTAAATAATTCTTACTTAAAATTTATCAACTACAATAACTCGAACAAGGCAAATAATTATCACACCTAAATTAATATTGAGAAATATATATATTATAGGTCTTAATTATTTTAAATAATAGATTTAGATGATGTTACAATATGTATTGTAGGACAGTGATTGGTGCAATGTGCTTCAATTCGTCCTTGTTGTGCTCCAAATTCCAATAATAGCCGATTTTGCACTCAAAGATTCATCTTCTGTTTGTAGTAACCTTCACTAATTTCTCGAGTGTTCGTTCCTCAATGTAATTTCATCAAAACAAGAAGAAAGTACCCGGAGAATTTGTCTGGTTTGTAAGGATCAGTAGCAAAACATTCAAAATAATGAAAGAAGATTTACATTCCTTTTCCTTATTAAATCGACTAAAAATTTAAATAAAAATAAATGAAACTTTAAATGAAAATGGTAACTAAATGCTTAAAATCAAGAATTGATCATCATGTAATTACTTTGGATGTGTGTACTCCATGAGTTATTGCTTTGACTTATTTTATTTTCCTAGTTTTGTTCTACTATTGATTGTGCTTTTGCTCTTATATCTATCAATTAGTGTTGCTTTGAAATATATCATCTTAGTGAGTACCCGATTGGTTAATTTACAATAGTTTGATTAATGTTTCGATTATTACAAAAATAATAGAACAATTATCTCCTAATTATGATCGCTAGTGTGCAGATTTATTTAGAACATAAAATATCTATATTAAGGACTATTTACTTTAATACCGCATAAATTATTAGTACGTTGAGAATAATAATCTAAGTGGTATGCAGTTTGAATAAGTACAAAGAATATTATAGACCAATGAACAATTAATTATGTTTATTATTAGAGTAAGTCTTAGTATTGGTAGTGATCATCTGATAATTTACACTTTAGATAAACAAAAAGATTGATCAGAAGAATACAATAAAGAAATTAGCACTAAGTCACACACATTCTGAAATGAAACCTTTGGAAAAGATGCCTCAGAAGAAGTCAATGTTCTCTAAGAGAAATGATCCTCTAAAGAAGTCAATGACTCTAGAACATCTTTCTAAATAAACAGTTGAAGTTAATAAAGAATTAGTAATCGTCTGAAAATGAAATTCCTCTAATAAGGAATTTTTTATCCTCTTATGAACAATACATGTGAAATGGCACCAAAACATGAACATTCCTCTTAATCAAATAATCAAGATAAATTTTGTTAGTCCTCTAGAAAGTACAAAGCAACATGGAATAGTATTATGAATATATATTACATATCATTCAATGCCTCAATGTACTATTACAATGTGTAAAGATGTCCAACAGTTCTATTCTTAGTTGATATATTCTTGTATTTAAAAAAACATTTTAAAATTGAAGATGATGGTGACCTTCGTCATTCCTCATAAAAGGATTATTCAAAGAAAAATGGGTTCGTAGATATTTAAAAAATGACCTAATATTAATCATATGATATTTGATCATTTGAAAAGATTAAAAGAAGAAAAAGATATGTTCCAATAAGATTCTAAAAAGTCTTGAACACATCAATCAATAGATTAAATGTAAAATCCTCTTTAGTGAAAGTAATTAGATATGAATGAAAATCAATCAAGTTGTTAAATACACTTGCATTGATATAAGAATAAATTGTATTATCTTCTCAATGAGAGTAAGCATCCTAAGAAATATTATGTGTCAATTCAGACACATAGTTATGTGTCAATTCAGACACATAGTTGAATTAATGTACGCAAGTTTGGTAGTGGCAACAACTCTTTAAGAGTTACCTGAAGAGGTGTAAGAATACTTGTAAAGGCCGAAGAATTCTTGAAAAGACTAGAAAGGTTTCTATTTATATAGCTTGGAGAAGCAGAAGAAGAATACTCAAAGTATAAAGAAGTAAAGTAAATAATACTTATTTGTTATTGGATTATAATGAGTTAAGTCATCGACTATACTGAGGCAAAATCTCTCTGTAAGGAGAGAACTAGATGAAGCAATTGTTAATTGTTAATTAGTATAAAAATAATTGTGTCCCTCTCTAATTATATTTCATCTCTTTAATTTGACTAGTTCTTTATGGTTCAATTTCTACTTATATTTAAACTAGTTTATAATCAAGGTGGTATATTTTGATAAAGAACACAATTGAGTTTCAAAAAAGGAAATATTTTTTAAATGGTCATCACATTCAAACCCCTCCCTCGTTCTTATATTTTTCCTGCACCTTCATATATCAGTTCGAATATTGATCTGATGATTAAATCTATTACTGTGATAGTTATTTTTTATTGGATACGTTACTCTAATATTTGTAACTGAAGCTCTTACGTTATAATTTGTTCATGTTATGATCCATCATGTTTTAAGAAAATGTGTTTGCTAGTTTTAATATTGACAATTTACTTTCGTTCCTAAGCCTAAAAGAAACTTTACAAATAAAAGAATCTTTTAACAGCAACCTTGATCAAATGATGCAAGATGTATCGAGAAACATAGTTTTGTGTATACCTTAAAAATATTTTGAATACAATATCATAATTATGTAAATGTCAAATGGTGAAATCCATTTGAGATTGTCGGTAATATATGTGTAGATTTTGATTAATATTAAGTGTGCATCGTATTTGAATCATTTGATGTATAAATTACGTTGAATTGAATTGTGTTGAATTCAATCCATGTCGAGGATGGTGCTCATGATAAAGTGGCATAGGTTGACGAGAGTAGGAAACTAGATGTTAGGTCTATGAGCCATTGGAGTGTATTATTATCATATAGCAAGGGTTTGAAAAGTCCAATAATTCGAGGAAGTACAATTGAATCAAACCTGATCATGGAAGTCTACTGTTGAGTCTTAAGAAAATCCGATGTGGAATTTCCTTGTGTCTTGAGGGTAGCACCCCAGACTTTTAAGGAACTAACCACCTTGTCCCTACAAGCCAAGTCTTCTCATAACAACCTGACAACCCCAGATGGAAGAAGGAACTAAACCACTATCGGGTTGGATACTAAAGATTGGAACTTAAAGTGTTTGCTTTGACAAAGCTGATAATAATAATAACTCTCACACTCTAAGAAAAGAACACTCAGAAAATATTTCTAACTTGAACAAGTGTTTCTCTCTTTAAACACCAAGATGAATTTGAAATTTTGAGCTTATAAGCTCTTCTACTTTTTTCTAATTTTTGATACTCTTCTTCTTCAGCCTTAAGTATCTATTTATAGTAAAAATCTGGGCTTCAATTTAGTCCTTGTTTAATTCTGAATTGTATCTTCTTCAGATTGAGTTTGTAAATTCTTTAGATTAATTATGTTCGGATTTTGTTCAGATTGAGTTTGTAAATTCGTCAGATTGATTCTGTTCATATTTTGTTGTAAATAAATTTTGATCAAATCTTCTACAAATCTTCTTCAAATCTTGATCAAATCTTTTTCAAATATTGACCATATCTTCTTCAAATCTTGACCAAATCTTCTTTTCAACTTGGTCAAAGATTTTCTTCAATTATAAATTTGAATCAAATCTTATTTTAGATTTTCTTCAATTATAAATTTCAATGAAATCTTATTTTAGATTTTATTCAATTTATAAATTTGAATAAAATCTTATTTTAGTTTTTCTTCAAACACACGAATCTTCTTCAATACTCTTTGAAGTCAAATATATTGTTCTCATAAAATACTTTTATTATCATAAAAAATCTAAATATAAAATCAACTTGGTTCCAACAAACTCCCCCTTTTTGATAATGAAAAAACTTGTATTTCTTATAACAACTTTATTTTTTATATTTCTTTGACTTCCTCTAACTTAGAGTTGCCCATAAATCTAAGTATCATTTTCTCCCCACATTATCTAATATATTTTCTCCCCCTTTTGTCATCAGACAAAAAGACCTGAAAGTGAAACTTGCTCTTTTTTTTTCTCTTTTAGTTTGATGAATGTATATACCTTTTTTACTTTTCTGAAGTTGTATCCCTAAGAAGAACTTAAGTTCTCCCATCACTCTTTTAAAATTCACGCTGCATCAATTTAGATAATTTTTAGCAAAGAGTGCCATTAGTAGATCCAAAAATAATATCATCAACATAAATTTGAATAATAAGAATGTCATCTCCTATTTATTTTCTAAAAAGTGTATTATCTACTTGTCCTCTTTCAAAGTTATTTTTAAGCAAGAAGTTACTAAGTCTATTATATCATGCCTTAGGTGCTTGTTTTAGACTATATAAAGATTTCCTAAATTTAAAAACATGATTTGGAAATTTAGAACATTCAAAACCTTGGGGTTGTTTAACATAGACTTCTTCACTTATATAACCATTTAGAAAAGCACTTTTAACATTCATTTGAAATAATGTAACGTTATTATTTGCAGCAAAAGAAAGTAGGATACGAGTAGCTTCTAACCTGGCCACTAGAGCAAATGTCTCAGTGTAATCAATGCCCTTTTGTTGATTATAGCCTTGTGCGACAAGTCTTGCCTTGTTTCTTACCACTTTACCTTTTTCATTTAGCTTGTTTCTGAAAACCCATTTGATTCCAATAATGTTCTTCTTTGGTCTAG
Organism: Cicer cuneatum; assembly: GCA_037974295.1. NCBI lineage: Eukaryota > Viridiplantae > Streptophyta > Magnoliopsida > Fabales > Fabaceae > Cicer > Cicer cuneatum. Next base: position 23,278,794 of record JBBPBO010000003.1, read on the forward strand.
GTACTAGATCCCAAACATCATTCCTCAAAGTGGCATCTTTTAGTGATGATCTGGTCCTCAAAAGATCACCTGCACTTCCAATTATTAGAGTTTCAGGATAAGAGGACTTGTATTTCAATCTAGATATTCCTTCTGACTTATCTTTACTGTTTTAAACTTGATCATATTTTGTTGTAGATAAATCTTGATCAAATCTTCTACAAATCTTGATAAAATCTTTTTCAAATCTTGATCAAATCTTGACCATATCTTCTTTTCAACTTGATCAAATATTTTCTTCAATTATAAATTTGAATGAAATCTTATTTTATATTTTCTTCAATTATAAATGTGAATCAAATCTTATTTTAAATTTTTTTCAATTATAAATCTAAATCAAATCATATTTTATATTTTCTTTAATTATAAATTTGAATCAACTCTTATTCAATTTATAAATCTGAATCAAATCTTATATTAGATTTTCTTCAAATACCCGAAACTTCTTTAATTCTCTTTGAAGTCAAATATATTGTTCTCATAGAATACTTTTATTATCATCAAAACTCTAAGTATAAAACCAACTTGGTTCAAACATTTTGTGGCAGCATATAGCCTTACAAAATCAGAACGATGGAGCATTCTGATGGCTTAGACCGCCACAAAGTAAGATCGAGCAACATTTTTTAGGATTTAGGCTGTCACAAAGGAAGCATTTTCAGAGGGTCCAAGCCGCCACAAAAGCAATAGAGTTGTTGGCATTTTGTGGCCACTTCGGCCGCCACAAATGCCTTTTTTTTCTCCCTATATATGTCAATCTTCCTCTCATTTCTTAATTTTTATTTTGACAGTGGTGTTATTGGGTTAATTGAAAAGAGTTGTTATTTGTTCGTAAACTTCAAATCAGATACTACCCTGCATCAAATTAGTATGAAATACATTTTAAATATATATTAGTATTTTATATAATTATAATTAAAAAAGTTATATGATTATAAATTATTTTTAGAGTGTTAATATTTAATTTTAGAATGTAGAATATATTATTTTTAAAATTAGTTATAATATTATTTTTAAACTTTCATGTTAGTATAGTAAAATATTTAAATTGAAAATTTTCACTCAAATTAAAACGTAGTTAGTTTTTAAAATGTAGATGAAATGTTATTTAAAATGTAATTACTTTTTTATTGTAGTTATTTTTGTTATTATGATTTGTTATGTTAGTAAAATATAATTTTATTAAGAAATTGTAATTTTTTCAGCAATTAGTAGATTTGTTCAAAAAAATATAGAAATTATGTTGTTTAAATAATATATGATAAATAAAATTTTAAAACAAATGTAAAATATATTGATTTTAATGTAACTTTTTTTAAAAAATATTATTAAAATTAATGATATTAATATTTATTGTTAATCATTACAAAGAGTTGTAGTTGATTTCGTACCAAAATTTTATATACTTTTAAGGTCTATATCACTACAAGAAAAAAAAAAACAAATTGCGGCGGTTTTTAATGTCCTTTGCGGCGGTTACAACCGCCTCCAATGTTAGTTTGCGACGATTCGTCAACTGTAGCAGATTCGTGCGTCGTGAGGCGTTTTTGCGACGGTTCTGAAAACTGTCGTTTCAACCGTCGCAAACTTTGCGACAGTTTTGAAACCGTCGTTTCAACCGCCTCAATATTCCTTTTTTTGTGACGGTTCAAACCGTCGCAAAACACATTAAAATTTTTTTTTTTGAAATTTTGCGACGGTTATCGACCGTCACTATATTCATTTTGAACAATTTGATCCAAAACATTGCGACAGTTATCAACCGTCGCAATCCTAATAATTTAAATTAAAAAATTATTATACAATATTTTCTGATTTTTTATTAAATAAAATAAAAAATATTTATAAATTAATATCATCCACATAATTTAAATAAACAATTAAATAACTATTGTAGCTAAATTCAATTTATATAATTTTTTCAAAATAAATAACACAAATTCATACATTGAACTTAACTAAAATAATAAATAACTCCATGAAAGATAAACATACACAAATATTCAAAACACAAATATTCATACACAAATATTCAAAACATTAGTGGAGTGGCTAAACCTACAAAACAATTCCATGAAAGATAAAAATTTATGAAAATATCTAATCAGTCCCTAATGATGTTGCTCCACGATCATCAGGTTGGTGGCTAGAAACAGATGAACGTCTACCATCTATTAGCGATTTTATGTCTATTGCCTGGAAAAAAAATTACATTAATCTCAATGAATCTTGATAAACATTGTCAAATACTAATTAACTAAATTTCTCATATAGCAAACATTAATTGTTACACAATTGAAATTTTTAACCAAAGACAAACAGTTCGATCTCATGGGATTTTATAAATAGGTTTCCTATGAAAATAATTTTACCTTTTCTTCTCTAGAATTTTGCATTTGCAACAAGAAAGCAATTTGCTCCTTTAACATATCAAATTCAGAATCCCTTTTCTTAATCATATCGATTTCAGCTTGCATTTTCTCCATCTTGTCATTAGCTTCAGAGGATGACATTGATCTTACAAAGTGAGAAGTAGATGTAGTGATTTGAGACGGTGTTATTCCAAGTCCCATACAACGAACATATCCTGGATGTTCTTTTCCAAACACATTAACAAATGCTTCATTTGAAGAATGAGTCTTCCCAATTTCAGATTGCAATTGTTCCTGCACAAGCAAAGAAAGCAAACTAAATTCCTCTATATAACAGAAAGGTCTAGAATTCTCAACCATTTCAACAGAAAAACGCCATGTAGTACATTCAAATATATGTTGCAAAAGAACAATCAATTTGATATCATCTAAGACAATAAATAGATTAACTATATTGGTACAAGCACCAAAACTAACTACATCCAACCATAATGCACCAAATCAAGCCTATGTAACATTGAAGCAAGCACACCAATATTGAAGCCTATAGTTTTATAACTTTGTAACTCACTATTATCAACCAAAATAACTAATATTGTAAATTTACAACTCACTATTACCAAAACTAACAATTGCATCTTGAATTTATAAAGTGGTCAATAAGAAATAATTACAATTAACACTTCTATTCTATACACTTACATATTTTTCCTTGGCTTCATCATTAACAAATGACCCATCAGACTTTTTATGACAAATTGAATACATTTCACCCCTGCTATATTTTCGACCATCTCTCAGTTCCTACACGTAAACATGTGTAATAAGTAGTTGTTCAATTAAGTATGCAATTAAAAGTAGACCGAGTGAATCCTACCAACTCATCCCTCTTCCTTGCAAGCGTCTTAGAGCCTAATGTATGAAGGATCGTTAGCTTTTCTCTATTTGCAGTACTTTTATCAGCCTTCTCCTGTAGTGAAAACAAATGACATCAGAAAACATAATAGTATTCAATTGATAAATGGGCATATTATTTCGCCATTTTCTAATTCATCTCAAAAGGCAAAATTAATAAATCCCTTTATCCCTTGATCATATTCAATTGATGTGTGTGGCTTCATAATCCATGACTTATCCATTTCTTCAAAGAAGAAACACATAATTTTATATTGACACATAAAGAAGATAAACCTCTACTTAATTCATAAAGTAGATTCACAAAACATAAGAATATTATGTGTTGTAAAACAACTACTAGTATTAGGGTGTGTAACAATTGGAGAAGACAAAATTATTGATAAAATTTTTTGATAAAATGAATTATTGATATAATGGTAGTATCAATAAAATACATGTAGTTCATTTGATAAAATAGATTCCAAAGAATAAAGTTGGATAAATAAAGAATAAATAAAGTTGGATCAATAAAATACCTGTAGTTCTGCCTTTACAACAACCCGTTATTACGACAAAGCTCCTCTTGATGAGTATGGTCTTCAGAGAGATCCAAAATGGAGTCACCTTAAAGATGTTCACAAAGCTGTGAGCTTATGCAAGAAGTCTCTACTCAATGGTGAACCTATTACCCCAAAAATTAGCCAGTTTCATGAGGTAAGTTTCTCAAATAGCATTTTCAAAAGTTCCATTCCTATAATATAAGAGAGATGTTTTTATGGTTTTTTGAAATTCTGCTATGCTACATTGTAGAGCTGTAATAGTAGTAATTTGCCAACACTTTATACTATATACTGTATCCCGAAACTCTAACAATTTATTCAAATTTATGTGCTGCTTTCATCACAAACAACCACACCAAAATGGCAAAAAAAATCAAATTAGCAAGCCATGCATTTGTTCTGTTGTACCATTCTAATTTAAAATTTGTTACTGTTGTAGTTGTACTGGTCAGAATAGCATTCACATGCATTTGTTCTGCTGTACCACTCTAATTTAATTTACATAAAATATAAGTGGGATGTTTCTGTTTGCCGTGCACCGGTCTTGGTAAATTGTGAGTTAATATTCTATCATCATGTTTGGCTAGAAAAAGTTCATTTCTTCATTTGATCTTCCTTATCTTCAAGAAATTCTGGTTTTGGTGTTTCAAAAAACTATCCTTTTCATTGTTTGATTTATTTTTTCATTAATTTTCAGATATCGTAATGCATTCATTTGTATATTTTTGTAAATATTTTTAAGTATGTTCATAACATTGTTAAATAATTTGAAATTGTAGGTCATAAAAGATGCAACTTGTAAGACCTTTAAATTTAAAATAAATTAATGGATTTAATATTAAGTGTATTTTGGGGAATAATTGTAAAATATTGAATATATGTATATTTTGTGTAAATATATATATATAAATATTTATTTTGGAGGTTGAATTAAAATTATTGGATGAAGGATAAATTGAATTTAATTACGAGTAATTAACTATCGGGCAGTTAATTAAGATGTATCTGTTAATTACGACGAGAGTGGTTAAGTACATGATGATCAAGCAATATTATAATATTATTGTTGGATGAGGTGGCACATACATATGCCTATTTATATGAGTGAGAAGGAAGAGAAAAGACATAAACCTTCCCTCCTCCCTTACTGCATGAAACAGTATCCTTCTCCTTCCTCTTCCCATTCAGTTTTCTGTTAGCAGGAAAAAAAAGTTGCTCAAAAGTGAGATTACTTGGAAATCCAAGCACCAAACCACCAAGTACCAAGAACAAAAGTTGTTCCTCTCCTCATTACGGAGCTAGAGAACTAACTTTGGTAGCAGCAAATGCAAACGGAAACTTCGCCGATTTTTGTCGCGAAAACGTGAACGGGAGCAGAAACGTAACAGAGGTAAATGGCACCTTCCACTTTCTAGTTTGCATTTTAGGGCTGTAAATGCATGGTTGATGTGTGATCATATTTTAGTTTCTGGTATGAAAAACGAAACTATTGTGCATGTTGTTATAAAATGCGAAAAATGCATTCTGTTGATGTTTGATGATTCTGTGATGTTTGCTGTTTTGGCTTATATAACATTGTTGTTTTGGTTGTGTGGGAACACTGGGAAATGTTTTACATGTTGTTTTGGGAATGATCAAAATGTAAATGTTTAAAAATGCTTGTTCTGTTTGTGGTTGACAATCTGGTGTTGGTGATTCTGTTTGTCGTTATGTTGATAACAATCTGGTGTTGGTGATTATGTTTGTGGTTATGTTGAGAACAATCTGGTGTTGGTGACTCTGTTTGTTGCTATGTTAAGAACAATCAGGTGTTCGTGATTCTGTTTGTTGTTATGTTGATAATAATCTGGTGTTGATGATGGTTTCAAAAGAAAAGGATTTAAAATGGTGGAAGTGTTTTTCTGGAAAATCTGTTGTTGATGAAAAAATGTTTTGAGTTTTGTGATTTCAAAAGAATGGTGATTTTGTTTTGGTGTTGTGTTGGTTTTTCAAAGAAAAGAATTTGAAAACATGTTGAAGTTTTTTGTCAAATTTCACTGAATTCGAAGGTGTATTCGAATACGGCATGAGTGTATTCGAATACAGCCTGCAAAGCTTCTGTTTAATTCAAATTTTTGAACTTGTATTCGAATACGGGCCTCGGTATTCAAATACAGATACGTGATTTTTGCTTCTGACTTAGCATCTGTATTCGGCTACGACCCTGTCGTATTCGAATACAGGATTGAAATTTTGCCACTGTATTCGCATCTGTATTCGAATATGTAACACCCCGAGTTTAAAACACAGCGCGAGTGTATTTTTTTTTTAAAACGAATACATAAATAAAAGAGTTCTCATAATTGCGTTCCAAGAAAATTAAAATCAATTCAAATTAAATATCATTCGACTTCGTAATTAAAAATAGTAAGGAATTTTAAAACAGCAACATCACAATTGAATCGAATGAGATATTTATGGGAATTTGATCTTTATAATATACTAAAATAAAGATACTTCAAAATATTTATCAGAGTGCGGAAGAGTTTTACAATAATTCCCAAAATGAATATTTACAACCATTGAGTTCAAAACCCTATACATAAGTCTACTCTGATCATACCCTAAGCTACAGTAGCATTACAATATTCACAAGTCTTTTCTTCACCCAGCTGCTCATCTCTTTGCATAGCCCACAAGTAAAGATCAAGGGAAACTAACGACGTTCCCTGTCGTTAGTATGACCATCAAGGGTACGGTTCTGAATCTCATCTGAGGGCAACGCCCAATTTCCACAATAATTGTAAAGGGTCACCGACCGAAAATAACAATTACCACATAGCAGTTATATCAAGAATATCATACATATTCATAGTACATGATGATAAATAAGGATGCTAAATTTTGAAATACATGTCATTTGTACTTTACAAAACAGCAACAAAGTAAGTATGAAATCATGATGTAAGCACAAACATCAATTCATCCGAAAATACAGATTTCAAAAAAATACTTACTCACACAACAATTTTCCACCATCAACATAAAATCAAAACGTGACCCTCCGGTCAAACACTCCGATGCAATATGTATATGTTCATGATCATAAATTCTTGGAATCACCAAGGTGCAGTCACTTACAGACCAGCACAATTTAACGGCCCTCAAGACCAGGGTGCAATCGCATACAGATCAGCACCAGTGCAGTCGCATACAGACCAGCACTCATGCAGTCACTACAGACCAGCACGTTTGACATAAACCAAGGTACAATCACTACAGATCAGTACCTAGTGCAATCACTACAGATCAGCACTCGTGCAATCACTACAGATCAGCACTCGTGCAATCACTACAGATCAGCACGTGGTTGCGCATTTCAGGATACAGACACTACAGTCCAGTACCAGTGCAGTCGTTTATCTGACCAACACTTATATACCAAGGTACAATCACAGATTAGTACCTAGTGCAATCACTACAGATCAACACTCGTGCAATCACTACAGATCAGCACGTGGATGCGCATTACTCTGTGCCCCATCGCGGGTACCACCTGACTATGCCATGCATGAGTATGCATTGTTTCACTTCATTGAAAACAGTATGCAACCTTAGTAAAATTCATGCATTTTCCTCATTTTTTCAAAACATCTCAACACATTCAAAGATTAACCATTCAAGCAAGCATTACACTTTGCATTACCTCAAAGTTCCACTCTTTATTAACAAAGGTTTTTCCCCAACTGTTAAGATTCAAAGCTGTGATTAAAACTGAGGTTTCTGGCAAAAAATACGAATCTGTATTCGAATACAGCTTCATTGTATTCGAATACAGAAGCCAAACAAGGCAGAATCAACATCCTGTATTCGAATACAGAGGCTGTCACAGTACAAAAATCAGAATTTCTACAACTTCAGTAAATTCTCAAAAACTTCATCATCACCACTTCAAACTATCCCCAAATTTCCATTTTTAATCACCACAAACCTTCCCAAGGTACCCCAACACTTAAGGTTTATAAAACAATGTTAAAAACTTGAATTTCTGAAAAATACGAATCTGTATTCGACTACAGCTACCTTGTATTCGAATACAGAAGCTAAAACAGTGAAAAATCAGCATTCTGTATTCGAATACGAGGCCTTCGTAGTCGAATACAGATGCGAAGTCAGTGGCAAAAGTTGCAAATCTGTATTCGGCTACAGAGGGTTGTAGTTGAATACAGTGGTTAAAACAGAAGCAAAAATTGCAAATCTGTATTCGGTTACAGAGGGTCGTAGTCGAATACAGATGCTAAGTCAATAGCAAAATTGGAAAATCTGTATTCAACTAGAGGGGCGCGTAGTCGAATACAAGTTCGAAAACTTAGGGAAAACAGAAGCTTTGCAGGTTGTATTCGAATACACTCAATGCCGTATTCGAATACACCTTCGAAATCAGTGAATTTTCTTGAAACATCAACACATTTTCAAAACCTTTTCTTTTGAAAATCCAACCCAACACCAGAATCATAATTCCCCTCTTTTAAAACCTCAACTCATAACATTTTTCATCAAATACCAACAACAGATTTTTCATAAAAATACTTCCACCATTTTAAATCCCTTTTCATTTGAAACAACCATCAACACCAGATTGTTTAACAAAACACAGCAAAACACAGATTTACTCAAACCAGAATAACCTCACTGATTTTTAACAAAACAAAATCAGAACCAGAATCATCATTCAACACTCACAGAATGATTTTCAAAACATAATACAATGTTTTTCACAAACATAAACCAAATATCATTCATCACACATGCATTTACAGCCCTAAATGCAATCTAGAAAGTTGGAAGGTGCCCTTACCTTAGTTACGTTCCCTAGCTCGTACGCTTCTGCGACAAAAGCCGACGATACTCACGTTCGCGTTCGCCGCTACGAAAATTAGTTCTTTAGCTCCGTAACGATCAGAGAAATGACTTTCGTACTCGAAACTTTCTGATTCGACACTCAGATTTTCCAGAACGATGACTTTTAAGTAAACTGTTTTTCTTCACCGACACTCAAAAAAATTAGACGAAGAAGAAGAAGAAGATAAAGCAGAACTGGCGCGTAGAGGAAAGAAGGAAAAGCTTCTTACTTAAATATCCAAATAAAGCAACTGACACAGCAGAGGAGAGAGGAATTGTTTCCTTTTTCACAAATATCTACGCCACCTCACCAATTCTTATATCAAAATATCTTTTGATCCTCCAGCACTTAACCCGTTTCCGTCAAAATTAGCAGAGAATATCTTAATTAACGGTCCGATAATTTAATTACTCAAAATTAAATTAATTCATCCATTATCCACCTCCAAAACAATTAATTATATATATATATATATATATTTACACAAAATATACATATATTGAATATTACACCGATATTCCCAAAATACCCTTAAAATCAAATCTGAATTTAATTTTAAATTTAAGGGTCTTACAATACTACCCCCCTTAAATTAGTTTCGTCCTCGAAACTACATGCCGTTAAACAAATGAGGATGTTGTTCCCTCATCTTACTCTGTAGTTCCCAAGTCGCGTCTCCAGTAGTCGGATTCCATATCACTTTGACTAGCGGGAATTCCTTGTTCCTCAGCTGTTTGATCTTCCTGTCCTCAATTCTTATAGGTAATCCTTCAAATGACAGGTTATCCTTCAGCTGAATCGTGTCTGGTTCGATCACATGCGATGGATCTGAAATGTACTTCCTTAGCTGCGACACGTGAAATACGTCATGAATATTGGACAGCATTGGAGGTAAAGCTATCCGGTAAGCCAATGGTCCGATACGCGCAGAAATCTGATATGGTCCAATAAACTTTGGAGTCAATTTTCTGGATTTAATAGCCCTGCCCACTCCAGTTGTAGGCATGACTCTTAGAAATACATGATCGCCCTGCTGAAATTCCAAAGGTCTGCGACGCTTGTCCGCATAACTCTTCTGACGATCCTGTGAAATCTTCATTTTCTCTTGTATCCTCTTGACTTTTTCCGTAGTTTGTTCCACCATCTCAGGTCCAACAATCATACTTTCCCCGTCTTTATACCAACACAAAGGCGTTTGACACTTGCGTCCATACAAAGCTTCATATGGTGCCATTCCAATACTTGCGTGAAAGTTGTTGTTGTAGGTGAACTCAATCAATGGCTGCACATCATCCCAACTTCCTCTGTCATCCAATACGCATGCTCTTAATAGATCTTCCAAGGACTGATTTGTTCTTTCTGTTTGTCCATCTGTTTGTGGATGATAAGCTGAACTCAATTTCAGTTTTGTTCCCAACGCTTCATGCAACGCTCTCCGAAAGTGAGATGTGAATTTTGGATCACGGTCCGATACAATGTTGGATGGAACTCCGTGTAATCTCACAATTTCAGCAATGTAAATCTCTGTCAGCTTATCTACCTTATAAATGGTCTTTACCGGCTAGAAATGTGCAGATTTTGTCAATCGATCTACAATTACCCAAATTGAATCATTCTTTTTTCTTGTCTTGGGCAGTCCAGTTATAAAATCCATGGAAATGCTATCCCACTTCCATTCTGGTATATCCAAAGGTTGCAACATTCTGGCGGGTCGTTGATGTTCCACCTTCGCTTTTTGACAAGTTAAACAAGCCGATACGTACTCCGCTACGTCCCTCTTCATTCCTGGCCACCAATAATTTTGTTTTAAGTCTTGATACATCTTGGTCGCTCCAGGATGAATACTCAATTTGCTCTTATGAGCCTCTTCCAAGATCGTTCTTCTCATGTCTGCAACTTCCGGTACGCAAATCCTTCCATTACATCTCAGAATATTATCTGTTCCGACCCTGAATTCAGCTGTCTGTCCTTGCGTTATTAGGTTCCTCTTTTCTTGAATTAATGCATCATCTTGCAGATTTGCAATCTCCTCAAGTAATCCACTTGAAATGGTTATCATTCCACACTTTAAAATTCCCGGTGCAAACTCTACATCCAAGTGTAGATCTCTAAATGCTTCCCACAACTCTTGTTGTCTGGCCATCATCATTGAGGACACTGTTACGCTTTTTCTGCTCAATGCATCAGCCACTACATTGGCTTTTCCAGGATGGTACTGTAATGAAAAATCAAAATCTTTGAGAGTCTCCATCCATCTCCTCTGACGCATGTTCAGTTCTTTCTGATCGAACAGATACTTCAAGCTCTTATGGTCGCTGAACACTGTGAACGTGAATCCATAAAGATAGTGTCTCCAGACCTTTAATGCAAACACTACAGCAGCAAGTTCTAGATCATGAGTCAGATAGTTCCGTTTGTGAGCTTTCAATTGCCTTGAGGCGTAGGCGACAGCTTTCTGATGTTGCATCAAAACACAGCCCAGACCTTGGGGAGATGCATCACAATAAACCTCATATGGTTCCTCTGGTTGTGGTAAAACCAACACTGGTGAGGTTGTCAATTTTTCCTTAAGTAACTGAAAATTCTCTTCACACTTCTCTGTCCACGCAAACGGCTGATTCTTCCTGGTGAGTTTTGTCAAAGGAGCTACAATCTTAGCAAATCCTTCAATAAATCTCCTGTAGTATCCTGCCAGTCCGACGAAACTTCTTATGTCCGTGATGGTCTGAGGTTGTTTCCAAGCAAGAATTGTCTCAATCTTTGTCGGATCTACTGCAATTCCTTCCTTTGTTATCACATGTCCCAAGAAATTCACTTTCTCCAACCAGAATTCACACTTTGACAGATTGGCGTACAATTGCTTCCCTCGTAAAATTTCCAGAACTTGACGCAAATGCTCTCCGTGTTCTTCTTCATCCTTTGAATAAATCAAAATATCATCAATGAATACCACCACGAATTTATCTAAAAATGGACTGAAAATCCTATTCATATAATCCATAAAAATCGCTGGTGCATTCGTAACTCCAAATGGCATAACAAGATATTCATAATGCCCGTAACGAGTCCTAAAAGCGGTCTTTTGAATATCTCCTTCTCTTACCCGAATCTGATGATAGCCTGACTTCAAATCGATCTTTGAAAACACAGCTGCTCCCCTCAATTGGTCCATCAAATCATCTATGCGTGGTAAAGGATAACGGTTTTTAATGGTTACATTGTTAAGTTGCCTGTAATCCACACATAAGCGTGAACTTCCATCCTTTTTCTTAACCAATAACACCGGAGCTCCCCACGGTGACACACTTGGCCTGAAAAATCCTTTCTCCAACAGACCTTCAATTTGATCCTTAAGCTTTTTTAATTCCAATGGCGACATTCTATACGGTGCAATTGAAATGGGTCCAGTTCCTGGGTGCAAATCAATGAAGAACTCCACTTCTCTTACTGGGGGTAATCCTAGAATTTCTGTTGGAAATACGTCCGGATACTCTTTGACTAACACTACATCTTCTATGCTCACATCCATCTTGGTCTCCACGTTAGCTAATGATAAAAATTCCTGAGTTCCTTCTCTCAGTGATACTCCAAGCTTGTTAGCAAACAAATACCGAACGACTTCAAGTTCGGGAAAAGAACTAATTTGCGGGCACAATCCAAGACTACATAATTATAAGACATCCAATCCATGCCGAGAATTATCTCGAGTGATTGCAGGGGTAAACAGATTAAATTAACCAAGAAATCTCTATCTTTGATTGTTACAGGACATCGTAAACATGCAGAATTTACAGTCAAAGTCTGAGCAGGTGTTGAAACAATCAAATCAAAAGGCAAGGCAGACATAGATATCTTCAAATGATTCACACAATCCATAGCAATGAAAGAATGGGTTGCTCCCGAATCAAAAAGTGCAGTTAATGTGTTACCTGCAATCTGGCAGTCTTGCTGGATTAAATTAGGAGTTTGACTTCCAGCAGCAGCATCCATGTGGTAGACGCGTCCCCTAGCAATAGGACGAGTGGCCCTAGCTGTATTCATTGTTGGTTCCACCTTCGGAGCCCGACAATCCCTTGCGACGTGTCCCGTTTTTTGACAATTGAAACATACAAGATCCCTTGTGGTACAAGCTGGAGCTATATGCCCTTCCTTCCCACAGCGATAACACCGGACTCCTTGTCCCAGTTGTCTTCCAAAGTTCTGATTTCCTGGCCGATTCTGGCCTCTACTGCTGTTTTGGGGTCTGTTATATGGCTTAAACACTTGCTTTCCTTTGCTGTTTGGATAGTTCATTCGGTTGGGTCCTCCCGAATTAATGTTTCCTCCTCGGTTGGCCCTCCTATTTTTCATGACCTCAACCTCTCTACACTTCTCCACTAGAACTTGGAAACGTTGAATTCCCAATGGTAAAACGGAGTCTTGAATTTCATATTTCAGCCCACTTTGAAAACGATGACACATAAACTGTTCATCCACCTCTTCGCGGAAAAATCTGAAATGCCTTGATAGGGATTCAAATTTGGCTGCATATTCCCCCACTGTCATGTTTCCCTGATGCAGTTTCAGAAAATCGTCACCCAATTTCGTACTTCCTCTTAATTAACGATTGGTGAAGATTGGCTTACCGGATTCGTCACGAATTTCTCAATGAGCACTAGGTGACGATTGTATATTGATCTGACTTCGGAGGAGACTGATCCTTCCTTATATGATGAGGATGAGGACGTTACGTCGAGGCGAGCTGCGGAGTCAGACGACACTTGCATGGGTTGCGGAGGGAATCCTTGCTACTGTAGCTTTAGTGCATGATCAGTTTAGACTTTTTGTATAGGGTCTTGATTTCGGTGGATGTAATCATTTATTTTGGGAATTATTGTATAACTTTTCCGCTGATCTCTTCCGTACTCTGATACTGTTTAGTGGGCCACAGGCCGGGTGTTCTTTTTGAGATGATATGACACTGTCTTTATGAAATGTATTAATGTTTATTATTAATTCCCAAAGTTAAGTACTTAGTGATATTATGATGAAATTAATTAATTACGTTCATCGATGGAATTACGACGTACTATTTTATGAAATGAATTAATGAAAATTTTATTTTAATTCTTTTGAATTGATAATTTTGAAAATCCCTTTTATTTATTTTTAAAAAAAAAATACACTCGCGCTGTGTTTTAAACTCGGGGTGTTACACAACTCATGGCTGTGAACCTGGAAAATCAATATCACAAATGAAATGCCCTTACAATGAATCTTGGCTTTAGAACATATTTTGTTGTAAAATATGTTCTGTTAAGAAAATGCCCTTACAATGAACACAATGCCTTTAATAAAAAAACCAGCTACAAGATTAGGATTATGTAATAATAATTACAAGTCATACTGATGAAACCTTGCATCTCAATTTTGAAAACCGCTTACCAATCGTCCACCTGCAATTATGGCAGTAATGGCAACTGTTGCCTTAACAGCTGCCAGTCCAAGAGCTTCAGCAATAGCTTGAAAACCAACCTGAAAACAGAGACTGTTTCTTTTATGCATATCAAACTAAATCATTGAATTTTTCATGTCATATATTGTCTCATTCTTCACAGAGGTCCATGCAACTTAATTGTATCAATAATAGCTAAACCTCAAGACAGCAACATTGTCTACCTATCAGAAATAAGTATTTTAAAATAAAAGGGAGTGTCTAGAAAAATGTTACCCCTCCTTTGGAAGAATTAGGTGAAATAAGAGGTATGAGTATTAGCAAGACTACGACAGCCAAATCCTGAATAGAAACAAAGAAGAGTAAAATCAATTTTAAGTCAAGATACTGCAATGTCAATTAAAAAAAGATATGAAAGGCATTTAGAGCTAATAAAAAACAGGAAAAATCTGAAATCTCAAATTCACTCAATTGATTAGATAGAGAAACAAAGTGCAGGATGCTTGTTGAGGATCTCGACAGAATCATAACTATTAATCTTGGATAGCCGCGTGTAGCGGCTGACTCAAAAAACACTAAAAGCAGGATGCTTTATGCCAGTTTGTTTTTCTTTAAACTCAAATAAGCTAGAGGCATTTCATTAAATATTTCTTACAATGAAGTTTCATAATTACAACCATAATTTTACCTAAACCATTTTTGCAAGCACTTTCATGATATCATCCATAGTTGGCCTATGCAATGGATCATCTTTCAAACAATCCTTAGCTAAAAAGCATAAACACAAAGCCTCTGGAAGTGAATAATCCTTCAAATTTGGATCCATAAAACTCCTCAATCCTTCAAAACAACCACCTTGATCACTACCTTTCCCCAACAAAAAACCAATACAATCTTTAATTAATTTTCCATCAAACTTTTCTCTTCCCGATATCAACTCAAGCAAAACAACCCCAAATGAAAAAATGTCAACTTTTTGTGAAACTGATCCCTGCAAATTAAGATTGTTAGAAACCCCACCAACATCAGCCAATTTTCCTCTCCAATTTTCTGTTATGAATATATTTCTACTATTCACATTCATATGAGCATAGGAAGGAACAGAACAATAATGTAAATAGTATAGACATGTTGCTATGTCAAAAACTATTTGTATCCTTCTAAACCAATTGAATGAATTGCATGGATCAATTAAACAATCCCTTAAGCAACCATTTTTTGGTAACTCAAAAACTAAGTAACACATTGAAATATTAATGCCTCGAGCTTATTTGAGTTTAAAGAAAAACAAACTGGCATAAAGCATCCTGCTTTTAAACGGCTTCTCATACTGGCATAAAGCATGATTCATATGATTTAAACTTCAATAACCACAATCATACATCTCTTTCCTAAGTGAAACCAAGAAAAACAATTATTTTTGTATTCTTTCCAAAGGAAGAAGGCTTTCACTATAAATGAAAATCTTATCTTTCTGTTTAAATTGCTGTCCTTTGAAACCGAGCACCTCAATCGTCTTGGTATTTAAATAAAACCTTAATTTTTGATCCATAAATTTTGTAACTAATAGTAATAAAAGATATGTTAAAAAAGCAAGTATGTATCAATTAATTAATGGGAGCTTCTCAATTGAGATAAGTATTTAACTCTTAAGAAACAGTAAATGCCCTTTTAAGTTTAGGTTATGAAGAATTCAGATAATAGAGCTTATGAAAACGTTGAGATACAGACAATAATTTCAACTTATGCAAAAAGCAATTAGTTAGAAGACTTATAATCATATGATATGATCATTTCAACTTCACTTCCAAACAAGCTTTTATTGAAAAATTTATCCAAAGTGACTCTAAAAATCAAACTTGACAATAGACACAGCACCACTGACAAAATTATAGAAAGAGAAGAGACATTATCGATAACAATAATGCAATTTCAAGCGCTCTAGGATCTTTAAATGTCAGAAATGCAGTCTTTGGTTTTCCATATTCACTGCAACAAGCATACACAAAACATGCAACCATTATATGGATTTAACTTCTCTCAACAAACAAGTAAAAAATAAATTTAAAAAACTGCAAGTTTCAAGAGCTAAATTCAACACACAGATTCTTTCAAACAAACAGCATATATAACTCCAAATGGACATCAACATTTTTGGACAAACAACATATAGAAATTTTCAAACAAACAGCATATATACATCAACATTTTTGGACATCAACATTTTCAAACAAACATCATATATACATCAACCACAAGATTCACAACAACCATACTTAAATTAACCTCTAAAGCACTAACAATGTACCATAATCATAACCAGAAACCTTAGGAGCTGCAAACACCAAACAAACAGCAAGTATGCCCTACCACAACAATGAATGCATATGAAATCAAAGCAATAGGGTTCGAGCTAGGGTTCGAACTCAAGTGAAGGGACAAATAGTTAAAGGAAGCACAACAAGATAAGAGACGAAGGGAGGCCGCAAAAAGAGACGAAGGGAGGACGGAGCAAACAGAGATCGGAGCAAACAGAGATGGAAGTTAGTGTCGCGTCTTTGGGGAAAACGAAATGGAGGAGGGAAGGTTTACTGTCGCGTCTTTGGGGAAAAAGAAATGGAGGAGGGAAGGTTTACTCGCGTCTCTGGGGAAAACGAAATGGAGGAGGGAAAATGAAATGGCTGAAACACGATTTGGAGGGATAAGTTGTTTTGGGGCGGCGGCGGTTGACAAAAACCGCCGCAAAAACCGTCGCAATCTCTTGATTAGGGCAGTTGTCGAGGAACCGTCGCAAGCCAAGTGTCGCAAATTTGTAATTTTCTTGTAGTGTATTTTGGTTTATAGAGACGTATTTTTTGAAAAAATTCATTAAACATCATTTAAAAATTTATTTTAGTTTATACATAGTCTCTATTATGATTTATTATATTGTTTGTAAATGTTCCCTTAATTGACATATAAAGTATGCCATAATTTATTATTTAGTAATTTATAGGTCAAACTCTATACTAACCAACTATGCTAACAACTGACTTGATCTGACCAGATTTAAATCAACTTCAATCAGCTATGGCTTCGTCGACTAGTGGCGGTGTACTTGAAGATGAAATGTAATTTTAAATCATGTTGTCTCCAACATCAATTAATAACACTTTTGAGAGTCTTTTGTCGTCGGATAATATTCCAACAAATAATGATGGAGGGAGTGGAACTAATGGTGAGTGGAATTATTATGATGATTGATGTATTCACATAGTATTTTCTCTTTTTATTTTTTGGTTTGTATGAATATATTATACATTATTATTTAATTATGGTATGTTTTATTTTTGGTTTGTATGATATAACATTAATTTTGGAATGTTTTATTTTGTTTGGTAGTAATAATTTAATTAATATTAAAATTATATTTTTGTTTTTATATATAATAATTTATTTAAATTTATATTTTCATTTTTTAAATCATAGTAATATTAATTTGTTACATATAATATATTTTTTTAATATTATTTTCAAATTTTATAAAATTATTTATTTTAATAAAGTTACCTATTTGTGGCAGCCACAACAACTCCAATGGGATAGTTTGTGGCGGCCTACGCTCTCACAAACTATTTTTTTCATCAGCTTCATCTTTTTGGTGGTCTAAGAACTCACAAATGGGACATTTTGTGGCGGTTTCAGCCCTCAAAACTATGTGATAGCCTAAGCCCTCACAAATTTCTGGTGGATTTTCCTGTCACAAATTTGTAACTGCTTAAGCTCTCACAAATGGTAACCAAGAAATCAACTTTTGTGACCGATTTGACCGCCACAAAACTTTTTGACTCGGTTATTTGTGATTGCCTTAGACCGCCACAAATTTGTCTATTGCGGTTGTTTTTCCCCCTTTATGGGGGCTTTTGGCTGCCACAAATGAAGGATTTTCTTGTAGTGTGGTACCACATGAAATAGAAGTGTTGAGTAAGATTTCATGCATAGTATTGCATCATTTTTTGATTGCTTCATTGTGAATAATGTGGATTGAATGTGATATTATTTCTCTGATTTTTTTATATATGATGTGTTATGATATGATTATTTTGTTTTCTTCTCATTTATGTTATACTATCACATGTTTTCAAAACTCACCTACATTTTTTGTATATGTGTGTGCGTTTGAAAAAGTACATATTATTTTAGATTGTTAGTTGGCAATCTAGACTCTGATACATGATATTGGGTAGGAAAATCATCTATTGTATTTTATTGAGTCTTAAACTGTATTCTACTTTGTAATTTTATTGGCTATGAGTATTATGTTATAATTTGTAAATTTGGAAGATGAAAGTCAATAATCTATAGGTTTTGTGAACAATTTGATATGTAAGAATGTTTAAATGATAAACCTTGATTATGAATTGATCTCAAGATATTTTTAAATGATGATTTTTTGCAAGTATTTTGTGAAAGTGTAAACGTCATGAGCCAATCTTTGGAAGAAAAAAAAATTATACTCTAATTTGGAAGCATTGCAAATCTCTTTCAAAACTAGTGCGACATATCTTATATCAAAATTGGGAGTTTAGAGTCTCACAACATGTCTACACTTTCACAAAATACCTGCAAAATTCAGGTTCGGCTAAGGCTATTTATAATAGAGAATAAAAGCAAGATAATGATAAGTTAAATATCGTGATTAGTTAAACAAAATCCAAGGTTATTGTTGGAGTGACCGAATAAAAAAACTTAATGGATTTACAACCATTCGCAAACCAAAGCATTTGTAACAGTTATTTTTTTTTGTTTTACGATGCAATATTGATGACATTGTTCACATAGTAATTTACTATTTGTGTTGCATCTCATTTCAGCTCAGTACAACGGCTAATGTGATGTAGGGGAGCATTTGTTGACACCAACAAATATTATAAGTTTTTAGTCGAGAACGGCCAATAATAGTTGAGAAGAGTTTAGCTGATGTTCGGATAGTCGAATGCAAAATAGTCGAACTAAGAGTAGTCGAATATGAGTCCCTTGGATCTTTTTCATGTTCTAGATGTCTCAAGGGAGTCGAGGGATTGTCAAAATTCATCCAAAGCACTTGGAATTTGATAATTCAATTGTAAAGACTTGTGTTCTTTGTTTATATATAGCCACCACTAGTTGAATTGAATATTTTCACGGAGGCTGAAAATGAGTAGAAAATTGTGTGTGGATGGAGGAAACTATCACGCTACGAATTAGAGGGAGATTAAGGTCAAACGAGTGAAAATATGCATTACCTACTAGATTAGCCAATTGAATCAAGTCATGATTATATTTTTCAGTCCACGATGCATTGGCCAGTAAAAATTGCTTTGTCTATAATTAGTCATAGTATATCTAATTTTAAACACAAAATCAATTAAATTTATCATTCTGAAGGAAGTAAGGAGCCGTAACCAAGAAAAATAGTTTCTTGGCATAATTGTTTGAACCCACGAAAATTTGGTGTTTCATAGTCTAAATTGGAGTTAAACATCTAATCGACGACCAGAAAAGTTGTGAGCAAGACTGACTTACACATTATGAGGCTTAAAGCGAACTATCAGACGATACCTTTTTAAAGTTAATAAATAAATTATTAATATTTTATTTAATAACTATAGAAATTTCTTTGGCAGAAATCATGACATTTTCAAATTCATTTTCTCAATATTTTACAAAATATAAAATAAAATATTTCAACTGTTCTACAACAACATCAAGAACTCGTGTAGAATTTTCCATCTTTTAGTTGAAGAAAAAATAACGTATATATACGTTATACCACTCTAAGAACTCATGTTAACAATGTATTCACTACTTGTCTCATAATTTTCAATTTATAATCAATATTTCTCATATTAGCAATGTGTTCACTACTTGTCTCATGATTTCTCAATTTATAACTAATATTTCTCTAATTCTTTTTACCTTTATTAGCCAATTTAGTTGTACTAGGAAGAGCGTTAAATAAGTTGTTGCAACAAAAACAAAATGCTTACTTGTACTAGTAAGAGGGTTAAATAAGTTGTTGCAACAAAAACAAAATGTTTTGTCCAAAGTCTTGAAAATAAACCAACCATCTTTTTGTGTGTTTATCCGCTGAATAACTTTTAAGTGTAAAATTCGTCCTTAGGAAAATCTATATCAATAAGTTTAACATGATTTTTGTTTTACCAATAAATCTCTCAAAATAAAATTCTCAAACATGTATCAACGACCAATTACTAATATTTTGAATTTTATTTTTCTTTTTTGTTTTGATAAATTTATCTATAACTCTTTTGTGATTCTTCCAACTCCTTTTTCCTTTTTTTTCTGTAATTTTGAATAGTCTAATTTATATTTTTAAGTTGACATTTATATATATGAAAATAGAACAACACAAATTTATCAAGATTAAAAATAAATGTTAGAACAATAGAATCTAATCGGCAAAATACTATTTAAAATAAAAATTTCTTCAAGTTTTTGTTCTCATCGACTATAAATTGTTAATCTCTCTAAAATATATTAAAATGCAAAAAAAAAAAAACGAATAAATTAACAACACGTATTTGAATATATTAAGGCAAGCTACGAGAACTAATTACACAAGAAAAATTCAAAACAAAACTTCAAATCAAAACAAAAAACTAAAGGTAGTGTCAAAGTTTTTGGAGGCATTTCTATTTCTGTCAATGGTTGCTGGAAACTTAAATAATTTAGTATAATTTTTTTGGATCTCTGTAAAGAAAAAAAAATATATTTTTGGTGAGATTAAAGCAAGAAATTTATGGGCTATCCCGGGCCCCGGTTGTGTGAGAGAGAATACAACGTAATAACAATAAATAATTGGTGCAATGCAAGTGCAATGAAGGTAGCCCCTAGCTGTGACATCTGAAGCGCAGGAGGGAGTGACACATGAATGATGGGGCGGCTAACAAAGTCTGAGATAGCACTGTTGAATTTGCCAGAATTTCCATTCTCGTACTAAAGAGCAACAAATTGGCAAAACTTATTTTTGTCTTTCTCTTAGTCAAATCCCTCTTACACCAATTTCACAAAACAGCAGACTCATGTAGCATCACCATGAGCTACAGTTCTTTCCTGTTCCATGTCATTCAATCACTGTGTTAACGGCAGAATCCAAAGCCTTTTAATAATTTGTGTGCACTCTCACTTACTGCATAGTGTTTTTTAAACTCTTTCAAATTTTGGACTAGTTTAAGACTTTCTGATCATATATATATTTTCTTTCACTTTTCTTGCGGGGCTCATCTCATTTATCTTATAATTAAGTAAAATAATTTCTGTTATTTGCTTTCTAACATATTGTTTAATTTGAACTTTGAAGATTTTGTCGCGTGGGGTTTGAAAAGAAAAATAATTTATTTATTCAATTATGATTTTAAATTGTAATCCACATTCATAATTACGGTTACAATACGACGGATTTTAAAATTTTCGCAACTATTTTGCAATGCATCAGTCACATTTGTCTATAATTTCTCATAATATAAAAATTTGTAGTGTAATTTTTCTAATATTTATTGAGATAATATTTAATTAAGATTTTATTAATTTACTCTTTTACTTTTTGCAATGTTGTGCAACACGCCAATTATCTAATTGTGTTGGGCTAGCTTTTTCTTCATTTCACCCAAGATGAATTAGTCCTGACTATTTATTTTCCCGTAATTAATTCGTTACCCAATATAAAGAACAAAATAAAGTGTTATGTTTAATTTGGAAATGACATGTAATGTTTGAAAAGTGTTGAATTTGATTCTAGAGGATGTTGCTTGTTCAACCGTTGACGGTTGATGTGTGGTTGGGAAAATGTTATTTCCTCTGCAGGTTATGTAAGGACAATGTCATTAAAATCAGTTATGCTGTCACAATGTTTAGCATTGTTCAGAGAGGTCCTCTAATTATCTGTTCACCATGTGAACACAGGAGAACTCTTTTGTTTCACACTTCAATGTTTTAGGATGTACATTGAAGACCCATTTTGACCGGGTGGATCCGATAAGACACGTCCATTTGTAGCTTATGCTGTATTATAACCACAATCTATAAATATAAGAGTCACTTTAATACGATAGAAACAAAATAAGATACAAAACAGGAGGTAGATAAAATAGAATATTGATAGAATAAATATTATTTTGTTCTATGCTTGATGTGCATGTAATAATTAATATCATAATATTATTTTATTTTATCATATAATTAAAACACACTTACATAATATAAATACATTATATCTAAATAAAAATATCATTGTAAAATAGTTATATAATATTTTTCAAAATCAACTTATAATCTCTAAAATATTACAAATTAAAAAAAATATTAAATAACCCTTCAAAAAAGTAGTAAATAAAATACTTTAAAATAGCACTTAAAAAAATATTGAATAAAATAAATAAGTAATGAAATACTTTTGTATTTAAAAAACTCATTTATAAAAAAAATTAAACAATTTTAAACTTTTTAAAAATTATGAGTAACTAAATTGTTCAATATTAATTATTAGATAAGCAAAATAAAGATATAATTATATTGTATGAAAATAGAAAAACTACCTTTATAAAAAAAATACATTTAATTCTAAATTTTAAATTAATATTCATAGTTTTTAATTTTGGATAATAATTTATTAGGTTATATAAAATGATAAAACTACAATTGTCATAGAGTCTTACATATTTTTAAAAATTATTTATTAATATTTTGTGTTTAAATTTATAGCAAAATTTATTGTTTCTTAATTTATATTTAAACTTATATTTTATTTGATTTTAATTTTATATATTTTAAAATATATTTTATAAGAATAACTGAGTAAATTGATGTTCTTATCTTATTCTTCTGGTTGTTTACCCAACTCATATTCAAGATAAGAATTATAACTTAAACTACATGATATGATAGTGTTCAAGAATAACTTATCATATCATGTTGATTCTTCAAACATTGAACTAAGATATCATATGATAGTTATCTCAAATTCTGTCCGTTATCATGTTTATCAAATTGACCATAAAAGTCTCTTGAGAAATTTCTTTTATATAAGAATCTCTTTCAATTTTTACTACATTAATTATATTTTTACTAAATTACCCTTCATTAATTTACATATTTTTCTATAACCAACAATAAATACTATATTGAAAACATTAGGCAATTCTCACTCTTGAAGTATAAAACTGAAAACATAATATCATGTATCAATAAATTTAATACTACTATCAATTGACTGCTTTGATTGATTGTGTGTTGAATATAAGCTTTACAATGGATATTTAGAAGAATAACTAAACAACTTACACTAGCACCACAATTTTGGCCCACTAATTACCATATTACATCATGTAAGATCATGACTAACATCACTAATATAGGTAACTACCATGTGGACTAAGTTCCGCCCAAAACTGTCTTGTAGGTTAGATTATTTACTTCTACATCAGCTAACCACATTATTCATAACCCTATTATTAAGAGAATAAGTTTTTATGCACGTTATGGACTTAATCAACTAATATATTGTTCATATGACTGAGTTGAGGGAAAAACTATACTTGTACAAGTGATTGCTTGTTTGTCATCAACTCATATTCTCTACATTCCTATTTTTAAAGAGTGAATGTTTGATCATGTATTTCTCACTCAAACTAACTTTGGAGTCAATTTTATTTTCTTCTCTTTCTCTTTAATCTCTTTCTTTATCATGCCACATATATAGGATATAGGATAGTGGTTATATGATATTTTAATTTGGTCAAATCTATATTAATTGCACCTTCTCAGACTCTCACTAAACATAATCACAACTATAACAAGATCCAATAATAACATCCAAACACATTTAGATTCAGTAGCTCATATGCAAATAATTTAGTTGTCTGTCGATGTTGAATCAACTTATTTCAACGTAAGTTGATTGTGATGCAACTGATATGCAAATACTTCCAATAAAGCATATAAAAGCCTCCAAGTTTGTTTAGATTTGATATGCATCAGCTGATTCCAAGCTCATTGATTGTTAAACAAATGATAGTCAAATATTTCCACTTCTACCCAATGAACAATACATGATTTGACATTGTTTTTGGCAATTAGTAATCGTGGTTAATTTTTTTAAAGGTAGCAATCTATATTTTAAAAATAAAGAGATGTTAATCTCTAGCAAAATATAAGTTAAAAAATTATTAACTTTGGTTTTAACTAAAAATTAGTAACCAATATCTCTTTATTTATAATTTGCTTGCAAAAAAAAACTCGACTGACCTCCAATTAGTTTGATTGTTTAGTTTAAAAGGTGTTGCTGAAAAATTCAGAGTAATATCAAATGCTACATGCAAAAACAAAGCCCAACGTACGAGTGATAAGTGATATCTCCAAAATTCACGGCTTTAGTCTTATACCGGTGTTACATAGTCATGTGTTTAGCACTCTTTATTTTAAAATTATGTCGTCTAGTTTCTTTTTCTTATTAAGCAAGTAGAAAGTGTAGGAGAGTGGAAACTGAATATAAGATATTGATAAAATAGCCTAGAGACCTATAAAGCAACTACGCATAATGGAGAAAACTTCCAAAAATAGAAGTTCTACCTGACCTTTTACTAGCCCTTTTGGTCATGGACTCTCTCAATGTTAGCTTAGAGAAAGATGCTGATTGATGGGATACGAGTGACAGTCAATCAAAGACTTCATTTTTGCGTTGTCCAATCAAAGCATGGCCCACACTAGCTTCTTTTGTTCGGGTTATTAATGTTGTTCCCTTTATATTCAGAAGAAACAATAAACACACAGAATTTTTAAGTATACATTCTACCTTATAATATTTGGATTTATCAAATTACTTGTTCAAGTATTTTATTCTTTTATTTTGTTAAATAAATATTTTTTTTTTAAGTTATCTACAATTTTATTGTTTGAGATGATGTTGGTTTGTTCTTTATCATTGTGTGACGTCATTTGTTTTTTTTTGTTTTAGGTATTGTATTCACGAAGACAAAATATGTGTTTTTATCGATATCGTATTTTAGGTAAGAGACTTATGGAAGTTATTACCAAAATTTATACCCTCTAAGTCCTACATATAAATTGTTAACATGTGGTTGAGTTGATCATGTCAAATACCATCTATAATTGATATGAGTGAACACCAATAATTTTTTTTTTCAAAATGAATTGGATTAAAGATTGTGGATCTTACATTATCTTAACCAGCAGCCATATATTAAAAGAAATTAATTTAATTATTATAATTAAGATTTTTATTTAATTATATTTTATTGAGCTCTGGAAATTTTACGTGTGTCGATAGTTTGTTTTAACTTTCTTAATTAGGTTTCATATTAAAATATGAATGAAAAATGTCCAAAATTCATAATCAATTTGTTTTTATTATTCATATTTCCATTTAAATGAAATTTGTTTTTTTGTCTAAAAAAACAATATGACGTTCCTTCTTTAAATTCTTGGATAAAGTGCTGTTTTATTTCATATATTTTGTTTGTTCATAATTTTATTGTTTGATTTCTAAATCTGTTGAAATATGATCTCTAAATTTTTTAAAAATTATCCACCACTACAACTGGGATTAATTTTGTTTATATGACAAGGTGAAATAATGAGTCACCAAGTGATAAGGTGGTATGGCAATGCTTTGGTAGATTACATTTTAGTATTTTATTTTTCAAACCATTAAAGTTTTTGTTTTTCAAATAAAAAATATTATTGCCATACCATCCAATAACTAATTAGCTAATTATTCAATTTGGTTTATCAAAAAAATAAATTTAAAATTCAATAGTAGAAAAAATTTCTAAAATTTAAAATTTAGAGGATCATATTTTTTGAATTGGAAATTTGGAGACTAAAATCGTGAATAAACAAAAATATGAAAATTCAAAGTGCATTTAAGTTTAATTTCTTATAGTACTCCTCCCTACTTTCCTAATAATCTTCACATTTGCAAAAAAGTGTCCTAAAAATTTGTCACTTTTAATGTTGAATACAATTTAATTGTTTTTTTAATTGTACTTATAATTAATATTAATTAGCGTTAAATAAATTTTTAGTTCATGTAGAATTTCAAATTTTCATTTGATTCATATGAAAAAAATTAACATTTTTGAGTTCATATAAAATTGTTACGCAAGCAGTTTTAGTTCCTATTGGAATGTAGACATATATTTTTGAATCATTTTTTATATACATATTTATAATATTGTAAAAAGTCCCTCCACAAAAAATAGTTCAAAATTTGATTTTTATGTTCATGTTTTCGTTACTTTTATCTTGGATTTTTAATATTAAAAAAATTCATATTTAATATATCTTAACCTACAAAATCCTTACTGTTTTGTTGGAAAAACTTTTTATAATATTCTAAATATGCATGTAAAAAATCATTCAAAAATTTAAAAGTTTAAAAAATGAAAAATAATTTTTTTACAGAAATTAAAAATTAAATTTCAAAATTTTAAGGAGTAAAATCTTATTTAACTTTTTAATATTATATACAACTCGCATATTATTATTTATTATTGTCTACTTTGCGGATAACCAAATATAAATAAAGATGATTTAGAAAAATGACCATTTATGTTTTCAAGGTTAAATTGCTTGACTGTTCACGTACTGTGCTGGCATTGATTAATTGAGTAGGCAAAGACAAAGAATCAGCCCTCATTTCTCTGACTGTTTGTTCAACATTGAGCATTTCTCCATTTCTACCAAGACTCTGATTTTTTCTACTTTCTAAATATTACACTACTATTATCCGAAGTAAGGTATGCGAACTTTGTAAGAAGCATGCGAAGGAAAAGATATATCTAAGTACTCCATTTAGTCATAACAAAGATGGAAGTAATGGATGCATTACTTATAAAGTTGTAGCATTATGATTAAAAAAATTGTAGCATAAAATAAATGGGTTACGATCATTTGACAATGTGGTGTCAAATTGATATTATCACATCTTTGATAATCCTCTACTACACACTGCACTAAAAAAAAAGCTTTAAAAGCGTTTTTCTTTTATATATTAACAGCGCTTTAAAATTGTTATAGTATTTAACGTTGTTAAAAGATACAATGCTTTTAAAATGTAAAAAGTGTTGTCGTAGGTGGTATATAATAGTGTTTTTTTTAAAAAGTGATATCATAAGTGGTATTTTAAAGTGTTTTTATATTTTTTATATACCAATTTTGTATAAACGCTATTATGTATTGATATTATTTTTCTATAATTCTATTTCAACCCCGTTCATTCAAAATGTATGTTATCATGATCAAACTCCATAATTTTCTATAAAAGCACTAAACTATCATTTGATTATAATTCTAAGAATAATGGGATGTGCAAATTTTACTAGACATTTATGATTGAATTATATCATTTGTCTAACTATAAATTCAAAATATATATCATCAACATACTCTCTTAATTTCCTGCAACATCAAATTTCCAAGGTCATCAACAACAATAGTAGCTTTCAACTTTAACCCTATTGTGACAAAAAATAAAACAAATTAGAATTCTCTATTGAATATAAAATACATGCAAACTAAAAGTGCACCAAAATAAAGTTATAAAGTGGATTTACTAGATATGTAGCAATATATGAAAATATACAAAGATCATCTCAAATCACATAAAAAATATATAATAATAGTTTACAATGTGAAACTCATCTAATAACAAATACTTGACTTGGAGTTGTCAAAATACTATATGAGATATAATATTTGAACATATATAAATAAGTTAAAATTAAATATATAGGTGGTTTAAATATAAAAATCATAACTAATGAAAATAACATACCATTTCTAGAATTGTACTTTGATTCACAGTAACAATCTCCTTCATGAATCGCAAAATATAGTGTTTACAATCTATGTTGTTATCTTTGTGAAGACACTATAAAATAAAAGATGTACGCCAATATAGTTATGCATTGATTGTAAATGAGATTTTAAAAGTATATAAGTTCTATAATAAAAATTTAAAATATATATAAGTAAAATATTTATTAATTTAAACATGTATTGGAACCTATGTGATGTTGCTTGACTTAATCTTCGACAGCGTAACACCTTTTTGAGCGCATAAAACTTGTAAAGCACTAAAAAATATATATGATTGTTTTGAAATGACCACACACATTATATATATAAAAGAAATAAATAAATATTGCTTACGTGTCTAACATATTCTTCATTTTTGAGTGATTGTTATAATGACTGTGTAGTGGATCCAAATAATATATAATTTATGAGGTGACATTGATGACAAACAACACTCATTGTTGCCTCCAAAAAAAGTTTGGTTGGCAAATTTGCTTACAACCGATAAGATATCATAGATAGGATATTAGAGAAGGAATATCTAACTACTCCAAATTATATGGCACAATAAACAAGATATCCTTTACTTTATTTTCCACAAGTAGATCAACAACATATTTGTTTATCCTAATTGGATCAAGTTGAAACATGGATACCTTATGGGGAGATAAGAACGAAAATTTATCTGTCAATTGGTGTAGGCACACCAACTTTTCATTCAAATACCTTCAATGAAAATATAAAATTAGATTACTTATTGATAAATGTGGCAATGATGTAAGTAAAAGAATTTATCTCAAATAAAGTATTTTACTGTACCCAATATATATACCAATGACAGTAGCATCTAGTTCCTCATGTTTCATAAGCTCATTTATGTGCTCTTTATAAAGTAATTCTTCATAATAAATACTGAAAATACCTTTTTTCATTTTTATGATACGTGTATCTGTGTTCTCCATGTACGTTTTTGTTGTTATGTCAAGACACGTACCAAATTGAGAAAGACTTGCATGAACAATTTTAGGAGAAGCTTGTTGAACAGTTGATTTTCCATGGACCAACTTTTACGGTACGACGGATTTATTTTAGGCTCAACTTTCATAACATTTTCTGTAATTTTTGCTTTAATCTTAAAAAGTGTACTTCAATTTGTTCGTTATTAAATATAGTAAGAATTTTTTTTCGTATATATTTGATGTATATATCAATCTTTTTTTATGAAGTGGCCAACTTGTTAGGCTGAATCTTCTGGTCATTCCCTTTAGAATTTGTAGGAATGTAAAACAATGTGAAACTAAAATTAGTGATCGAATAAATAATTACTTATAAAATATATATGTACAAAATATATAATTGATAGTAATTGTAGGAGAAACTTGTTGAATAACTGATTTACCACGGATCTGCATTTGTAGTGCGGCAAATTTATTTTTAGACTCAACTTTCTTAACCATTACACCCCATTTTAACATACATCTATTTGACACCCACCCAATGGCACCCACAATGCATAAATTATGTGAGTCAGTCAATAAAATAAAATAAATTAACAAATTAAAAAGAAAAAAAATGAGGAAAAGAAAACAAGTCATTATTATCTCTTCTCTCACCACGGTATGCTCCTCTCTCACTCTCACGATATCGATTGCTTTTCTCAACAAGATCTCTTCTCTCGCTTTTTGATCTCTCATGCTCTCTTCTGATCTCCTTCCTCCATTTCCACCACGTTTGTATCCCTCTCACCTTGAATGTTCTTGGAGACCGGTGACGATTACGACGAACAGAGGATAGGTTTCTTTTGTGTTTATTTTTTAACTACTTTTTTGGATATTTATTAAAAAAAACTACCACTACTAGAAATCAGTTTTTTTTTTTCCTACTGAGTTGAGCTAATTTTCCCCAGGAAATACGTTAGGAAATATGTCTCCACATAAAATCTTTGTAGATAATTATTTTTTAAGGATTTTTGAATCTGATGGCAACTTAACCTAGATATTTTCGCAGGAAAAATAAAAAAAAAATTAGCAACTAACATTTGAGAAGGCATTTTCCACACGTAATTCCGCATGTAATTCCACAGGAAAGTTTGCATGAAAATTGTTTACATGTAATTCTGTAGGAAAGTCCACGCGAATATTTAATTTTAGCAGAATAATCCTAGGAAAGGTGTATTGAATTACTTAATCATAAGGTAGTTTGAAGTTTGGGATTGTTTTTCTGCTTTTTAATATATGAAAACTTCAACTAAAAGTATATGACATTATTATAATTGCATTTTTTGAGTATTTGATATTAGTCTTTAATTGCAATACTCCTAAACAAAATTTATATCATGGTCACAAACCATAAGTAAGTACTAATTAAAGCATGATCCAAAAATAAAACAAAGTATAATAAAGTACAATATACAACCAAATTACCAAAACTATTACTACTCATTATGATCACTACGAATGTCATTATTGTTACTACCTTCATCGGTTTCATTGTTGGGTTGTGGTGATGAACCTAGACGAGAAGAAGATCCAACAAATCCTAAATGTTGCATGAGAAACATTAAATCGTTGTTGGTTTCGACAATATTTTTTTCTTATTATTGCAATAGTTGCTTCATCAATAACTTTTCTTTCTCATGTCTTTGCAACAATTCATTCAAAGCATGAACTTGACTTATCAAAGCATCAACCGCTTATGAAATATTGGAAAGCATCGTTGGTTGACTTGAAATCAAGGTTTCTGATATAGATCCAAGACCAAATATTCTCCTTTTGTTCCTGCTAATTACATCCACTCATATATCAATATCAGATGACATGTCTTTGGTTGGTTGACTATTGACTTCATCCTCTCTTGGAACAAAAGTTGAAACTTCAGATGATAGGTGAATCTTTTTGTTTTCGAATTTCTCCTAAAAGAAAATATAAATTTGTCAATAAACTTTTTCGTATAAATTGAATTATTTATTAGTTTTTGGAACACAAGAAGTACACAATAGTTACAAGTTAAAAGGTTACGTAAGCATATTCTGCATGTGATCTAGTTTTTATCTTTTTTTATAAATACAAAAATAAAAGTCACAATATGTTGGATCTTCTCCTTTTGTCTCCTTCTATAAATTATAAAGTATGTATTATTTTCATTAATTTTAAAATATAAAATATAAAATATATCCGATGAGGAAATGATTCGTTATTGTGAAAAGATGCACCATTCATAGAATTGGGATTTCTTTTATTTATGTATCAATTTTTTTTTGTACTTAAAGGAATTTCATTGTGCTTTCAATTGTTCCCACATGCTCTCTCCTATCCAAGTTGGTTTATTTTCTAAATTTTTACATGCACTTCCATTAGTTGCAACTTTTAGCTGCAGCTTTTTTTTCAATATTGCGTTGTACCATGTCATTTAAATATGGTGACCATGTAAACCTTTTCTGTAATAGAAAAAACATGTCAAGAATCAAATTTTGTTCAGTACTGCTTTAAGTACACATCAAGCACTCATTATATATTGTAGGATAATGAGTTACTTTGTAGAAATATTTAATTATTGTTTATCAAAAAAGAAAAACTAACGTTTGTTTGTAATGATCATAGATTTTTTAAATGATAGTTTCTTGCTTATAACTTTTGTATTTTATTCATACATTTCATTCATTTCCCAACTTGTAAAATTACTGTATTTGTGATAGCCATAGAAGCTTACCCAATA
The DNA here is from genome assembly GCA_037974295.1 of Cicer cuneatum. Lineage (NCBI taxonomy): Eukaryota > Viridiplantae > Streptophyta > Magnoliopsida > Fabales > Fabaceae > Cicer > Cicer cuneatum. Next base: position 23,310,549 of record JBBPBO010000003.1, read on the forward strand.
TCCAGGGAAACATTTTGTATACTAAAACAAAATCAGCACCCTGTATAGAACCATTTGGCATCAATTTAAGAATAACTAATTATGATTGACATAAAATAACTTGAATGTAGTAAAATTACCTTAAACAAGTCGAACAATCCATTTCGTTCTTCTCTGGTTAACTTTTTCCATGGTGGTTTTCCCTCTTTAAAACTAGAACATATGATACTAGCAAATGTTGAAACTACTAATTTGTGTTGATCAAACTTATGTAAAAAAGCAATAAATGAAGTTATGTTGTGTAAATTAATAATAAAATGTAAGGTACTCACCCATCCCTTTCTTGGTGTATTGAAACTTTTGGTTCATTTTTGTCTCCACTAATATGACTATATGAAGATTGAGTTGCTTCATTAATCATAACTTGTGAAGGGATTGGTCGAGATTGTGGTTGAGATGGTGGAGGGGGAGATTTGGTGGATTGAGCTTGAGCTTGAGTTGGTGGTGTTGGAACCAAATTGATTTGAAGAAATAAACCTCTCACTTGTTTTGATGATAACAAAATCGTTTGTGGGTACAATTTGATGCTCTAACTTTGAATTTAAGTGCGCAAGTTTAAATTCATATGTTTAGTCAATGGACTCTCAGCGTATCTTCTGAAAAATAGATGAAGACAAAGATACAACACGTATTGCCCTCTTTCCCTAAGTCTGATACGCCAATCAGCATTGTGTTGCATTGCCTTTGATAGCACAAAGCATTGTCACAACTCTTTTGCTTCTGATGAACTCAAACGTGAATTCTTTTAGTTTGCTTCTACGTCTGATAAGCGTGACAAAAATTCTTCTGCCTCTACCTTTAATAAGCGTCACAAAAATTCTTCTACCTCTAAGAAGGTTGACAAAAATTCTTCTGCCTCTGAAAATCACATCAAGCTTTTGATCGTCTGACTCTGAACCTCCATCCTTCGAAAAAGTCAACGTTCTAAAGACAAAGCAATTTGCACATCCTCTGATACACATCCTGAATAAGATATTTTTCCAAAGATGTCTAGATAGTCTCTGATCATTGATCCCTCTAGTTTCAAATTTTTTCAAATAGACATGCCAAATCAGTACCAGGTCAGTCTTTTTAAAGAAAGTCTCTCAATCAAATCATTCCACAAAGATACGATGCGAAACTTCATGGATTCTCCTGATTTTCTGCAACCAGTACAATGACTAAAAACCCTAATTGTACTTTATAAAGGATGTGCCTCTCTCAACGAAGAAAGCGATGACAACGAACAATACACTACATACAAGCAACAAGAGATAATCACTTTTGTACTATTGTTATCATCATGTTAGTGCTAAGATAATTTTTTTGAATCAAAAAATTTGTAAACACTATCTGCAAGAGCTTATTTAGATAAACCCAAAATCTTTTTGTTGTAACCTAGAATAGTAACGGTTGCCTTCCTCAACAACTTGACTATACTAAGCTAGAATGTTGAGAAGATTGAACACAGTTAGTGTGATTAGTAGGTGTTCAAGTGTAAGTCTGATTCAGTAATAAATTAGTGGATTAAATCCCCAGACGTAGCTACCGTGTTGGTGGTGAACCAGGATAAATTGATAGGTTTTTCTGCTCTATTTTCACAATCGTGCATTATCTTATTTACTTTTAGTATAGCCGCGCAAAAGTTTTGTTAAAAAATACAATTCAAATCTTTTGTTCTTTTCATTCTGCAAGTGGAAGGTAAGATGGTGTGGATTAGGGTCGTGATCGAGGTTGCGTTGGTGGAGGGTAAGATTGAGGATGAAATCGATATAGAGGTGGGGGTTAAGATAATATATGATGAAATTGGGTGGATTAGTGTCGTGATTGGGGTTGAGAATGTGGAGGATGAGGTTGGATGGATCAAGGTCGTGATTGGGGTTGAGAATGGATGGATTGGTTGGATTATGGTTGAAATAAAGGTGGAACATGTTGTGGTGAAAGTTGAAATAAGGATGGAATGGGTTGTGAGTTGAGGTTGAAATAAGAGTGGAATGGGTAGTGGTTGAGGTTGAGTGAGTTGATGCTGAAATAAGGATGGAGTGGGATGAGGTTCAGTAATAAAAATTGAGTTTGAGGAGGGAATATTAACCTTTGTAGCTATTTTCTTTGTTGACTTTTTAGTTGACTTCATAATTGACTACAAAAAAAGAAAAATTAGGTTATACATTCTATACGAGATATGTTTTAAAAAAGTAGATGTCGTTGTTAATTGAATAATTGAGATATATTTAATGTTTTAAAACTTACTCAATGAAAAAAAAGTAGATAATACATTAACACAAAATATAGGAATATATAAAATCAGAAAGTTTGAGGACAAAGTTGATGAGAAAGCAAATCGATATAGTAAGACTTGATGAACTTCAACAAACTTGAAACAGATATGACATTGGTGATGTGTATTTGCAAGCTCTTTATTATAAAGCATGTTACTGCTGTCATATGAAGTAAAGATTCAAAACACCAAATTTTTTCACATAAACAGGGAAAACAACCAATTTCTTTTTCTGAAATCTACCAATTACTTTTTTAGTACTACAAATGTTAAATCAAACACATCATCAATAAAAAGCTAACTACAAATACTATTCAATTGAACCATCTTTGTCTTGACTTTTCTATTCACCATCATCATTGGAATTATCCTCTTCATCTTGCATCACATGCAAATTTACCTTTTCACCATACACTTTAGCATCTTGTAGGTTATCAATGGAGTGATCTTCAATTGTTGCATTATCTTGTGACTCTTGTACTTGAAAAGAAACTTCTAATGTATGCTTATCATCAACAACACCTCTTGGATTTGTCTTCATAACTACTAATCAATCAACCTTTTGGAGCCCATGATAAGGTGAATAGTAAACTTGAATTCTAGCATTTGGGAAAATAAAAGGATCAATTCTCCCTTTTTGTACTCTACAATCTTGTACTGACTATGTATCCTCATCCCATGACTTGAAGGGTCGAACCAATCACAGTAAAATGAAATTAGCTTTCTTGTTGTTTGACTTTGCCATTCAAATTATAGAATCTTTGTAACAACACCATAATAATCATTTGAGGTTTCACCTTGACCAATTCCAATAATACATACCCTACTATTATATGTTGTTTTGCCTTTCCCCCCAAGAAGTTGTGTTGAATAGGTAGCCATTCACATTATAAATAGGTCGTGATTTTGCTAGTCTCAAGGGTCCTCTTGCAAAATCATACAAGTCAGGATTTTGTATCCTAAGTTTGTGGTTCTTTGTCACCTAGTCACATAGAACAATTCATACATCTAAGGTTAACGCAATATGTACATCTTTGTTTTAACCCAAGTAAGATTGAATAGTCTAAATCAGTGTTCACAGATTCTTGAAACCATTGTGGAAAGTCAGCTTTTATTTGTTTATCAATGACATTCTCATCGATATCTTTGTACATACTTTTCAAACTTTGTACATACATCGTATACGAGATATTCTTCAAAAAAATTAGATGTTGTTAGTTGAATACTTGAATAATGGAGATATACTTAATATTTTAATACTTACTCAATGAATTGCTTAACCTCATTGCAATTTAAGAGAACGTCTAATTGGGCAGCCACCAATTCTTTGTCCTTGAGCCACTTACGCTGCATTTTCCATCTATTTTGCCATGTAAATTTTCAAAGATAGACAAAGTTTGTATAACATGGTCTCAATGAATCTTCTTATTTAGGCCAATGGTCCTTGAGTATTGAGCAAGAGGCACAAAATAATGGGAATCGAATACCAAATATGTTTCACAAATATACCCTTCCACACATTTTTTTTGTTTTTTTACGATTTTTTATAATTTTATTTATAAACCTTTCAAATGGATACATCCAACGATATTGAACTGGTCCACCAAACTTAGTTTCAAAAGGCAAATGAATCAGTAAGTGCTCTATAGAGTCATAAAATGCAGGTGAAAAGATACCCTCCAACTTACATATTATCATAGGAATGTTTTGTTGCATTTGTAATAAGTGATATTCTCACAAAATTGTTGAACACAAATCTCTAAAGAATTGATTGAGTTTAGTTAAGGGTTTTCATATTGGTTCAAGAATAACACTAACAACTATTGGAAGTAGACATTCCATGAATATATGACAATTGTTGCTTTGCATCCTAAAGAGTTTTTATGTTTTCTATCCACAAATCTACCTAAATTGGAAGCATAACCATCAAACATCTTCAACCCCTTCACCTATTCAAACACATCATTCTTTTGTTCATTAGTCAAACAAAACTTGGCTTTGGGTATTGTATAGTTTCCATTAGGATTTTTTCCAGCAACAACTCCTTTCTGTGACAATACTCTGCTTAGTCCACTCGTTCCTTCTCATTGTTCATAGTTTTCTCTTTGTTGTCCATAACTGTATGAAACACATTCTTCTCTATATGCATAACATAAAGATTATGCCTCAATAGGTTGTGTCTCCAATAAGACAAATCCCAAAATATGCTTCGTTTGGTCCAATTATGCAAAATTCCATGGCCAAGAAAAATGCATTGCCTTGTGTCAGTTATCTTGGGAATTCCATAAACCTTTTCCCACAATTGTTCACCATTTAAAATAGGGGAGATGATTCGCTGTCACACACGGGTTAAATACAAGTAATAAAACGTAGTGTAGGGACAATAACTCGAGTCGTTTCGCAAGGACTTCAGATTATAATATCAACCGAATTGAGAGTCAATGAAATTAAACACGAAGTTTTCAAATTTAGGTTTGGGCAGAATAAGAAAATGATTAATCCACTAATTCAAGAGTTTTAGACCTCCACAGATTCTATCAACGGATTTAATTTCTAGTTTGTTACTCTCTTCCTATTTGACTATAGAATTGATCAAACAAGTGTAATCAACCCTATGTGAATTCTCTTTCTTTAACTGAATTAAGTATCATAGTAATCGATGTATTATAGTTAATGGTCAAGCGTAAAAAAGCTACAATTTATTTAATGTAGAAATCGAATTCTGTCAAACTAATTTTATCAATCCTATTGAAAATCGAATTAAGCAATCAGAATAACAATATAATCGAATAAAAAGAAATAGAATCATAACGTGAAATTAACATTATAAAATAAACCTCAAGGTCTTGATGAAACTCTAAAATAGTGGATTAGTTTGAGAAGTTTTGCCTTCCATGAAAATAAGAAAAACTCTCTATATCTCTTTGAGTCCTAAAAACAATGTGCGTTCTAATAAAAAGAAAGCTAAAAATTCATGGTACTCGTTTTGGGCTTTAAAACAAGTGGCCCGATACTTAAAATTATTACAAAAAGTTCATATCATGTAATCTGCTGTTTAGACCCCTTAAAGTTCGAATTTGGGCTTTTATTCCAACATAAAAGTTGTAGCTCTGATTTTTAGCTTTCCAATGCTTGCTCGCATGCATCAATCCGATTCCCAGAGCTCAAGTTATGGCCTACAGAGTGGGCAGGTATCAATATTCAAATAATAAAATTAAAATTCAATTTCGACCCAAAGTTTAGAAAGAAACTAAAAAATTAATCTAGGCTATAAACATATTTTAAAATGTCACTGTAAAAAGCTAGAAACCTGTGCCCAAATGCATTGATCAGGAGACTATTTTTTATCAATTACATTTTTGTAAAATGCAACCTTGCTTCTTCTAAAAGCATGACTATGAGGTAAAAATTGACGATGACAATCAAACCAAGACATTTTCCTTATGTGTTTCAATGTGAAATCTTTTGACTTTTCCTTGCATGTCGGACATGCTAATCTTCCAGCAATACTTCACCCAAACAACATACCATAGGCTAGAAAATCATTTATTGTCCACGTCAGTGCAACTCTTAATTGAAAATTTTGCCTCTTTGATGCATCATATGTTATTATACCCTTATTCCACAAATATTGCAAATTGTTATTGTTGGAACCAAGTTGATGTTTACAAAAGCACTCCATGTAATCTTATTTTGTACCTTGAATTATTACATTAAATACCACCAGAAGATAAAGTTTCCAGAAACAGAAGATGAAGACACCAGAAAATGCATCCAGAAGGTACCAGAGGATGCATCCTGGAATTACCAGATGATATCTTTGCTGGCCCAGATCAGAAGAAAGCAAAGTCAGAAGGAGACCTGGACCAGACCAGAAGGAAGCCTGCCAGAGGGAGACTTGATCCAAACCAGAAGGAATCATAATTCAGACTTAGTCCAGAAGTTATTCTGACCAGAAGATGGCCTGGCAGTGAAGTGATAAACAGCCCAGACTTGATCCAGAGTTAATCAGAGGATAAGTTAATGGGTCCAAAACAAAAGAATCAATCCAGATTTGACCCAGAACTGATCCAAAACAGAAGGTAAAATGTCCATACTGAAATATTATTTGTCCAGACTTAATTTCAATTCAATCTAGACCCAGTTCAGAATTGGTCCAGATCAGAGGGAAAATATCAAGATCAATGGTTCAGATTTAAGTATATGGCCCTGTGTTGGCCGAGATCAGAAGATCAGACCATGGCCCAAGGTTGGCCGAAATCAGAAGGTCAGAATGTGTGGTCCAGCATTGGCCGAGATCAGAGGATCACAGCAGATCAGTTTGCTAGACCAGGTTGGCCGAGATCAGAAGATCATAAGATCAGAAAGTGTGGTCCAGGGTTGGCGGGAAGAAACTAATGACATGATTGGCCAGTTATTTTTGAAAGCAAATCTGAAGCTTAAAAAGATATGTTTTTTATTTAAGTGAAGCCCGATTGGTCAAGATACTTTTGCAAGAGAATCCAACAAGATACAGCTCGAAATTAAGCTTGGAAGAGGCCCTAATCTGCATCTATAAAAGAAGGCTCAAGGCAGAATACTTAGCATCGAAAATCACAAAAGAGTCATACACTTCCAAAGAAAATACTCAAGTTTTCAGTGAGGTTAATTGTGAGTTCCAGCTTTCCAGAAGCAAGCACTTGTGTTATTTTCTTTCCCTTGTGTTAGATCTAAGTTGTTGAAGTAGAGTCTACAATCTGAGGGAGTCAGAAGGGGTAGCAAATTACTTGGCAATTAGATTCAAGGCGTTGTAATTCCTTCTACAATCTGGGGTTAATTTTACCCTTTGGATTGTGTGGACCTAGAATGATCAAGGTCAAGAACATATAAGGTGTCATCATACATAGCTCAAAAGAGGTAGGTTATATGGTGTGACAATTACTAGCTTAGCAAGAATATGGTGTTTTTGATTGGCTAAAAGGGGTGAAGCAATCAACACACAAACCAAGTCGAACATTTCGAGGTTTTGAGGCAAATCCAGGATATAATTGATCAAAGTGTTTCCAAGCTTCCCCGTCTGAAGGATGACATAACACACCTTTCTCCTTACAATTTTTGAAGTGCCATCGCATGTGCTCTGCAGATCTCGAAGAAGCATATAATCTTTTGTAAGCGAGGGGTGAGAGGCAAGTAATGCAATCTCTTGCGAGGAACGTGTTTAGATTTTCTCTTATGTACATTATGGTTTGTTAAGGCTCATTTGAAGTCCTTCAAATTTATGTCATCTTTATAATAAAACATACACTTATTAATGCAACAATCTATCTTGATCTTGGATAAACCGAGTCCGGCCATAAGTTTCTTTGTTTCCCTAAAGTTCGAGGGAATTACATTCTTAGGGTGGCTTGACTCTTTCATAAACTTCATCATGTCATCGAAACAAGCCTGTGACATGTTGTGTTTAGATTTTAAACCCAACATCGTAATAAAGGCAAAAAACTTTGTGGATTTTTACATCAAAGTCATAGTGGTTATTGAGGTAAATTCAAAATTTTATAAAACTGGGCAACTTCCATATTTGGAGGTCCCTCTTCATTTTGAGGACAATGGAGTTCATGATTAAGACCGACAACATCATACACCATGTCTTGGTATCTATCATCATGTTCATAACGCTGCCAGTGACTACTACTACCAGGCGCATCGATATATGTTTCATTGTCGTCATCATCATGAACATGATGGACTTCCTCTCCATGGGATGTCCATTTCCAATAGTTGGGTGTAAAATCCTTTTGATGAATGTGAACATTAACTACATTTGGGGTCAAATGATTTTCATTTTTACATAGCTTACATAGACATCTTATTAAATCTTCATTTAAATACATGTCTTGCAGACGAGCAAATTGAATAAACTCTTCGACGCCCTTTAAAAAATCAAACGGATATGCTTTTCGATCTTCGAGAAGTATATTGTACATCTATGTCATGTGTGCAAAAACTTCTATTTCCTGTAACATGCAGTCTACGGTATTATGAACTATATCTAATTTATGTTATTCAAATGTGTTAGCCTAGATATGTTGGTCTTTTCTTCTTGAATGTCCAACAAGAAAAAAATAGTGTAAATAATAACTTGAGGAAAATAATATAACAAAAAGTTAATTTCTTCTATGAAAATACTTGTGAAAAGAATTCATTTAAAAATGAAATTTACAAGAGATACGGTGCAAATTATTATACCTAACAACTTCACCTTTAACCTTCTTAGAGAATTCGTTGAAGACACTGTATCCATGCCTATAAAAATTGAACAAACCATAAAATTCATTTCATAGACTTCATAATTCAAGTAGGGTTGAGTTCATAAATGACATATTAGTAGCAGAAATCCACAAAACCAATTACATTTTTGGTTAGTCCTTTGTCATGTTTATGTGACATGTTAACACCATTACTGCCATATTGGCACAAATGGTTAAATTGAATAATTTTATTCAACTAAGGGACCAATTTGACTCAAATGTTCTTGCAAGACCAGCTTCACCACAAAAATAAATTCAAAGATGAAAACACTCATATAAAAGACTAACGTATTAAACACATATTCATAACTAATCATCAAAGTTCTTGCTACTAACCAATATTCAAACATAATATAAAGCAAAATAGAAAATAAGTTATTGCCTCCAAGTCTCAAAATAACACGTCTAATATTCAAATATATAATATAAAAAGAAAAATAACAAATAGAATTCAAGGCTCAAAATAACATAGACTATTGGTGCAGAAGCAGTAAAGCAGAAAAACATAGCACAACATGGAACAAGTTGGTGCATAGAAGAAAAGAACGGGGAGGAGAAGATTGCGTAGCGCATGGCTGTTGCTCCGCGACGCAACGCCACTGTTGCAGCCGCAACGTGCGTGATTGACTACATAGACTCTATGCAATATATAAAACGTCAATTTTGTTGTTGATGTAATTGCAATTTGTTCACGTTCCTATAAAGCCATTTATTTTAGGCATAATAACTTCCGTTTTCCGTTGTCCCTTAATTTAATTTAAGTTTACGTTTTAGTCCTTTATATTTTTTTTTTATTTCAGTATTTTATATTTTTAAATAATTAAAATTTTACTCAAACCATTGTTTGGTATTCTGGTTTTCTTTTTCCACCCATGAAAAATCCATTTGAAAGATATAGTATTGTTCAACTGCTTTAATAAATCAGAAAATCTCGTAAACACATGCAATAATCAACTCATTCAGAAATCAAACACATGCAAATAATAAATACCATAAGAACCCAACTAAATCCTAAAACAAATTGGAATCGCGGGTTTATGATCAGGATCCCAATAAACATCAGAATCAATACGCATTACTTTTCTTCTCCTGTAAATGTGGGTTTACGATTTCTTGAAACTTGATTCCGACAGTGTGTTCTTTGATTCCGTTCTTCAATTCCTTCTAGTTATCGTTCAAATGAATTTTCATGGGTGGGAAAAGAAAACGAGAAGAGCAAACAATGATTTTTGAAATGTGAAAAAGAAGAAAACGAGAAGAAAATGGAACATGAATTTTTTTAATGTTGCCTTAATGGAAACCTACTTAAAGGGTAAAATTATAATTATTTAAAAACATAAAATACTGAAATGGAACAAAAAGAAGATAAAAGATTAAAACATTACCTAAAATTAAGTTAAGGGATCACGAGAGTTATTACGTCTTTATTTACTCTATACAGAAACAAGTGATTCAAAAATAACAATAAAAATCATGATAGGAAAAAATTGTCTCAACATTTCTTACTTGAAACACTAACAAGTACAAAGCTAGCACACAACAGAAAGAAGCTAAAAAATAATGGATAGAGACAACATTCCTAATTGCCATACCATATAATAATAAATAACATATACTTTTTCTAAATCATCACACACTATTCTCTGAAAATCATGAACCCTTAACAATTGGCAACATGAAAATGGTCAAAATCTGTACATTAAAAATGGATACCTTCAAAGCTAAGTGATCATATTAAAACTCAAACAAATCAATAACAAGCCAGATGATCTTCATCCTGCTGACAATTTAAAATCTAGTTGCAATCTGCAACACAAGAAAATAAATATAGAAACTTATGATCATTTGGTTACCTCAACAACAACAAAAAAAATTATTTATTTTCTTATCATAAATTGCAAAATATATACTACAGAACATGGTTCAACTTTATCCTCTTCAAATTTTCATTATTATGAATTTTAGGTTGCATGCAACAAGCTAAGAAAAAGAAGACTATTCTTAACACAAAACCTGCACTCAAAAGAAAATCAAAATCCTAACTCACTTTTACTAAAGGTGGTGCTGAATGTCAGAAAATGAATTATAAAAAATGGAAAGAAACGAGGCTGAAAGATATTTTCTTGAATTTGATACTTTTCATTTTTGATTATTCATTCATTCAAACTGATAGAGATTACATGATCCTGAATATTACAATTCAAAGTCGCTAAAATTGAAAAGGATGAATGTGTGAACAAACTTAGAGCACCAAGGCTAATAGCATAATACGGAAAAATGTCGACAAATGAGACAAAGCCTACAACAAATATAACAAAATGTGTCGAAATAGACATGGTTCCGGGGCTGTAACATTGAAGTTGTCAAAATCATTTATTGCATCTGCACTTGATTAAAGTCGATATGTCAATCGAAACTAAATAATACCGCAACAAGACATAAAATCAAAATGTCGCACCAAGACGACGAACAAACACAATGTGGCGTTAAGACGATGAAACAAAAAAAAAACATATGAAAAACCAAACATGTGTGAAAAACAATTATTTTAATAAAAGAAATTAAAAAACGATTTAGTGGGATGATTTTAGAACAAGAATTGACTTTAAATCACCCCTCTTTGGTAAAAATTAAAGACCGAATAAGAAGAGAAAGGACATGAGATAGCAGAGGAGGCGACTAGGTCTGCTAATATGAGTATCATTTTTCTTAGTTCTAATAATTTAATCAAAGGTATTTTTAATTTAAAGATAGATGAACACTCTCTTGTTGAACAAGAAAGTTAGTTGATAGAATCAGCTAAAAACTCTCAAGAATAATATATTCCATTTGCTTCAAACAATAACTACAACAACATCTAAATTTAGAGGGGTGAATTCAGACAAAAAATATCGACTCTAAACCACTTTAGTGAAAAATAAAGACTGAATAACAAGAGGGGAGGACATGAAATAGCAGAGGAGGCGACTGGGTCTGCTAATATGAGTATCATTTTTTTAGTTTTAATAATCTAATCAAATATTTTCGTAATTTAAAGACCGATGAACACTCTATTGTCGAACAAAAAAGTTAATTGATAGAATCAGCTAAAAGCTCTCAACAGTAATATATTCCATTTGTTTCAAACAATAACTATCCCAAAAACCAAATTCATCCACTAATATTAGTGAAGAAAAAATGAAACCCCTTTCTCATTTATTCATCACTAAATTTAGCTATGGATTTAGAAAGATTTCACGTTTTCTCAAACTTTCTCCCACTAACTTTATTTTAGTAGATGATGCGCTAATGAATGAACTTTATTTTTTATATGTGATAAGACTGCAAGTGCGGTATTATCGCGTAATAAAACTTATTGTTTCCACAAGAACTTTGTTATTAGTACTAGTTTCTCTTTACTATGATAATTAACTAAAACAATAAATGTTGATAATGATTTTTGGTTTAAAATTCACAATAAAAATAAAGTCTTAGGATTGTAGTTTTTCACAATCATGGATACAAAATTAACCTTCTTTGAGTTGTGGGTGTTAAACTCTTAAAAATCAGATAAACAATTATAACTAATGCCTTCTTTCAAAGGACAAATATGTATTTTAAACTAATAACCAACCTATTTTCATGATTGATGTATTAGCAAAATCCTTTAAGAGAAGATATCTTTCATGATTTCAAGAAAACAAAAAAATAAATTTCATGATTTGATTCTCTTGTCTAATCTTAGGGGTCAGATATCAAATCTACATTTCGGTATATTATTTGATATCTAATTATGAATATGATTCGTACTAAGATTGGATTAAATGATCAACACCCATGACAGAAAGAAATAGAAATCGTTAGAGATCCAACATTAGAATCCACTTCAAAAAAAGTATCTATTGTGACACTCAGATTTTGTGATGTTTTTTTATCTGTCACTAAAGCTACTTTTAGTGACAGATAGAATATCACTGTTTTTAAAATATTATACTGATATTTTATTTGCAAAAAAATGGTCTCCCTTTTTAATTTGCAAATGATTTTCTCTTTCTTCCAATTTATCTGATATTTCAATAAACCCATTTCCCTTACTTCTTCTCTGAAATCTCTTTTTTTCCATTGAACATTCTTTCTTTCTTCCTCTTTGGAGGAAAAAAAAAATAAAAAATCAGACACAGTGACTCAGGTCTAAAATCAAGGAAACCACGACGCCTCTTCTCTCTTCAATTCCCATTCACAGGCGAAGCAGAGAAGAGTTCAACAAATGGCGAGTGACAGCGACGAAGAAGAATTCCTTCAGATGGCGTTGAAGGAGCAATCTCGGCGAGATCTCAACTATGCCAAACCCTCCTCCAATCCCCGCAAGCCCGTCGCTAACTACGTTCAACCTCCATCCTCTCAACCTAAGAGGTCAGCGCCTCCCACTACCGCCAAACCACCGCAAACCTAATTGAAGTTATTTTCACTTCTCTTCCTCGTGTGTAACATCTTCATCGCTTTCGTTTTCATAGCTATGGACTCTGCTATGGTGATCAAGGTTCCGATCTTAATTTTCCCCTTTCAATTCAATTTTTGTTTGATTACTTGACTTTCAATTCAATTCTCTTTTTTATTTATGTTATTTTGTTGCATCATGCACTGCTTTTAGTCAATTATGTATATTGCATGGTGGAAATGAAATTAATCGTGCTTCGTTTGTGACTTTTTCTTGCATCTGATTTGGAGTTTTTAGTATGATAGTGATTATATCGTTTTCAACTCATCGTAGACTTTGTTATAATTGTATGCCTTTCTAATTTCGCCTTTAGTTTTATTGTTTTAATGATCGGAACACAGGTGGAACTGAAACTGTTTTATCGCAAGTGATGCATGTTCTGTTTCCGTATGAATGATTTGTTTTCCCTTTGCCCTGAAACATAGGTTTCATGAAAAACATTACTTATTTGATTGAATTTATTTGTTTATAGTTTGTTTAGGAGTACCTTTTTTCATTAAAACGGATTTGCTTTCATGAACAAGTAGCACTTGGTTCTTTTTACTACGGTTCCGTGGTACTATATTAGGGGTATCTGTTGGATCAATAACGGAAGGATCCAGTAGGCTCTATTGGCGTGAATATGTGATTTATGGATGCATATCGTCATTTCATATAAACTTATTGTGCAAGACACACTAATTCAGCAAGTTATGTTTTGACTGTTTTCATGCTCTCAGGTATTTCGGGTGTAGAGATTTAAGAGTTTTCGATACATTAAATACTTTCTGGGCTCTATGTTTATTGGAGTTGACAATGTTGTCTGTTGATAGAGATTTGCTGTCTTTTAGAATAGCTACATATTTATCGAACTTGTAATAGAGACTGTTTGATCTTAATCCACTGGCTCCTGACATGTTGAGTGTGAGATTTCCTAACTGCTGGGAATCCAAGTCTAAGTTGAACATGAATCAGATCTGAACATCACATATGTTGATATTGAAAATGTATACAATTCATCTGGAAATTTAAGTCCAATGTATGTATGTAGTGAAAGTAATTGGAAATTTGGAATTTGAATCCTTTTATATCTTATGTTGGAAGCAGCAAATGCTTGTGCAATACCCTTATAAGCGAGGACTGAATTAATTAAAAACAAAATGAGCACTCACCTTTTATGGTTTGGTTGATTTGAGTTTTTGTTATAAGTAATGTTATGGATAGTATTGTAAAATAAAGCAGTATCAAAATCTAACCATCGATAATAGAGTAAAATAAAAATTAGCATTTTTCCTTTTCAACCACTACAAGATATGGCATTGATAGTACCTCACATCCCAATGGCTTAGAAAAGTTGTTTTGCTGCATTTCTTTGAGCATTCTTCAATGAAATTTCAAACATTATTCCAATATGAATTGCAGAATTATGGGAACTGATAAGAGTTTATCATTTGTTGCAGTGAGTGAAGTTCATGGACGCACATTTGGAATTTGGACACTGTTGACCTGCACCCTCTGCTATATCTGTGCATTCAACCTTGATAATAAGCCTCTTTACCTGGCTACTTTATTGTCACTCGTTTATGCGTTTGGTCATTTCTTGACCGAATACCTAATTTATCATACAATGGCGATTTTGAATCTCACTACTGTCAGCATATTTGCAGGTATGATGATAAATTTATTGGCGTGTTCTACCACTTTCACTTACTTTACATTATTTTCTTTGATTTTAAACCAAAGCACTGTTTTTTTTTCCTAACAATGATTCAATATTGTGTGTGCTGTTAATTTAATCTTGTGTAGTTGTATGCCAAGTTAATTTGTGAAGTTCAGCAAAGCTGCTTGGCCGGATCCGAAACAATTCGTTGAAGAAGCTTCTGGTGTTGGTAAGTTACGTCATCCTAGGCTTGCTAATTTAATCGGTTATTGCTGTGATGGTGATGAGAGATTACTCGTGCTGAATTCATGCCTAATGATACCCTCACCAAACACCTCTTCCACTATGTATATCTTTTCTAATTTAAATTTAATTACTTAATTTGTTGTTGCTCAATGAATCTATGAATTTAATTTCAAGGGAAAATCAGACCATTGAATGGGCCATGCGCTTAAGAGTGGCTCTTTATATGACAGAACCCTAACTGCCTTATGTACTAAAGGTAAACATTGCTCAAATTTATATGAGATCAGGAAGTAACATATTGCTAGTTTAATTTTCATTGAATTTTGTACTCTTGGTTGTTTGCTTCTACCATTTCCACATATAATAAACTTCTGATATAAATGTTGAATCTATTTATAGGGCTATGTCAAGGTGGTTGTGCTGCCATTATTGACTCAGGCACATCTTTAATTGCTGGTCCAACAGAATGATATCAACCATTATACTTCTATCTTGTAACTTTTTTTATGTTACCCTTTTTAATTTGATATCTTTTTCTTACTTAATTCTTGTTTGCAGAGTGTTGTGACTCAAATTTAATTGAAGCTATGCATTAATTGATTTATGTTATCCGTTTTAATTTTAAAATGTTCAACCTTATGGATCACTAAAATACCATAATTTCTCATATTCTTTTCATTTAAAGCTTTTTTTTTCTTTCCGGAATTTAATTGTTTTACTTTAATGCATACTGTCTTATAGTAAATTTTGTAATCTGTTTCATTTGATTCCTCCTCTGCTCTCTTTCCTGATATAAATCTTAGCGGCTGTTTTCTAAGAAAAGCTCTTGAGCATTGATTGAAGCTAAACAATATAGTAATGCTGCCTAATTTCAACTGTTCCAGGTCTTGGAACTTGGTGTACTCTCAAGACTGATGATTATGGTAAAATCCGATTCCATAGAAGAAGGCATTAAAGCATCATATGATGTTTCAGCTTTGATTCAGAATAATTTAGCTAGTCAGGAATTGTTCTATGCTGATGCTGGAGGTTTGATGGTTAACATTGTTGTCATAGTTTTGTTTTAAGTTACCCCTTTTCAGCATTGGTAATTGAAATTGGTTTTTTAAAGGATATTTGAGGAATGCAACTATTGATATGAAGCTACGGAGGAAGGATGTGCTTCTATTGACTGATTTAGTAGAGTATCAATTAGAAAATGTCAATGAGCTTAGGATGCATGCAATTGGTTAGCTTTTTTTTTAATTACGGTTCTTTTAGATTTTGAGGTAGGAGGTAATAGATTTGTGATAGCCTTCAATTTTCGTAGTGTAATAACACACCACCAGCTGTTGTTAAATTATGATTTAAGTCACAATCTTTCTTTTACGATTTTTGTTAATTATATATATTTTTTATTGTGTGATAGGGTTTTAGGAGTTACTTATTGGTATTAATAATTTAGAATTACAATTAGTAGGGAGATAAAATAAATTTAATTTAATAAATAATGATAAATAAGTTTTAGTGACAGACAATACCGTAGGAATATATCAATTCTTTATTTATATATATCTACTTTTTAGTGACAGACACTATCTTAGGAATAAATCAATTTTTTTATTTATATTTATCTAGGTTTTAGTGACAGTCATTGTGGTAGGTAGAAATCAAAAATTTGTTGTGACAATCTTCAAAACATGGACTGACACTCCTCAAAGTGTAGCAAGACGCCCCCTTAAAGTTGACGGTGGATTTGAGTGTCACTCAAAGTTATTGACCTATACCTACAGTTTTTGACTTTTAATGACAAACTTTGTATGTCACAAGAAATCAGTTTTCTTGTAGTGATCATACAATCCCAAGACAAGGAAGATCTACTCACATATGATCATAGTAGAATCAAAGCTTAAATATAAAAAAATTGGAAATATAAAATGACAGAATAAAATAACAAAGCATAAATAGAAAACTAAATATTATTGAAACTAAAAAATTTCTAAGAGATATACAAGAACAAAAGAAAGAGTAACAAGAGATTGTGAGTAGGAATTTGTGTCTAAGACTGAGTATTTTCGTCCTTTTTATAGCCCTAGGTACCTACATGAGCTTTAGTTACAAGAAACCATGATAATTTCCTAGAAGAAAAACGGTTCAGCAGCAAAAGATGAGCAATTTAGGGCCATAATGGACATTATTGCCAAACTGTAATAGGTTTAGCAGCAGAAGATGAGCAGATTATGGGCATAATGGTCAATACTGAAGTAGCTAGAATATCACTAGAAGGGGGTTGAATAGAGATATTTGTTGTTTAAAAATTTCTTTTAAGTTTTAAAGCTTTATCCTCTTCAAGAGGATGAAAATCAGAGGTTGGAAATATAAAAATACGAGTATGAACAGATTACTTAAAAGACAAAGAGAGAGAGGTTAGAAAATGACACACACAACTTTATACTGGTTCCCCCAATAAAGGTTACGTCCAGTCCTCACACACTTGTGAGATTTCACTAAGAAAACAATCAACCTCTCACAGAGGTTAGTTACAACTTGTGTGTTCTTGAGCTTCACCAAGCTTACAATATCTTATCACGGATTTCAACCATTTCTAAGTGTAACTCACTTAGAAATTACAATATAGTATGAAGGTGTTTGTGATGTTTCTCTTTACTAGCACTTTCTAAAAAGATGTTTCAAAGATCTAGTGTAATACAATAGAAAGTATAAAGAGAGGATGAGAATAACACTTCATAGCTCTTAGTCTTTTTCTTTGAATGCTTTGTAGTTGCGTGTCGAATGAAGAAGAGCACCATTCCTTTTATAGAGTTGTAAGATGGTCTATCCATGTGTTTTGATGGTTCGTGTCCGTTGGGCACTTTAATCAAAAATTCAAGGCCAGTAATATGAATTACAGAAATGCCATCCAGCTGTCTTTTGTCTTGTTTGAGCGCAGGAGGATGGGAATTCAGTCCATCCTCGTATGGAAGGTTCAAACCTCCTTGAATTTTGGGCCTTAGCTGTCTTTTGCTTTTGCTTTCTCCAAGACATGTCAGATTGCATTTTGGTCTTGTTCAATACATCCTTTATGTACTTTTGAAAAGGTAGAACCATTTTCATCATAGGAGGATGAAGAGAGCTCGAGGTCCATCCTCTTATACTTCATTCTTCTGTGTTCATCCTCTGTGTTCGTTTTCTTCTTTTGACTTGATTTTTTTCTCTCTAAACTTTAACACTGATTTAACTTCTCTTTTGACAAGAAATCAATGTTATCGTGAGTCTGAATATTTTGCATAACTGTTGGTTCATCCTCTAGTCCATCCTCCAGTTTGAAAAACTTGTTGGATTGACTTAGATTTTATCTCTTTTGAAGAGCAACCTGTTTTCTAATAATAATACACTCAAGAGCACTAATTAGTCTTAACAAGAATCATAATCATTAATTTTGTTATCATTAAAACCATTAGAAAGAGATTTTGTCTCAACAAATACGACCAGGCAGTAATCCTTGCTGACTTGGAGTGGAAAATTCTTGTTTCCTTTCTCGTTCATCCATTATGGATGTAATGGCCATTACGGCCAGGCAATAATGTTTGCTAGAACTTGAGTTTCATTCATTTTTTTGATCATGATGCACCACTTGACTTCAAAGCTCTTTTGCACCAAAAATCTTGACTTATTCCTTCACTTCTCCTTGCAATCTAAACAAAACAAAAAGATAGTAAAATAGAACTAAAACTGAATTAAAAATATCAAAGTAACCTATCAAATAAAGCTATAAAAATAGATAAATTCTAGCTTATCAAATTCCTCCATGCTTGAAGCATTGCTTGTCCTCAAGCAATTGTTTCATGTAAAAGTTACGGACGAGCAGACACCATGAATAGGGAACTCAACATTCAATTCAAGTGTAGGCAATAGGAAAATTCCAAAACCAAAGGATAGCTTACTTCGGTTCCAAATTAGTGACTTAGGCTCCCCTGAAAACATAATTCTCATTAATAGGACACTCAACTCTCAAATTATGTCAGTATTTCAAGGTAATGAACATTCACTCAAAATTTCACCAATGCAAAGTTTTCTTCCATATGCTTAATTATTAACCAAATCTCCACTACATCTCTCATTGGAGCTTATGTGAATCAAAAACACTTTTCAAGGTTGTAACGGGGCCAAGGGACAATAGGTGAGGAAAACCAAAAAAGCGATATATCACATTAAACATATGACTATAGATACCTTTTTTGAATAATTGGAGCTCAACGTATTCAAACAATCTACCATTGGCCCAAAATTCAATCATAAGTCAAATATGTTACTCCGAGTGGACACCTTATTGTGTCATGTAAACAGGGACTAACAACATTTTTTTTCTTCTTTTCTTTCTTTTCTCTCTGTTTTTTTTTATTTTTTATTTTATTTATTATTTTTTTAAAGTTGCTCCATTTTATTCAAAAGGGCACCCAAGAACGATTTTATCGATAAAGCAATGGACCATGAATGATAATTCATGTAAGGCTCAAAGTGGGAAACTAGTGGAAAGTATGAAACAAAACAAAACGAATTCTGAGGCCTGATAAAAACTAATCCTATAGTGTTTTTTTTCTTCATGAAGAGAATTTAGCCTTGAGACGGTTGCAAGTCAAGTTCTAGAGAACACAATCAATGGTGAATAATCACTCATAACAAAGAAAAGAGGCATAATATTTGATGATGTAACACAAGCCCCTATATAAGCCCAAAACTCACATTTAGTAGCTAAATCAATGAGAAC
This sequence comes from Cicer cuneatum, assembly GCA_037974295.1. Classification (NCBI taxonomy): domain Eukaryota; kingdom Viridiplantae; phylum Streptophyta; class Magnoliopsida; order Fabales; family Fabaceae; genus Cicer; species Cicer cuneatum. Next base: position 23,330,241 of record JBBPBO010000003.1, read on the forward strand.
ATTCTGTCCAAGAATAAGCTAATTTATCAAACTGGTAATGTGGTATTCGAAGGTGAGTTCATTGCCTATTTAACAACAACATGCACATAAATTATAATTCCCTAACAAGTACATCAAAAGGTTTTTTTTCAAGCAAGGAGAAATTATTTATTTATAACAAAAACTAAATTAACATGTTGAGAAAACAAGCAAAAATAAAATGTATCCCCCCATGCTTGGACCAAACATTGTCATCAATGTAAAAAGTAAAATAGTTATGAACGGGATAGGAAAGCTCACAAGATTATGGTGGTGGTGGAAAATGGCTCTGTGCATGTATTATGGCCATTACTGTCAAGCAGTTTTAGCTATGCTGCCTTATCCTGTTTTCTGCATTTTTCTTGTTTTAGCTCAACCTAAAAAACAAAAAGAAATTTTTAAAAAATTAAAACTATGGGTTGCCTCCCACGCAACGCTTGTTTATGGTCCTTAGCTTGACCTTCATTTTGTAAATCATAAGTTGGAGATCGACGGAAAAGACTTACCCCTTTCTCTATTGGATTCCCAACTACATAATGCCTCAACCTTTGACCATCCTTTCTCTATTGGATTCCCAACTACATAATGCCTCAACCTTTGACCATTCACAGTGCAAACTCTAGTGGCCTCACTCCATATTTCTAAAGCTCACAACGGGAACGTCTTGCGGATTTGAAATGGCTCGGACCACCTCGAACGATGTTTACCTAGAAACAACTTCAATCCTCAATTGAAAAGTAATACGAAGTCACCTTCTTTGAATTCTCTTCTTGGTTCTTCTCTTGTAGAGTTTAGCATTCTTATTAGCGTCCAACCTCAACTCATCAAGCTCACTAAGTTGGAGCTTCCTTTTCTCACAAGCAGCCTTCAAATCAAAGTTAAGGATCTATATTGCCCAATATGCTTTATGTTCGAGCTCAACTGGGAGGTGAAAAGACTTTCCATAGATCAACTTGTAAGGAGTAATACCTATGGGAGTCGTAGTATTTTATGTGGTAGGCTCAAAGCGCATCATCTAGCTTCACGGACAAGTCCTTCTTGACGCAGAGAGAATTTTCTCGAGAATACTCTTGATCTCTCTATTGGAAACTTCTACATGTCTGCTAGTTTGAGGGTGATATGTTGTGGCAATTTTGTGCTTCACTCCATACTTCTTTAGCATACCTTCCAACTATTTAGCTATAAAAGGAGAGCCTTCATTGCTAATCACGACCCTTGGCAAACCAAACCTCGGAAATGTTACTTTTTTAAAGAGCTTAATCACTACCTTAGCATCATTTGTTGGGGCAGCGACAACTTCAATCCACTTGGACACGTAATCCATCGCTACAAGGATGTATTGATTTCCAAGAGACGAGGGAAATGGTCCCATGAAATCAACTCCCCAAACATCAAAGATTTCAACTTCGAGGATATTGTTCAAAGGCATTTCATTTCTTTTTGATATGTTTCCGGTACGCTGGCATTGATCATATTGAAGCACAAAACGATGCTCGTCTTTGAAGAGTGTGGGCCAGTAGAAGCCTGCTTGAAGTATCTTTGCTGCAGTTTTTGAGGAACTAGCATGTCCGCTGTAAGCGGAGGAATGACAGTGAAACATCATGCTTTCCATTTCTTCTTCTTGGATGCATCTTCTGAAAACTCCATCAGCCCCTCTCTTATAAAGCAGAGGTTCATCCCAATAATAGTGTTTAAGATCCGAGAAAAACTTCTTCTTTTGTTGATAGTTCAAATATGGGGGTAATACTCCAACTGATAGGTAGTTCACAAAATCAACATACCATGGTGCCTTTATTTGTGCAAGAGTAAAAAATTGATCATTAGGAAATGAATCATCTAGGGGCAATTCAGTTTCTTTTTATTCATATAGCCTTGAGAGATGATCTACCACCACATTTTCAATCCCCTTCCTGTCTCGAATTTCTAGGTCAAACTCTTGGAGAAGTAGTATCCATCGGATCAACCTTGGCTTATCATATTTCTTGTTCAAGAGATATTTAATGGATGCATCTTGTGTGTAGACAATTATCTTCGATCCCACCAAGTAAGAGCGAAATTTGTCAATGGCAAACACTACTGCCAATAGCTCTTTATCAGTTGTGGCATAGTTAACTTGAGCTTCATTCAAAGTCCTATTGGCATAATAGATAGAATGAAATTTCTTGTGTTTTCTCTGCCCCAACACTGCACCTACAGCAAAGTCATTAGCATTGCACATGATTTCAAATGGAAAACTCCATTCAAGTGGCTGCATAATCGAGCGAATATCAATGCTTTTTTTAACTTGAAAAATGACTCAAGACAAAATTCACCAAAGACAAAAGATGCATCCTTTTGGAGCAGATTGGTTAGAGGCTTAGAAATCTTAGAAAAATCTTTAACGCAAGATTAACTTGTTCACACCTTTCAAGTACCTTTTTGAGATTGGCCAAACTATTATTGAAGCTAGATGCATGCATAGAAAAGTCATCCATGAATACTTCCATTATATCCTCAATAAAATCAAAAAAAAGTTGACATTATGCAACTTCGAAAGGTAGCAGAGGCATTGCATAAACCAAAAGGCATCCTCTTATAAGCATAAGTGCCATAAGGGCAAGTAAATGTGGTTTTCTCTTGGTCGCTAGGATGATTGGGAATTTAAAAAAATAACCAGAATAACCATCCAAATAGCAAAAATGTGAATGCTTTGCTAACCTTTCTAACATTTGGTCAATACAGGGGAGAGGAAAGTGATCTTTAAGAGTTGCTTTGTTCAATTTTCTGTAATCTATACTCATCCTCCACCCTGTAACTGCACTTGTTGCAATGGATTCATTTTTTCATTTTTAACAACAGTGATACCTCCCTTTTGTTGAACTACTTGAACGGGACTAACCCATTTGCTATCAGAGATAGGGTAAATTACCTCGGCATCTGGGAGTTTAAGTACCTCTTTTCTTAGAACTTCTTTCTTGTTAGGATTTAACCTCCTTTGGTGCTCAATAGAGGGTTTATAGTTCTCTTCAAGTAGTATCATATGCATGCAAATGGATGGATTAATTCCCTTTAAGTCCTTAATAGTACACCCAATAGCTTTTGGATACATCTTGAGGACTCCAAGCAATTTTTCAGTTTCTTCACCATTTAATTCAGCACTTACAATGACAGGAAATGTAGAATTTTTGCCAAGGAATTCATACCTGAGATTTGAGGGCAAAGGCTTAAGTTCTACCTGTGGAGCTTCTTTTGGGAGCGGGGATGAATTTTCTGCTGCTAAAGTCTCAAAATTTAAGTTTGGAAGAGGAGGATTTTCATCCAACAAATTACCACATGCATCAGCTTCATTTACCAAGTCTTCATGTCTTGTGCTTCCAATCAAGCATGCTTCCAGCCCATCTTTCGAGAGTGGTCCTAAAGGACACTCCTTAACACAATGATCAATTAAATTGACCCTGCAACAAGAATTTTTAAGAGAATGACTTTTCATAAGGTTAGACAAATTTAATTCAATATTTTAATCACCCACATTGAAGACAAGCTTCCCATATAACAACTCCAGTTGTGGATAGAAAAGGTCTCTCAAGAAGAATTGCGACTTTAGAGTCCTCTTCCATTTCCAACACCACAAAATCAGTCGGTATAAACAATTGTCCTACTTTGATAGGAACATCCTCTAATATTCCCACCAGATACTTGATAGATCGGTTAGCTAGGTATAAGGAAATGTTTGTGGGCTTTAACTCACCCACATCAAGCATCTTATAAACTGACAAAGCCATGAGGTTTACACTAGCCCCAAGATCACAGAAAGCACGTTCAAAACTCATATCACCAATAACACAAGGAATAGAAAAAATTTCAGGATCTTTTATTTGGGAGGCAATTTATTTTAAATTATGGCACTACATTCCTCAATTAAAGAATTGTTTCATTATCGTCAAGTTTTCTTTATTTTGAATAAATTTCTTTTAAAAACTTAGCATATGACGACATTTGAGACAGTGCTTCGATGAACATAATGTTTATACATAAAATTTTCAAAAGTTCCACAAACTTCCTAAATTGCTCCTCAATTTTAGCCTTGGCGAATCTTTGTGGAAATGGTATGGGTGGTTTTCATGGTGCCAGCAACACATAAGGTTTTTCTTTTTCCTCATCTACCTTCTCACTTGATGGATGGGCTCTTTCACTATCATCCCTAACATTCACTTCCACATCACTACCCTTCGGTTCCTTTAATTGTTTTTTGTTTCTTAAGGTGATATCATTTAATTATCCCTTGGGGTAAGGTTCAGGTTGCCTCGGGAATACACCGAAAGATTTAGAGAATGAAGCAACTTGTTGAGCCACTTGGGTGATTTGTGTTTCCAACATTTTATTGTGTGTGGCCATGGAATCTTGCTAACTATCTAAGTGCTTCATTCACTAACTGGTTTTGATTTTTAAACTCCTCAGTTTGTTTGGTTTTAGTCAACATAATTTCCCAGCAAATTTTCTATGCTAGACTTTTGGGCGTTGTTGAAAGACATTGGTCCTTGGAAACCAGGACGTCTAACCAATGGTTGGGGGATGGGATTAAGGGGGGATTTTTGTTGGAAAAATTTGGATGATTTCTCCACCCTTGATTATAAGTATTGGAAAAAGGGTCCCTTTTTTTAGGATTGGTAAGATAATAAAGTTGTTCATTACCCACCCCACCATTAATAGACATTGCGACTTGGCATTCAACAGCCACATGACCAATAATACGACAAATTTCACAAGGAGAAGCATTTGGGATTAAGGGGGCATTTTTGTAGGAAAAATTTGGATGATTTCTCCACCCTTGATTATAAGTATTGGAAAAAGAGTCCCCTTTTTTAGGATTGTTAAGATAATAAAGTTGTTCATTACCCACCCCACCATTAATAGACATTGCGACTTGGCATTCAACAACCACATGACCAATAATACCACAAATTTCACAAGGAGAAACATTTGGTGTGACAACATTATCATTCAAATTTTCAAATTTTTGAAACAATACATCTACCTTAGAAGCAATATAATCTAATGCATCAACTTCATACCTGCCTCCTTTCTTCTGAGGAGATCAGTAACTTGATCATTGGAAGTGGATCTGTGCCATGTCTTCAATTAGAGCATAGGCTTCTTCTATGTTCTTGTTCATCAATGCTCCTCTTGCAGCAGCATCTATTATCATTCTTATAGTCTATGAGAGTCCATTGTAGAATGTATGGACAATTAGCCATCTCTCCAGCCCATGATGAGGGCACAATGTCAACATCTCTTTGAAGTGTTCCCAAGCTTCAAAAAGTGATTTTCCTTCCTTTTGAGAAAAACTTGTGATTTCATTTCTCAATTATGCAGTTTTGCTTGGTGGAAAATATCTAGCAAGGAATTCTTGCTTTAACTGATCCCATGTGGTAATGAATTCTAAGGCAATGAATGTAGCCAAGCTCTAGCTTTTTCCCTTAATGAAAAAGGGAAAAGCCTTAGTCTAATGGCGTCACTAGTCACTCCATGCATTTTAAAAGTGTCACAATAATCTAAAAAAAATAGACAAATGGAGGTTTGGATCATCCGTTGGATAACCGAAGAATTGGTTTTGTTGTACCATAGATAGCAACGAAGGTTTTAATTCAAAATTGTTAGCCTCTACCGTTGGTGCGTGCAATACTCGAATGAAATATCGTAGTATTGGGAGAAGCATATTCTTTAAAGGTTCTATTTTCAGCCTTTTTTTAAATCTTTTTCTTGATCAAAAATGTTTTTCTCTCTTCTTCTCCTATGGAAAAATCTTTCTATCTCGGGTATTGGTTCGACAAGATTCCCAAGATTCGGATTCTTCGCTTTCAAAAAGAGAAAAATCAGTAATAAAAACATATAAAAATTAAAGATGAAAATTTTTAGTCTAAAAAGTATAGGAAAAGAGAATTAATATCAAAAGCAAAGTCCCTGACAACGGCGCCAAAAACTTGATAAGACCGCAAGTGCTTGGTATTATCGCGTAGTAAAAATTATCATTTCCACAAGGACTTTGTTATGAGTACTAGTATTATGATGATTAGCTAAAACCGTACATGTTGATAATGATTTTTGGTTTAAAATTTGCAATAAAAATAAAGCATTGGGATTGTAGTTTTCCACAATGATGGATACAATAAAATGAACCTTATTTGAGTTTTGAGTGTTAAACTCTTAACAATTACTTAAACAATTATAATTAATGCCTCCATTCAAATGACAAAAGTGTATTTTAAACTAATAACCAACCTTTTTTCATGATTGATGTATTAGAAAACTATATTAAGAGAACATATCTTTCATGATTTCAAGAGAACCAAAATCTATTTTCATGATTTGATTCTCTTGTCCAATCTTAGGAGTCAAATATCAAATCTTTATTTCCGTATATTATTTGATATCTAAGTATGAATATGATTCTTACTAAGATGGGATTAAATGATCAGCAGCCATGACAGAAAGAAATATAAATCATTAGAGATCCAAATTTGGAAATCCTACAATCCCAAAGCAAGAAAGATCTACTCACATATGATCATAGTAGAATCAAAGCTTAAATATAACAACATTGAAAATATATAATAACATAATAGCATAACAGAAAAAATAGAAAATTGATTATTATTGAAACTAGAAAATTTCTAAGAGAAATAAAAGAACAAAAGAAAGAGTAACAAGAGATTATGAGTAGGAATCTATTTCTAAAAAAAAGTATTTTTCGTTTTTTTGATAGCCCTAGGTGGCTTCATAAGCTTAAATTATAAGAAATCATCAAAATGTCTTAGAAGAAAAACAGTTCAACACGAGAAGATGAGCAGTTTATGGCCATAATTGTCATTACTGTTAGGCAGTTATCCTTGCTGAATTGCAGTGGCAAATTCTTGTTTTTTTCCACGTTCATCGTTTATCGTCGTAATGGCCATTACGGCAAGGAAGGAATACTTTTTGGAACTTTAGTTTCTTTTATTTTCTTGATCATGATGCACCATGACTACACCACTTGACTTCAAGGCTCTTCTGCACCAAAAATCTTCACTTATTCCTTCACTTCTCCTTGCAATCTAAACAAACAAAAAGGTAGTTAAATAGAACTAAAACTGAATTTAAAACATCGAATTAACCTATCAAATAAAGCTATAAAAATAGATAAATTCTAGCTTTTCAATATGGTTGTTCTTAAAGAAAATAAAATTGTGTGTCTTTTTGGGACCAATTCCTTGTCGAGGTGAAAATAATTTAAAATCCCTAATTAGAGTAATAGTGCCATAACACTATAGTAAAAAATTAAGTTCTCTACCTTTGGTAACTTTGTATCTATCTCTCTTAAGCGATCATTTTTTCTTATCTAAATAGTTTTTATCAATTAATTTTAATCACCAATTTTACTCTAAAACACACTAAAGTCACCAAAGTCACATATCACCAAAGGTAGAGAATCCATTTTTTCAACAGTGCCACTAAAAATAGAGAAAAATAGTGTGTGTGCCTCTTATTGGAAAATGGTAGTTGCAAATAACTAATAGAGAGTAGAAGAAACTCAGTATCGATAGTGAATGTTGGTTCAGAAAACATTCTCCAAATAAATTTTAGTATGTTATTATTGCCATTGAGTTTGTTATTCACTACACCAAAATATGGATTTTATAGTGACCTTTAAGAACGCTTGTTAAGTAAAAGCGTTGTTGTATTATATTTTAAAAATACATGGAGGTTAAGACAACGCTTTTTTGAAAAGTGTTGTCATAGATACTAATAGTTACATATAATAACAAAGCCTTTGATAGTGCTTTTTTTATAAAAGCGGTGTCATAGGGTCAAAATAATTACATCGCTCTTTCTATAAGCGTTTTTATAGGGTCATAAAGCGTTGTCATAGGGTCTTTTAAAGCGCTTTTCATAAAAGCGCAATCATAAGGTCTCATAAAATTACAGTCTTTTAAAGCACTTTTCAAAAAAGCGTTGTCATATGGTCTTTCTAATATTTTAAGAATATGCATGTAATTGGTTTTCTTCACTCTATGCGTTTCTTCACTCTCTGTGCGAACCCTCTCTGCGCAAACTCTCCCAAACCCTCTCTGAGAACTAGTTTCTTCAACCTAGTAACTGGTTTTCTTCACCAAACCTTAATTTCGTTGTCACATCTCTTGAATCCCCAAACCTTTCTCCGACATAATCCATCTCATCTCCGACCATGTAACCCTTCATATCTTATCTTTGATGCAACCCTTCTCTGTGCAACCAAGTCTCAAACATGACTTCGCTATCGCATCTCAACTTCTCTGCCATCGTAAGTGTCGCTCTGTTTTTCTTCTTGCCATCGTAAATGTCACGCTCTGTAAGGGTTTCATTTTCTGTTTTTGTTTCATTGTTCGGGTTTCATTTGCAAATTTTAAGTTCTATTTCAACTTTTGGTACCTTGCTAGTTATTGCTAGCATTCTTGATTTTTAGGGTTCTGTTTAAACATTTGAATTTTTATTGCTAGTGTTCTTGATTTTAAGGGTTCTGTTTCAAATTTTTATGCACTGTCATTTTGTATTTAATCAATAAACTAGTGAAGTTTAATTTACAAAAACATAGATATGTGATATGGACTATGTTTTAAACTCTTACTATGAATAGATTTTTTTTATATAGACAAATATTAGTTTGTAATTTGTAAAGGGGGATATTTGTTAGTACCAGTGATCGAGCTCTAGATCCCTTACATGATATTACTGGGAAAATGTTATTCTTTTATGCATGCAACTTGGTAGAATGAAAAAGTGATTGATGTTGTGCTGTAATAGTGCTTGCTGAAATAGAACTCCTTGGTAAGAGATAACTACCATTTCAAGTTTGGAAATATACATTTTTTCTGTACTCTCTTTTAAGGAATTTTTATATGCATATGTGAATTAAAGTTGTCCGGTTTATCTTGGGGTTCAAATTCAAACACTAAGTTGATAGGGGCTACAAATTACTAATGGTCTGCATCTTTTACTTGAGTTTGATTTTGGCTTGGAAAGTGATTTAACAATTTATTACTTTGATTTCTTTGTTATTGTTGAAACTTTGTTTTATGAGATCAAATGTATCCTCAAAGGAGGATCACAGAGTATGTAATGCAATTAACATAGAACATGCAAAATGCTTTAACAAAGAAAAAGTAAAGAAACCAGGTTAGAAAATACCCAACCTTCATGCTTGTTCTTAATTTCATATCCTACTTGTTCACTACTAATAATCACGCCTGTATTTTTCACTACCCACCTTTCATGCATATATTTTTCACTACTAATCATTTAAAATTTTTTAAATTTCAGATCCTACTTGTTCTTAAATTCTTGTCGTAAAACATTATGTTTAGCACCTTCATCCTTGATTAAAATTTCTTGTTATGTGGTTTTGTGTGTTCTCATTAGACCCTTGTTTTTTACTTTTCTGCTGCATAATCGTATTAAATACTGTTTTTCTTTTAATTTGTACTTGTTTGACTCCCCTCATGGAATGAGAAACATCTGTTTAGTGCAAATACATATTTTGGTTAATTTATATTGATAATCTATGTTAAATATATTTAATGTTCTTTTGGTTTCTTTGCATTATTAACGTATGGTTCAAGGGAAATTAAATATATGTATGTAATTTGTGTGTGTCAGAACATATAGTTAAGCTGTTAACATTCTTAGTAGTTGGTAGTTCTAATTCGGTGTTACATACCCCTATATGAACTGATACTAGTTACCACATTGTTTATGTTGATAAACTCCTTGGCAGTTTCAAGTTTACACTAAATGAAGATCTTCGTTCCGAAGTTACCCTTTTGATATTATTGCAAGAAATTGATTCCTTTGGTTGCAACATTGAAGGTGGAAGACGTAATTCCTTAATTAAAATTATGATTATTATTATTATTTCTTTTAAATATGTACTAGAGTGACAAAAGTTCCTCCCTATAATAAGACGTTAATACTAGTAATAGTAATATTGGATTCATATTCCATGGCATATTCTATTTCTCCTTTTTTTTCTCTCTCTCTCTCTCTCTCTCTATATATATATATATACGGTTTATGTTTTATTTTAGAACAGAGATCGAACATATGACTATTAAGTCACTCAATCTTTCCTTCTTCCTACAAATATTGTAACATTTTTCCATTAGATTATCAACCTAAGTAATGTTAAGATGTGACATAATAACTTCCTAACATGCAGACATCATGTATTAAAAATTAGAAAACAAAGCATAAATGCAACACAAGTGGTAATTGTGTGTGCGAGTTTTGAGCTAGGCTCATTAGAGAAATAAAAAACTAGGAAATAAAGACATCTCCGTGTTTACTAGAAAAAAATTAAAACTAATTCACTTTTAACATTTCTTGAGAAAGTTGCCATGTTTATATTTCTTAACACTTCTAACTTTAGGATAATGTAATTATTTTGAACTATAATTGTTTTACCTAACTGTACATTTATGGTAAAGTAGACAGAAAAACTTCTAATAATTTTACAATGACATATCGTTCTAACTTTTAAGTAACTTTCTGTTATATTCAATTTGGTTTGGTAGATATAGAAACAATGCACTGAAAATGGTTGTCTGCCCATCGATTGTCAAAAGAATATGAAAATACAGTGAAAGAGTTTGTTGAGTTTGCAGTGAAGAATACAAAAGACCAAAATCGAATAATTTGTCCTTGTTTAAATGCTGTTTTGGAAAATGTGTTAGAGCATATCAAATGGAAGGACATTTAGTATGACAGGGAATTGATAAAAGCTATACATGTTGGACAAGACATGGTTAGAAAAAAAAAGAGAACACTAATTTGGAGAATGGTGCGACATATGCATCAAATGATTCTGGCACAAATACATGTGAGCGGGACCGAGTTGAGTAGATTGCAAAAGCAGTTGAAGAAGATCTTCGAGACTGTCCTAAAATGTTTGAGAGTTTGTTGAGTGATGTAGAGAAACCTTTATATAATGGTTGTAATAAATTCACAAGATTATCGACGATAATAGAGTTGTACAACTTAAAAGCAAGTAATGCATGGTCTGATAAGAGCTTCATAGACTTATCAACCCTTCAAAAAGATATGTTGCCAGATGATAATGAACTTCCCAGTCAAACCTACGAGGCTAAACGAATTTTGTGCTCTATTGGTATGATCTATAAAAGGATTCATGTTTATCCTAATGATTGCATTTTATTTCGAAACGAATATGAATTGCTAAAGGAGTGTCCGAAATGCAATGTCTTTTGATATAAGAAGAAGGAATCTACTCCAGTGAAAGTCGTGTGGTATTTTCCTCTAATACCAAGATTTAGGCACACCTATTGTAGTGAAGAAAATTCAAAACACTTGACATGGCATACAAATGAAAGAATTAGATATGGAAAGTTTCGACACCCTACAGATTCTCCACAATGGGCAAAAATTGATCACAAGTATCCGAATTTCGGAAGAGAGTCAAGAAATATACGACTTACACTTTCTACTGATGGAATGAATCCATATGGTCTTCAAAGCATCTCATACAACACATGGCATGTGATTTTGTTGATTTATAACCTACCTACATGGTTATGTATGAAGCGTAAGTTTATGATGTTGTCTCTGTTAATTTCTAGACACAAACAACTTGGGAATGATATCGACGTATACTTCACTCCTTTAATGGAAGATTTAAAAAATATGTGGGAGACAAGTGTGGAAATTTATGATGGGTATAAGAAAGAACGTTTCAATTTGAGGGCTATGTTGTTCAGTACAATTAATGATTTTTCAGCATACAGTAATTTATCAGGATATAGCATTAAAGGTCAGTGTGCATGTCCTATATGTAAAGAGAGTACAAATTTGATGCGGTTGAAACATTGTAAGAATAATGTATTTCCTGGACATCATATATTTTTACCTTTTAGTCATCAATATCTTGGGTGGAGAAATGCATTCAACGGAAAATAAGAGGAAGGTACTGCTCCTTTAACACCAACTAGATATCAAATATTTGAAAATGTACAAGGTTTGACCAATAAATTTGGCAAACCTTTTGTGGGAGAGCTTGTCAAAACTGGGTTGAAGAAAAAGTCAATTTTCTTTGAATTGCCATATTGGAAGTCATTGTATATAAGACATTTTGTTGATGTGATGCATATTGAAAAGAATGTATTTGATAGTTTTATTGGTACGTTACTCAATGTTCTAGGAAAGTCTAAGGATGGCATCAATGCAAGATTGGACTTGGTCGATATTGGAATAAGAAATGAATTAGGTCCCGTAATGAAAGGAAATCGCACATATCTACCTCAAGTCACTCATACTCTATCTAGAAAGGAGAAAATTGTTTTATATAAATTCCTTCATGAAGTTAAAGTTCCAGAAGGATACTCTTCAAACATTAAAAATTTAGATTCTATGAAAGACCTCAAGTTAAAAGGTTTGAAGACTCAAAATTGTCATGTTCTAATGAAACATTTTCTACCAATAAGTATACGTTCCATTTTACCTGAAAAAGTTCAACGAGCCATAACTAAATTATGTTTCTTCTTCAAGGAAACTTGTAGTAAAGTGATTCATCCTCAGAAATTACCGACATTGCATAGGGAAATTAATGTTACTTTGTGTGAGCTTGAAATATATTTCCCACCCTCATTTTTTGATATAATGGTTCACCTTACTATTCATCTTGTTAAGGAGACACAACTTTGTGGGCCAGCTTATATGAGATGGATGTATTCGATAGAACGCTATATTAAATATTAAAAGGGTACGTAAAAAGTAGAAGTAGACCAGAAGGTTGTATTGCTGAACGATACATTGTCGAAGATGCTGCTAATTTTTTATTGAATATGTATCCAATGTTGAATCCATAGGGTTTACCATGTCTCATCATTCGGGAAGAATAATAGGAGAATGGATAATGGGAAATAGAGTAATGACTATATCAAGGACATAATGGGAGCATGCACAATTGTATGTTCTGCACAATGCTGATGAGGTTCAACCGTGTGTTACAATACACATGGATCAATTAACGAGTTTGAACAATAATAGGAAAAAAATTTGGATAACACGAGAGCACAATCAATGTTTTATAACATGGCTAAAAAATCACATAAACTCAAAGTTTTCTATAGACCTCACTTCAATTTTAGAGAGATTGAGATGGTTAGCAAATGGCCCGAGTTTACATGTCTTTTCTTACACCAGTTATGTAATTAATGGCTACACATTTTATACCATAAAACAAGATGATCAAACCACAAGGTAAAATAGCGGAGTCACTCTAGTAGCTGAAGCGATGCATATCTCAAGTGCTAAAGACAAAAACCAATATATGCAAATCTATCATATTTTGGGGTTATCGAGCACATATGAGAGTTAGATTACACGATGTTTCGTGTTCCCATCTTTGGTTGCAAGTGGGTCGATAATAATAATGGTGTTCGGACATGCTTGCGATTTTAATAGGGTGGGATACAAAGTTGAGCCTTTTATTTTAGCGTCGCAAGCTCAACAAATGTTTAATGTCACTGATCACACCGATTATAAATGGTCGATTGTCCTATTGACCAATAAAATAAGTGATGATAACAATAAAGATGAAGACGTTAGTAATGATCCTTTCTTTGCGACATCACAACCACGTGAAATTGATTCAATTGTTGATGGTTTATATCTTAGAGATGATCATGATGAGGGAATTTGCATTAATCCATCGTTTCGTATCGTTAAGGGACAAACAAATATGAATCCCACCAGGAATAGAAGAAGGGCATCTTAAGGTGTTTAAGTGTTTACTATTTTCTTTATTTGCATTATAAAGTATTTTGTACTTTTATAATGGATGTTATGTATGTTTAATTGTATGATTATGATTGATTGATTTTCTTCTGGCTATACTGAGTATTACAATTTAAATAATTGTCCAGTGAAGTTACAAGAAAAACAAATAAAATGAAGAGGAGCTTACTTGCAGAGCAACAATATGAACTTTTATTTCAAATTTAATTATATAGATATGTTTTAAAAAAGTAATGTCTTTAGAAAAAAGGTAAATTACAGCACATATAATTTATTACTCAACTTATTACTTTTGTCATCCATAACTCACTATTGACCCAATGTTATATATTAAGGACTTAAGATTTCATGAATTTGGATGTTTACATGTATATTATGGTCAAAGTAGTCAACAATTAACTTCTGATCACGCTTTGGAAGGTACACAGTATACCACGGGTCTTAGTTAAAATAATATTGCATAAATACATTCAATAGCATTACTAGTTAGACAAGAATAAGCTGGATGGTCCTTATTATTGGACTGGACATGCAAATAAAAAGATGTCTAATATAATAGTTAGTTTAAATCATGTTACCTTGTATTGTAACTCTGCTACCTTGTATTGTTCACTGCTAATTCTAATACCTTGTATTGTTCACTGCCTTGTTAATTCTTGTATGTGCCCTAATTGTTGTTTATTAATTTTTATATCTGCTTGTACTGCTTTTATAATTCTAAATGGATTTTGGATTTTGGTGATAAATGGATTTTGTAGATAAATGGATTTTGGTGATGATTGCACTCGTCAAAATGAAGTTAAGCGTGGGGAGACTATTATGCATAAGGTCATCAAAGCAAAAAGTAGTGGAATAAAATTTGAGGTATACTATACTTTATTTAGAATTTATTTTGTATCTTTTCTGAAAGCATGCAGTTACTCTATGAGTTTATTAGGTATGATGGAATCAAAGTGGCCAGCCAATTGAGCCCAACAGTTCGATGATGGTAAGTTATATTGGTGCAGTTGTTCGTTAGAATATCCCAATCATAATTGATGATTGGAGAGATAAAGCTTTGAAGAATGCTAAAGATATCATGTGGAATTATATACAAGTAAATTTTTTACTCCACTTATTTGTTAGTTATCATTTTTTCCATTGAAATACTTTTACTCAAACATTTTCTTTATTTGGTTTGTAGTCAGGTTCTAACGTTGATGATGTGCGAAAAAATTATGTACTTAGAGTTGCAGGAAAATTACATAGCGGATTTAGATCTCACTTGACAAAGTACTACTTAAGAGATGCTGATGGAAATTTGAACGACGAAGCTCCAAAAATATATAAACACTACATATCACCAGAAGAGTGGAGCGCTTTTGTAGCTAAACGTGTTGACCCCGCTTTTGTGGTAATATTAATTTATTATCATGTGTTTTATTCATATTCTTAGCATGTTTTTTTTACAAGACTGTTATTTTTTTATATAGAGTATAAGTACTGCAAATTGAGAGAGAGCATTAAATCCCTTACATCCATACAAAAAGTCACGTATGGGGTATGCATGTTTAGATAAAAAAATTGTAAGTAAATATAAATTTATACAACGTGGTAGATTATAAACTATAGTTTCTAAATAATATGATTATATGTCTCAACGAATAGCTTCAAGAGACAAAATCAGATCAACCATTAGGTTGTCATATTTTGTGGAAGGAGGCTCGTTTGATAAAGGATGGACTAGTTGATAATGAAAATGTTCAACAAGTGATAGGAGAATCTCATGTATGTTAGGAGAATCTAGAACAATGTTCATCTCAAGAGGAGATTCAACAACTTAGTTGCAGGGACATACTTGGTAAGGTATGTAATGGTCCTGAGTATTCTGGCTATGTGAGGGGAAAAGGATTTGGCGTAACTCCAAAAACCTATTTTTCACATGATAAGCGCACAAATCCATCTAATGAGCAAGTACTAGATGTGTTGAAAAATCTAATAGAGCAAGTTGCATATTTGGTGAAAAAGGATAAGGAAAAGCATCTTCTAGAGTGTCAACGTGATATAGACTTCCCTAGTGAAAATGGTAGTTTCAACAATGCTCGTAAAAGTCTTCCAGAAGTAATTAGTTACTTAATGAATTAAGAAATTCATTCAATCTAATTGTTTCGCATACTATGTACATGAATTGAATTATGTATTAACTAGGTGTCTCACTTGTGTGCTCTATTTATCTTCCCTACTTATCGCATGGTTGGAAAAGAAACATTGTACAATACTTTGGGAGAAATATTACACCATAATCTGATCCATGTCGAGTACGTTAAAGTTTTACCTGTGATTGTTTTAGAACCACTTGCACCATTGCCTATACCTGACAATGATTGAGATATGAAGTTGTTGGGAGAAACAATAGGTAGTTATGTGGCATGGCCTAAAAATCTTGTTGACATAAATATGGTATGTTGAAAACATTATTACTACCAATCATATATTTTGTACATATATATTTTATCAGTAATTATTTATTCGATAACTAATTTCTTTAGTTTCACATTTATTTAGATTCCTACAAATTCTAAAGGGAATGATAAGAAGGTTCAGCCTCACAACGAGTCAGTCACTTCACCTAAAAAGGTTTGACATATACATCAATTGTATACGAAATGATTATCTTACTATATTTAATATAATAACTAACAAACTGATCATCCTCATTTTTTTAGATTCAAGCAAAAGCTATAAAAAAGGTTAAGAAAGTTGAGCCAAAAAATAAATCCGTTGTACCGCAAATGCAGGTTTGTGGTAAAATATTTATTCATTCCCTAATTTATTTAGTTTCACATTGTTTTAGATTCCTACAAATTCTAACAAATTGAACTACAATTTTTCAGATTCAAGCAAAAGCTATAGAAAAGGTTAAGAACATTGATCCTAAAAATAAATCTGTCGTACTGCAAAAATCGGTGCTTGGAAAATCAACTATTCAACACGATTCTCCTAAAATTAGTCATCCAAGCCTTTCTCGATTTGGTATGTGTCTTGACATAACAGCAAAAACGTATATGGAGAACACAGATACACGTAACATAAAAATGAAGAAAGGTATTTTCGGATTTTATTATGAAGAATTAATTAATAAAGAGCACACATATGAATTTCTAAAACATAATGAGTTGGGTGCTACTGTCATCAACATATACATTAGGTAATATAAAATACTTTATTTGAGATAACAATTTATTTTACTTGCATCACTGCCACATTTATTAGTAATTAATCTAATTTTATATTTTCATTGACGGTATTTGTATGAAAAGTTGGTGTGCCTGCGCCAATTGATAGATAAATTTTTGTTCTTATCTCCCCATAAGCTATCCATGTTTATACTTCATCCAATTAGAGTAAAAAAATATGATGTTGATCTACTTGTGGAAAATAAAGAAAAGGATAAGTTGTTTCTTGCGCCATAATTCGGGGTAATTAGATATTCTTTCTCTATATCTTGTGTATGATACCGTATCAATTGTAAACAAATTTACCAACCAATTTTTTGTTGTTGTAGGTAACATTAGGTGTTGTTTGTCATCAATGCCCCCTCAAAATTATATATTATTTGGATCCACTACACTGTCATTATAAAACTCACTCAAAAATAAAGAATATTTTAGATACATAAGTAATATTCATTTATTTCTTATATATATATAATGTGTTTGGTCATTGTAAAATAATCATATTTATTTGATTGTGCTTTACAAGTTACCCACGCTCAAACGGGTGCTACACTGTCGAAGCATATGTCAAGCAACATCACATGGGTTCCAATAAAGGTTTGAAATAATAAGAAATAATAAATGTTTTACTTGTATACTTTTTAAAATTTTATTAAACTTAATTATATACCTTTAAAATTTCATTTACAATCAATGCATAACTATACAGTGGCGTACATATTTTATATTATAGTTTCCTCGCCAAGATAACAACATAGCCTGCGGGTACTATATTTTGTGATTCAAGAAGGAGATTGTTGCTATTAACTACCACCCTAGTAACGGTAATGTCTTGTGATATGACTTAACCTTTCCGTGATAATGATCTCGTGCATAATCTCCCTTTTCCCCTTATATCTAAATCGAACTCAAGGCATAAAATGTGTCACCCTTGTATAGTTTGATATCACATTCTTTGATACCCGAGTATACTTTTCAACAGTCAATATCCCATATCGACTTATCTTATCATGGCCATGCATTTAGCCATCATACTCTATCTAGAGCCCCAAATATGTGAGAGGGGAAAATCTAATCTAGGTCACTCATGTCCCTTAGCATGACTCAATTAATGTCCAATTAACTTAATTTATAATTATCCTATTAAAAACAACGTTTGATGGCAATAAAACAATCAATTCCTAATCTAGAGGTCATAGTGGTTTCGAGTATAAGGGTGGCATACACATTTATCACTATGAGAATAAATTATTATACTTACATAACACTCTATATAGGATTCTGATGGTGGTTTAGTCTAGTATACATTCATCCTATTGTATACCTATGTTGTGACTTGATATCTCATATCCATAACCTGTGAGATAGGGTTATCATTTGACACACATAATAGTCTTGTATTATTATTGCCCTATATAATAATGCTCGACTACATATGTTTGAGAGTGAAGTTATATTGCATCTCATAATCGAGTCATCAATTTGATGTCTTAACAGAATGAATTTCACTCAAGGACTTCATTATATTAAACAAACATAATAATAAAAATTCCGTTTATTATAAATAAGAATCATTATACAAGTTCTTAATTCAAAATTTAAACATTAGCCTCAAGGGCTTACACCAACAACTTTATTATATCTACCTCGATTTCTCATGTAGTTTCCTCCTTGACAATCCATCCCAAATAACCTTTACTAAGAAAATGCTCTTATCCCTTAATGTTTTTAATGTTCGGTCAATGATTCGTGCAATGATAACTCTTCATCACATGCATATTTTTCACTGTTTTTAGTCATATTTATCTTCAATCATTAGTTAATTTAAGGAGTTATTTGATATATTTTGTTGATTATAGTTATTGGATTTAATAAAAAGTTTATGTTCTTATTTCCTAGATTAAGTAGAGATTTTTCGTAGTTTTGCGTTGTTTGTTTGTTTTAGTGCAGTGCTGAATTTTGGTTAGAAATTTACATGACCTACGTGGAGTATTTATGCCATATGTGGAGTTGTATATGTCCAATTAGAGTCAAACCAAGTCCAAATGAAAGCTAAGATCCATAGATACAAATTTCATGAAGACACCGGAACTAAATTAGGATTCAAAAGAGGAGAAAAATGCAGTAAATGTTAAACAATACATGTTGTGCGCCTAAAGGCAAATCCCACGTCTGAAGCTCAAATCCCGCGCCTGGGGCGCATTTCTATACGCTTAGAGTGCAAATTCTGCGCCTGGGGCGATACGCTGCAGAATGCATAAAAACACGTTTTTCTCACTTTCTAGGTATCTTTTTGGCTATTTGGGAATTTGGAGACTTATGCCCTAACAGAGAAACTCAAAGACAATTGTTTCTAACATCATTGAACGAGTTTTATCAAGAATCATTCATGAATCTTTCTTGTAATTCTTCTATAATCTCTATCTTTTGTATCTCTGTTATGAGTAACTAAACCCTATTTGTTATGGATGAGTGAAACATGGTGAAACCCTTATTTGTCTGATTTGATTTTTATTTATGTGAATGGGTTTATTGAATTATTTTTCCCATCTCCGTGCTTAATGCTTTTTATTGCTTGATCAACTTTAAACTATTTTACAATTCATATTTTGAAACGGAAATGTACTTTACGAATGCTTGAGATGAGAAATTAATGATATTGTAGTCTAGGGATAGATGCAGGTAATGAAACCAATTGAATTATTTGAAGGTACAATAGTTTAATAAGAGGATTCATGTACTGTAAAGCTTAATTCTAATCTTAAATCCACTAAGGAATTAGGGGTTACTTTAGAATTAAAGGTTCTTTCACTAAGACATTAGGGCAAGAATAATAAAGAGAATTTGATAATAGTTCAATTAAGGAATTTGGTAACTAGGATCAAATTAGAAACCAAGGTTGGATTCAAAGTGAAACTCATCCCTAATATTTTTCTTATTATAAAATTTCAATTTTATTACTCTTGTTAGTTTCAAATATAATTTCAATGTTGTGTTTCAGCGTTTGATAAGGATCAAGGACATTCTCTTTAAATCGATATACGTGAAAGACATCATGCAACTTAGAAAGAAGAGGTGGAAAATCTAAAGGATATGCCATGTTGAAGGTGCGCAAACTTGGTAGCTACGTCAAGTCCGCTTATACAGAAGGATTTATCCACTAATTCATAACCTTGAATTACAAGGCACCTGACCCTACAAAGTCGGTCTTCTCAAAATAGCCTGAACCTACAGAGTTTTTAAGGCAAACCATACCTTGACCCGACAAGTCAAGTCTTCTCTACAAAACTTGAAACCTACCCACTTGACCCTACAAGTCAAGTCTTCTCAACACAACCTAAGATCCACAGATTGTTTGAGGCACCCTAAAGCCACTATCGGGCTAGGTTACAATGAGTTGGAAACTGGTTTGGTTTTCGTTCTACTAAGCAGATTTGATACAATGATTTTCCCACACTAGAGCACCTAGAATATTTTACTTTGAACGAGTGTTTTGCTAGAACAAAAAACCTTCAACTATGAATACTTAGACAAAATTGAGCTCTTGAGGTTTTTCTGAATAACTTTGGTTTTTTAGGATTTGTGAGTTTGTTTAGTTTTTCCTTTTTTTTGTTCTGAAGCTTTGCTTTTTATTTATAGGAAATATTAGGGTTTCATTTTTGTCCCTAAAGGATTCTGAATCGTATCTCCTTTTTAGCTTAGTCAACAATTATTTCTTTCAAATATAGTTCAGATTGATACGATCTTGATAATATTACCGTTAGGCAAATTTTTATTTCCCAATCTTATATGAGCAATTCTTCTAGAAAGATATTGTGCATATTTGTTTAGATTACATTTGCAAATTGATTCACTTGAGTCTTCTTCCATACGCTTGATTTGATTTGGGCAGGAAAAAATCAAGGCTTATTCTTAGACCTTCAGAGGAAAGATACGGCTAAGTCCAATTCAGTATTTTGCTCAATCTATCAGAGCCTTTGACCATCCATCAGAGTCGTTGAATTTTCTCCATTTGAATCATTGACTTGATTGTTGGAGTCAAATGTTGTGTTGTTTGAATAATTATGTCAGAGGCAAAACTGTGTGACTTAGAATTAGTGGCATGGGCAATTTCAAATTTATTGCATTATCAAAGTTAGTTCAACTTTAAAGGTTGCTTATCAGAGGTAGCCTTCAAGAACATGTTACGATTATTTGAGCTACCTGACCATGAGTTTCAGAGACTTGCTTGAATAGTAGTTTTGAATTTATGAGTCATGCAAAAAGTAGACTTTATAAGAGGCATGCAAAAATTATGTTCATCAGAGGCATGCATAAATACTATTCATCAGAGGTATGCAAAAGTAATGTTCATCAGAGGTGTGCAAAAATACTGTTCAAAAGAGGCATCCAGAAATATTGTTCATCAAACGCGTGTAGAAAAATTGTTCACCAGAGGCATGCAAAAATATTGTTCACTAGAGGCATGCATAAGTATTGTTCATTAGAGGCATGCAAAAATACTATTCATTAGTGGCGTTCATGAATATGTTCATCAGACATATGTTGATATGAAGCACGTTTCAGTCTTTAGATGCAGATGCATATACTCATAAGAGGAAAATCTTCAGGATTATATGTGCGCACACAACATCATGTACGTGGACTAGGTTTGACTTATCCTCCTCTGTTTGTTTTATTTTGATTTCCTTTTCTAATTCTTGGTTCCAACAATCTCCCATTTGCTTCTGATTCCTTCTTCTGATGTTGTTTGTTTTGATTTTCCTGTTCTAATTGAAGGTGCAAACACGAGAAGGGGGGGTTGAATTGTGTTTGACTAACTTGAATACTTTTTCTGTTTTTGCAATATTAAAACAAAACTTGATGTATGAATAAAACAGAGATAGCAGCAGATATAAAATAAAAATAAAAACACATAATTTTATACTGGTTCACCGTTAACGAGGCTACGTCTAGTCCCTTCACCTTGAAGGATTTCACTAATTCAAAACCTTGAATTACAACAGTTCCACTAACCCTCCAAGTTAGTCTTCTTAAGTCAAGTCTTCTCCTACCAATCTGACAACCCCAGATTGTAGAAGGAATTACAACGCCTTGAATCTAATTGCCAAGTAATCTGCCACCCCTTCTGACTCCCTCAGATTGTAGACTCTACTTCAACAACTTAGATCTAACACAAAGGAAAGAAAATAACACGAGTGCTTGCTTCTGGAAAGCTGGAACTCACAATTAACCTCACTGAAAACTTGAGTGTTTGCTTTGGAAGTGTATGAATCTTTTGTGATTTTCGATACTAAGTATTCTGCCTTGAGCCCTTTTTTTATAGATGCGAATTAGGGTCTCTTCCAAGCTGAATTTCGAGCTGCATCTTGCTGGATTCTCTTGCAAAAATATCTTGACCAATCGGGCTTCACTTAAATATAAAAAATTATCTGTTTAAGCTTTAGATTTGATTTCAAAAATAACTGGCCAATCCTGTCTTTAATTAATTCTAGAACAAATCTTTCTTCCCGCCAATAGCTTCTGAACTCCCATACGACTTCATTTTATTTTTGTAACAAATCCTTTTGATCAAATTTAATTATATCTCCGTCGTTAATCCTCATGATTAAATTTGGACCGTTTGATCTTCTCCGCTAGTCCACATCTGGACCATACTAAGTGCTCTGTTGTGATCCTCTGATTTCAGCCAACCCTGGACCAAACTTTCTGATCTCGGCCAATACTAGACCACACATTCTGACCTTCTGATTTTGGCCAACATTGGGCCATGGTCTGATCTTCTGATCTCAGCCAACACTAGGCCATATACTTAAATTTGAACTATTGATCTGAATATCTTCCTTCTGATCTGAACCAATTCTGGGATTGGTATGGATTGAACAGAAATTAACTCTGGACAATTAATATTCAGTCTGGACATTTTACCTTCTGATTTGGATCAGGTCTGGATCAAATCTGGACATCATTGCTTCTGGTCTGGACTTAGTTTCATACCCTGAACCATGCTATCTTCTGGTCTGGGTCAAATATGGATTGAATCTCTTGTTCTGGACCCATTAATTTATCCTCTAATTAACTCTGGATCAAGTCTGGGTTGTTTATCATTTCACTGGCAGGCCATCTTGTGGTCAAAATAACTTCTGGAATAAGTTTGACTAATGATTCCTTATGGTCTGGATCAAGTCTCCCTCTGGTAGGCTTCCTTTTGGTCTGGTCTAGGTCTCTTTCTGACTTTGCTTCCTTCTAATCTGGGCCAGCAAAGATATCCTCTGGTAATTCCAGGATGCATCCTCTGGTACCTTCTGGATGCATTATCTGGTGTCTTCATCTTCTGCCTCTGCAAACTTTATCTTTTGGTGGTATTTAATGTAATAATTTAAGGTACAAAATAAGATTACATGGAGTGCTTTTGTAGACATCAAAATCCTAAGTACTTAGAACCAACTTGGTTCCAGCACTAATAAGTACACACTTAATGAAGTCATTAATGCAATAAATTGTTCTAAAAAAATACCTGTTAACATCACAACCACACATAGGAATTGTTAAAGGGATCGACTTGGTTCAAACACATATGACTGTTCAAGGATAAAAGGAAATCAGATTTGATTCTCTTTTATTTTATATTATTATGTTTATTTTTATTGTATGATTTTGTCTTTATTACGCAGTATTACTATTGTAATTTCTTTTCCTATATAAATAGCTTATGGTTGTAGTAATAAAATATGAAAGTATTTTTCCTTTTACTTTCTTCATGGTATCAAGAGCTCTTGGTTAGGGTTATGTGAAGATTTCCATAACCCAGTGGGGTTTGGGGCTCCAAACTTAAAAGGGCACCAACATTTTGTTTTTAAATTGTGAATGACCCGTCGTGCGACCCGACCCATTTTTTTGTCTACACAATACCCCATGAATGGCAGCCCTTAGGGTAGTAGCAGCGACAACGACAATGATTTGGGTGAAAAATTAGAAGTAGTCAACTATGTCGACAATATTGGTTTAGGCAGTGGTGGCTAGAATGGTTTATCTAACAATGATTTTTCTAATTTTTTTTTGTCCATAAGGGAACATCTAATGCCCTCAAGGTTAAAATACAGAAACACAATGAAAAAAATTATGTCGAATGGTCCCAAACTGCAAGATTGATATTAGATGGTAAAGGAAAATATGGTTTCCTCACAAGATAGGTGCAAATGCCTCCCACAACTGATCTGAATTATAGGTTTTGGAAATATGAGAACTATTTTATTATTGTTTGGCTACTTAGTAATATGGAATCAACGATTAGAAAACCTTTCATGTTTTTTCCTACTACAAAGGAAGTTTGGGAGGCTGTCAAAGAAACATATTTTGATATTCAAAATTCTTCTGAAATTTTTGATCTCAAATCACAATTGTGGCATGCCAAACAAGGAGATAGAGATGTCACTACCTATTATAATGAGTCGATGACACTATGGCAAGAATTGGATCTCTCCTATAATGATCATTGGAAGTGTTGTAAGGACAGTGTTATGTTTCTTAAGAGATAGGAGAACAATTGAGTATTCACATTCTTGGTTGGGCTTAATAAGCGGCTGGATGAAGTCTGAAGCATAATATTGGGAAAGATTCCACTGCCATCACTTCGTGAAGCGTTCTCAGATGTTAGAAGAGAAGAGGCGAGACAAGGTGTTATGATGGGTAAGTCACCTTCTGTTGTTGAGTTTGAAAGCTCTGCCCTAGTCACTAAGAATGATGATAAGAAGGGAGATGGCAAGAAACCATGGTGCAAACATTTCAAACGTCCATGGCACACACATGATACATGTTGGAAGCTCCATGGAAATCCTCTAAATCGGAAGAAAAAGATAGGAAATGAAGGTCATGCCCTCCAAGCTGGTACCTTTGATCAAAAGAAGAAGTATCTTTCAAGCCCATCTCCATTCACCAAGGAACAACTAGACCAATTGTACAAGCTCCTTGAGTATCAAACCCCTTCTTGCTCTATAACTCATAGAGGTAACTTCCCAAATACTTTTCTACTTAGTGTCACTCCTAATCATACTTGAATTCTCAATTATGGTGCTACTGATCATATGATTGGGGAGTCGAGTCTATTTTCTTCTTATAGTCCTTGTGCATATTAAAATTAAAATTAAAATTAAAGTATGATTACATGTTATTTTGCAGGGAAAGGTTATGTCATTTTGTCACCTGTGTTAACCTTAAAAGATGTCTTACATGTTCCTAATTTATCATGTAATCTGTTATCCATTAGTAAATTAACAAAGGACATAAATAGTCAAGCTAACTTCTTTCATTCTCATTGTATTTTTTCGGATTTGAGCACAAGGAAGATGATTGGAAATGCTAAGGAGAGTGGAGGACTCTATTATCTTGACAATCGACTCGACTTCAAAAGATCAACCTCAAACGAGTACTTGCTTTGAATCTATTTTTGATTATTCTAATAATGATGATATTATGTTATGGCATTTACAATTAGGACATCCTAGGTTTTTGTATTTGAAACATTCGTTTCCTAAATTATTTTCTAAAAGGGATACGTCTTCATTTCATTCTGAAACTTGCGAATTTGCTAAACATCACCATTCTTCTTTTTCTACACAACCATATAAACAATCAAAACCATTTGCAATTATTCATAGTGATGTTTGGGGTCCAAATAGAATACACAGATTTTCTAATAAAAAATGGTTTATAACTTTATTGATGATCATACTAGAATTTGTTGGGTTTATTTATTGAAAGAAAAATAAGAAGTTAAACAAGTTGTCAAAAATTTCTTTAAAATGTTGCAAACTCAATACTAAACAAATATCCAATCTTTAGAAGTGACAATGGTAAAGAATATTTTAATACTTTTGTCCGTTTTTTTCTTGCAAATGGGTTGTTCATCAAAGTTCTTGAGTTAATACACCGTAATAAAATCGAATTGTAGAGAAAAAGAATAGGCATCTTCTTGAGTTTGCTAGAGTTTTACTATTTGCAAATAAGGTTCCAAAATATTTGTGGGGTGAAGCTATTTTAACTGCACCATATTTAATTAATCGTATGCCATCCAAAGTTTTAGATTTTCATAACCCTCTTGATGTTTTTCGAAATTATTTTCCTTTGACTAGTGACTTTGCTAATTTTCCACTAAAATTTTTTGGTTGCACTACTTTTGTTCATGAACATAAACAACTTGACAAACTCAAGCCACGAGCAATAAAAAAAATGTTTATCGGTTACTCTCCAACTCAGAATGGGTATAGGTGTTTTGAACCAAAATCAAAAAGAATATTTGTAACCATGGATGTTACTTTTGTTAAAATCAACCATTTTTTTATTGATATTCATCTTCAAGGGGGAAATTTTAAGGAAGATTCCTCTTTTGCTTTTGAAAACATCATTACTTTAGGCGATATAATGTTGTCACAAAATTATGAGACTTATATTGGTGCACCAAAAGAAAATGCCCAATAATCCATATTGGAACTCAATCCACTTATGAATGAGGTTCTGACATATTCATGGGTGACAGTTTCAAATCAAAATTATAATGATCAAACTCTTAATCTCAATAATAATGAAGGACCACCTGAAATGCCACAACATAATGACTCAGATAAAGATACACAAAGCATGTATACTACCATTAACCCTATTTGGAAGGGAAATGTCTTTGAAATTTTAAAGAAGAAACCATAAACAGATAAACGAATTACCCATTCTCCGACCCTTCCAAGATTCTAAACCTATAGATAATCCAACACATCATCTTGATACAGGTAAGTCTTTTTTTGTTCTTAGAAAACCTGTTAGATCATGCACTAAACATCCATTGTCTAATTATGTGTCACACTCAAAATTGTCTTTTTCATTTCTTGTGTTTACCTCTAAGTTGTCTACTATAGAAATTCCAAAAAATATACATAAGGCTCTAATAATTCCAAAGTGGAAGGAATCAAACTTCGAGAGTCATGACGTTAATCAAACTTGGAGAGTCATGACGTTATTAGAGTTCTCTTGTCATTGGCAGACAATTTAGATTGGTCTCTTAACCAATTTGATGTAAAGAATGCCTTTCTGAATCGTGATTTGGCGGAGGAAGTATACATGGATAGTCTACTTGGCTTTGAAGATAAGTTTGGTTCAAATGTGTGCAAACTACAAAAATCCCTTTATGGTCTCAAGCAATCCCTAAGGGCTTGGTTTGAAAATTCACTTGGTCAATCAAAAGCCAAGGATATATGCAGAGACAATCAGACCACACTATGTTAATGAAGTTCTCTAATATTGGTAAATTGCAATTCTAATTGTATATGTAGATGATATTATTCTCATAGGAGATGACATTGTTGAGATGGAAAGATTGAAGAAAAATTTGACAAAAGAATTTGAGATAAAAAATTTAGGCGCGCTTAAATATTTTCTTGGTATGGAAGTTTCTTTCTCAAAGAAGGGAATTGTTATTTTTCATAGAAAATACATCTTAGATCTCTTGGAAGAAACTAGGATGAGTGGGTGTAGACCAACATATACTCTTATGGAATTAAATGCTAAAATTTGGGAGAAAGGCAGTGTTCTTGTTGAGATTGGAAGATACTAGATATCAGAGGTTGGTTGGCAGACTTATTTATCTAGCCCACACTAGACCTGACATCGCTTTCTCTGTGAGTTTTGTAAGCCAATTCATGCATTCTCCCTATGAAGAACACTTGGAGGTAGTTTATTGGATCTTAAGGTATATATAAAAAGTATATATATTTACAGATGTTGATTTGGCAGGATCAGTTACTGATATAAAATCTACTATTTGATATTGTGCCTATGTTTGGGGTATTTAGTCACTTGGAAAAGTTAGAAACAAGGGGTTGTTGCTCGAAGTAGTGTAGAAGTTGAATTCAGATCAATAGCTCAAGGAATATGTGAACTTTTATGGATTCGTAAACTCTTGGACGAACTGAAAATGAAAGTTGGCTCACCCTTAAAATTTGTATGTGATAGCAAAGCAGCAATAAGTATAGCTCACAACCCTGTACAACATGATAAAACCAATTACATTGTGATTGACCGCCATTTCATAAAAGAAAAAATTGATGCTCAAATTATATCCCTGACATTTGTGACTTCAAATCTGCAAATTGTTGATATCTTGACAAAAAGTATGACAAGAACCAATTTTGAGCGATTTATAGCCAAAAATGGGCATAACATATATCAATGCACCAACTTGAGTGGGGTGTTGAAGAATCAAGGGAAATTAGATTTGATTCTCTTTTATTTTCTATTATTCGGTTTATTTTAATTTTATAATTTTGTCATTATTACTCAGTATTTCTATTGTAATTTCTTTTCCTATATAACAGCTTAGGGTTGTAGTAATAAAATATGAAAGTATTTTTCCTTTTACTTTCTTTAGTGACCTATGCATTGCACAATCAGAAAAGGGCCAATGAATCTTGGACGAGCTTTTAAACTTTTAAAACTCGTCAAACACCGACTTAGAGGGGTAAATTTTAGAAATAAATCTTAACCTTCTTTTAACTCTAATAGCCTTAGTCAGTTATCAGAGTAGCTTTTCTTTCGCCTTTGAGCCAATTTCATGTTTTCACGATTGTTCCTAATTTTTTGAGTTGTTTCTTGGATGATTTCTGGTCCTAAGACACCTTTGTCTCCTACCTCTGACCAACACAAGGGTGTTATACTTTTGCAACCATACAATGCTTCATATGGTGCCATCCTTATACTAGTGTGATAAATGTTGTAGTATGCAAATTCCACAAATGGAAAATGCATATCCTAACTTTCTCCTTTATCTATCACACAAGCTCTCAGCACATCTTCTAAGGTTTGAACTTTCACAAATGGAAAATGAATTTCCCATTTGTCTGACGGTGGTAAGTAGTGCTAAGGTTCAGACGGTTCCCAAAGGCTTTGTGGACGACTTTACAAAACTTGGAGGTGAACTTACGATCCCTATCTCACACTATGCTAAACGGTATACTATGAAATATCAAAATTTCCTTTATAAACAATCTAGCTTGTTTGAGCATGTTGAAGGTAGTTTTGACCAGTAGGAAGTGTGTAACATCCTAAACTTAAAGAGTAGAAATAATTAGAATTTCCAAATTTAAAATAGTCTACTTTATATATTATTATTATTATTATTTATATTTCTAAAGAATATTTTTGGAAGAACACGGGTGTTGTGGTCAATTTTTCAAGTTGTCGCGTCGGTAGAGAACAATACTTGTTTTAAAATTGAGTGTACTATTCACTGGGATTTTGCATCTCATTAAAATGTTGTTTTCAGATATTGTGACCGCAAAAAATGTCGAGAGCTAAGGAGTCCCACACTTTTTGAAGAATTATTCAATTAGAGTAGGTTAGTAGATCATGAATAAGTAGACATAGTGTCTACATCGCCTTAAATGCCTAGTTTTAAGTGTTTTGAATATTTTGATTATTATATAATTTTCAATTGAATGGATTTATTTATGAATTTTATAATATAATTTCGTTCAGATAATATTTTTAAGGTATTGAAGGTAGTTTTGACCAGTAGGAAATAGAGCTGACATGGTTAGTCTATCCACATTTACCCAGATTGAACCAAACTGTATACGTGGTAGACCTACAATAAATTTCAGCTATAGAATCACATTTCCACTCGAATACTTGTAACTATTGTAGCATGTTGGCTGGCCTTTGGTGTTCCATTTCTAGCTTTTGGCATGTTAAACATTGAGCCACCAAAGTTTTTACGCCTGCTTCATACTTGGCTACCAGTAATTCTTTTTGATGTCTTGGTACATCTTTGTGAATCCAGGGTGCACACTCAATTACCTCTTATGAGCTTCAACTAGTATCATTCACTTCAAGTCGGGATGACTGACCTGCAACCTTGATTTTTCCTTTGAAGTCAGAATGACAGACCCATACCCTTTATTTTTTCCTTTGAAGCCTAGATGACTAACCCGCACTTTATTTATCATTTGAAGCCAAAAAATTTGACCCGCACCCAATATGTTTCCTTTGATATTGGAATTTTCTACCGAATTCCTTATGAATCCTAAGTCGAGAAGTCAACTCATATCTTGAGTCGAAGTGACGACCTATGCATTTTGCGTTCTAGCCGAGAAGGCGATTCGTATTTTAAGATGAGAAAGAGACTCGCAGCCTTATACTTCCGAAGTGAAGAAAAAAACTCGCAGCTTGAGTCAATGAGACGACATGTGCCCTTTTATGTCCTAGCTGGGAAAACAATTTGTATCTTAAGTCGAGAAAGTGACTCGCACTCTTATACGCCTTAAGTCGAGAAAAAAACTCGCATCTTAAGTCGATCAAGTGACTTGTACCCTTTTGCATCTTAGCTGGGAAGATGATTCATATCATATGTCGAGAAAGTGACTCGTACATTTATGCATCATAAGTATAGAAAATGAATAGCATCTTGAGTTGATGAAACAATATGTGCCCTTTAGCGTCCTTTACGGGAAGACGATTAGTATCTTAAGTCAAGAAAGTAACTTGCACTCTTTCCGTCCTAAGTCGAGAAAACGACTCTCACCCCAATTTGGGTAAACGACACAAATCTTAAGCCCAAAACACGACTTTCACACTTTATGTCCTAAGCCGAGAAAATGACTCACATCTATGTCAAGAAAACGACTCGCACCTAAAGTCAAGAAAAAGACTTGCATCATTTCCCATCAACACTATCCTTTTCAGACAAAAGTAGAGTCCTCGCAATATTTATCCTTTACTATGATTATCTTATAAATTCTAAGTAAAGAGGGGCAATTGTCGATACTTAGTTTTGTCCACCTTTTTTTATTTATTCAGAAAAAAATTAAATAAAAAATAAAGGACATTTTGGACTTTTTACCCTTCTATTTTTAATTTATTTTAGTTCCAAAAAAATTATAAATATTTTATTTCTTGTTCCATCTAACTTTCATCTTTGAATAAAAAGGGATATATATTAGACCTTTTCTTTAAACTTTTAATATTTTGTTTAGGTCTAAAAATAACAATAAAAATAATAAAATTTGATTTAAAAAAAATACAAAATTGATACAAAATTTATTTTTTCATTAATTTTGGAATTATCTAATACAATTATTTTAATTAATTAAGGAAATTTGTAATAGAGAGAGAAAAAAATCAAGCTTATAGTTGTGGTTTAATTAGAAATAATGGAAAATATTTTAAGAAAGTTGCAATTGATTTAACCTAATTACAAATAATGACATGCTTTTTAAGGAAGATTGTAATAGAAAACAAATAATCTTTAAGATTTATCCTAAGTAGTATTAACGTGGGTCATAACTTACTAAAATGATTTAATCTAACATTCAACTATAAATAAGAGTCTTAAGGGACTAAGAAAAAGGAGGGGGGGGGG